>BSBK01001469.1:1200000-1800000 GCA_027943335.1 Chamaecyparis obtusa | reverse complement strand
GATCTACCTGCCTTGGTTTCACAAAGCCTAAAGTGAATAAGGTTTACTATATCCTTGTCAATTAGTCCAAGCCTCATAGATTTCTAATTACTTGAGTTGGCTTCTCCATAGGAAATTAATTGATTAGCTTGGTAGTTATTTTGTAGTGTAAACCTTTTTAGGAACCAACACTCCCCCTCAGTGTTACCCAAGGGGATTCAAATTTGTGACCAAGCTACAATATCACTTGTTACTTGTGTCATTGTCATTACACCAAAAGATTGACCTATTAATATTTAATACAATTACTAGACTTATAGAATTCACAAGAGGTAGTTAGTCCCTTCTTACGAATCTCAAGGGGAGCATTGACCATTTTTCCAACAAGTTAATGCAAGGTGAATCTATTATTTTTTTTTATCTACTTTCCTTTTATGCAAATTCATTTCATTTCTAAGGTTGATTCCTAAATAGGGGTTTTACCAAGGAAAATGCCTTTAGCCAACCTTTTTCTCATTTTCCTATGCACAAAAACAAGATACAAAGTCATCAAATCAAATTTGGGCATAACAGGTACAGTCTAGGATCTATAAAAATTTCAGCCAAAAACATAGGGAACATGTCACCATTTCCGCCATGTCCCTTCCATTTTCAGCTTAGATTTCTGTCACATGCCATTTTCATCTTCTGGTTTCTATTTTCCTTAGTTTCAACTCACTATCTATCTGTTACCATATATTTTTATCATTTTTTCGGTGACTTTTCTAATAGATTAATTGCATTAATTTTTCATTCAATTACATTAGCTAGTAAAGGATAGAACCTATCCCTGTTTAGAGCTTGAGTCTTTGCATAAGCCTATTAAGGGAATTCTTCCTTCCTAATGTGTAGCCAATGAAATGGGGAAATAATTCATTTATCACTATACCTATTGCTCCCCATTTTCCATTGTACATACTCAAGGCATCTACAACTCTATTAGACCTTCCACTCAGTGCTTCAAAACAAAAGTGTAACATTGCAAAAACTCATCCCATTTTAAATGCTATTGATTCAACTTTCATTGACTATTCAAATATTGTATAGATTGATGCTCAAAAAACAAAATAAACTATTTTTGCAAAAGGTAATGTCTATAATTCTTGAATGCATGAACTATAGCATAAAACTCCTTATCATAATTACAATACTTGCTCTTGGAATCATTCAAATTTACCCTAAAATAAGTAATGGATTTACCTTTTTATGTACTAAAATTATCCAAAATTCACATAATCACAATCCTAGATTGAAAAAATGGAAAATAAAAACAACTAATATTAAATAATATAAAATGTATAATAGAACCCCTCTTTTTTTGGTGATTGTTCTCCGCCCCATGGTCATTGATGCAATCATAATTCCTCCACTTGCCTCTCTTACACACCGTGTTCCCAGGCCTCTCACTACCAGTTTGGTGGGGGAAGAGATTTTCCACATTGTCATTTAGCTTCACCACTGCAAGGTGGCTCTACTTCCTGGTTCTCCTGGAGGTAGTGTTGGTCCTTCGGTTCTTGTCGGCTCTAATTGACCAAATTTCAGTGGAGATTCTGGGTGGCCCAATTCTTCTAAGTGGATTCCTCGACTGATCCTGTCCATTTCTCTGGCCAAGAAGGAGACATAAGAAGAAGAAATAATTGAAGATGGGTGGTCCCTTCTAGACCCCAATCCTAACCCCGCTAATGTATGGGGGAAAAAGGATGACAGAGATCTACCATTTATTTAGCCCCTTAGCAAGTGGTTTATTTAGTTCTTGCTTCTGGGCTATGCCCACATTTCTATTTCTATTGGTTTTCCACGCACTACCGGAGTGACTTTCAAGGAGTGATTTTTTATCCTCCTATTTTTTTGTGAATGTTCTGCTATTAATTTATCAATGGAATTGTCCTATTCATCAAGAAAAACACAATATTTTTTTGGATTTCAATTTCTTTTTTTAATCATATATAAATGAAAAATAACCATATATAATATAAATTTCTAAATTCAAAAGTCTAATAAACTTTTTTACTAGATTTTGCATATTTATTTTATTATAACAATAATAATAATAATAAACTCCTAAGATACCAATTAGTTAATTCAAATTAAATTCACTAAATTGTGGAATTTACACCATATTCAATCAAAAAAATTCTACTTAAATTCAAGTCATCAATTTTATTTGCATTTATATCTACATTTCTTATGCATTGAACTATAGCATGAAAAATATTATATGACACTTGATCATCATCAACATTAATTAGAATTCATCGAAGCACTCATCTCATTCTAAAAAATGTTCTAGTAGTCTCAAAAGAACCCACCATGTAATCATGTAGTCTCACAAACCCTCTCATTAGATATCTTAGATTATGTTATCCAGAAAAATATCATTGTCTACAAGGGAATGCCGACTAGATCAATGCATCAAGAAGTTTAATCTCCTAAAATCAAATTTTATTTGTTGTTAATTAAATATTATAAAATCGTTCTTAATTTAAAGATTGATGATAAGTAAATGTCATGGTCCTACTTAATATTTCCACATGAACACCATTGCGTGAGATTATTGTATATGATAATACATAGCACCCCCTAATAGACTTATTTGACCAAAGATAGGCCACATAATTCCAACTCACCTCTACTTGGCACCATCATAACCTTAATGTTTTTTACTAGACTATGACAACACTTAAAAGGGGAGGACAACTCGATTTCTTCCAACTACACATTTATCATAGCTAATATAAATCAGCCACGTCACCTTCTTAAAAGCCTTTTTCCCTATTACTTAAAAATTGATAAGTTTCGTATTGATCCAATAACTAAGTCTAATGGGAAAAGAAATTATGATTAAATAAAAATATATATAATTGGGGCCAAACAACCAAATCTAAAGATGCTTTTTAGTCCCTGCCTATATATAGGCAGGGAACTTATGTTCCCGTTTGTTAGTTTCGATTAATTCGCGTCGCTGGAAAATCAAAAACTTTAATGTCTGCAGAGAAGTATTTAAAAAATAAATTACGTTAGCAAAAAACCTAATTTTCTATTGGTGAAAATGAATTTTCCTAGGCATTAAATTATTTTCCAGAATCCAAAAATCGGAAAAAACGCAGTCGGACAGCTATCCATTATTGAAGACCATTAACGCTTCTTCCAGAAGTCTCCAGACAGAACGCTACACGTTTTTAAAATTATTTGCCCACCCGCTGAGACTTCCTGGTGTGGGCCACCTCTCCAAATAAAAGCTTTACAAAATCCATAGCGGATTTCCTAATATATTGTTTGCATTTAATATTAATGACCTAATCTTTTTTAATGGAGCGAATGGAAAGTGGATCCTTGGCCGCGTAGGATTTTCTTTAGGCTTGGAGAAGCTTATCTGTCATGTTATGGCTTGGTGGATAATTAATTCTTCCCTGACCATAGTTGTAAAGAGAGATTTTTTTTTCAGCTAGGATCATTTTCACCAATAAGGTGACGTGACAGTAGTGTGAAAGTTTCAATAAGCAGTCTAATATTTGATTCAAAAATATAAATATTTATTATCTTATAATATATATAAAATTTATTTATTATAATTTGGAGTAATTTCCAAAATATATGAATTTAGAAACTTTCTTTACTAATTTTAAAAAATAGTAGTTTGTTTTTAAATAAAATAAATAAATTTAAAAACACTTAATTTAATATTTTTACATTTTCTAATCAATTATAATTAATTTCTAATTTTATATTATTTTATCACAATTAAATATTTCTATATAATTAATTGTATATTATTTTAATTTAGAATCTAATTTGGTATTTATGTGATATTAATTTATATATTTTCTAATTTTATAAGAAATTCATAGCACCAAGCATCTTCGTGTCTTATCAACAAACAATTATATCTAAGTGAAACTACTTATAATATTTTAATAAATCACAATCTTAATACTTATTTTAAAATAGTAGGTAGATAAAATTTAACAATCTATATGTTTCTTTCAACCTAAAATGAAAGGCATTAAAACAACCAAACTGTCATAAAAAAAACATGACCCTCAAACTCGAGGACTATCAACTTATTAAAAAAAGAGTGTTTTGAATTATGTTTAGAAGTTGTTTATTTTTTTCAATTTCCTTTATAAACATTTTTTTTCAAAATTTGGGTTATAATATATATATATATATATATATATATATATATATATATATATATATATATATATATATATATATATATATATATAATAAAAGAATTGAAATAGGAGGACTCTCAAAAATGTTTAGCCTATAATAGCTAGAGGAATAAGGCATCATAGTGGATCGTGACTATAACCTTAATGGTGCATCCAAGGAATCTTGCCAACAACACTTTAGATGATATCATCTTAACTTATTCGCTTAGTCATTAACATATCAATAATCAACAAAACAATTCACCTGTTAAAAAATCCAATTCTCTTACTTACTCACATTTTATTTACTTGCATCTACACTAAGGGCCAAGCACATTAACTAAAGGCAGGGACTATAGCTCACCCTGAGCTCTTGTTTTGTTTTGTTTCAGCCTACATATGACATATAGCACATTAGTATTTTGGATGTGTATAATATTCATCAATTGAATATTTTGAATGGGCCCCATCAAATTCAATTCACTTTAGTTCATCTAACAATAGTTCTTTGCTTGCTATGGTAGGTTTTATTATCACTTATATCTTAAAATTGATAGTACAACTCTTGTAGATTTGGAAATATTAGGTTGTATACATTGAGATTGCTAAAAACTAATAGATATAAAAAGATTGTATTTAAATTTTTTTAATTTGATTGATAAAGAAAGAATATTATTAGATATTTGTGTATTGAGTCCCTATCTTATGGCATGATATAATCATGATGTAGAAAAAGAGTTAATCATGCACCAAACTCCTACAAGTTGAGATATGTAATTGCTAGAATTTAGACCAAATTAAATATAGCTTACATCTTGAAAATTGCATCTTTTATAGATTCTTGAAATCTAATCAATGATCTAGAGCATTGTCACAAAAGAGTTCTTGAGAGAAGTCTTTGAAAGTTTTTACGACCTCTACAATAATTAACTTGAAAGGAAGAAATGTATGCAAAAATTATTTAAAAACCAATATGAGAGAAAAGTGTTATGTATCCTAATTAGGTTAGCCAACAGAAATAACAAGACCTAACAATTAAAAATATTTAAGTTTAACATGTCACTAGTGTTTAACATTATTACACTTAGAAGATAGAACATTGGAGCATAATACTTATGTACCCTTCAAGGCTTGATCTTGGGTCTCTTATTTGAGATTTCAAACAAATCAAGCTATGAATTGCTCTAGTATGACCTCCAAAAGTCACATATGTCCACTTTAGCATACAATACGCCCATTATAGTGCATATAGTGCTAAATCACCTCAAACACGTGTTTCTAGCCTTGCACACATTGTAACACCATAGTTTTACATTGTTGCTATATTTCTAACTCACTAAACGCTTTCTTGATTGAAATTGTTCTTCCCAACCCCACTAGTCCAACTTAGTTTGACCTAATTTTTAGATCAGTTTGTAGAACTAGAAGGAACATAAGGATTAGGTAATACACTAACAATGTTAGAATGTGAAACATTAGAATTAGGAGGGGCGATGGAGGGAAAAGGTTTAGGTAAGAAAAGATAAGCTCACCAAAATAAAATAAAAAGATGAATGACCTTAACCTTCATTAAAGTTGATGATCCAATATTACTTTAATTTTCTGATAATGTACATGGTACATTTCTCATAAGACATCCTTTTTAATATATTAAATTTTATTAATAATAAAATAACTCCAATCTTAAAAACAAGTTTTAAAATTACTATTTAACAAAAATATATATTAAAAACCCAAATTAGAGGAGGATGGAGAAGGTCCACTCTATATGATTTTCACCATTACATTCTCAAAGTCACATCTCTCCATGCTTAGTACTAATGTTGAAAAAAGTGTGGAAGTGTATCATATCTCTATGTCAAGGCCGTGGACAGTGGCTAATAAGATTAGCATAGTTTCTTGTGTGGCTTGGGGAAGGTAACATGGCATACTTGTTCTCTTGCCAATTTCTAGTGTACCTTGCAAGACAATGTTGTACAATTTCCCCCTTAGAACGGGGAATTTGTACCCTAAGATTCTATACCACACTTTATCAAATATAATTGCATTTACACATACTCATCACTACGCGTTTCCCTATCTTCTTAGAAACAACCGTGGGCCTGTTATCACATCAACAAAAAGTTGATTGGCAATGGACAAAATATTTAAAAAATAGTTTAAAATTCATTCTTCATAGTTTTACTTTTGAGTCCTTGTATATTGAATTCTATCCACTCGAGCAAATGTCTTATCTTTATGGGACAATGTAGAACAAGATTAGGAACTCTTCATGGGATCCACAATCTTTTGTAAATTTGCCCCTTGGAACATATATAAAAATAAGATGGGATGTCACACACGCTTATGTTTAATAAAACATTGATGGGACAGGATAATATAAAGAAATAAGAAAGTATTTAATGAATAAAAACTTTGTAGAGGTTGGGTCCAAGCCACCCACTATATGCTCAAGATAGGTATATTTGATTGTCTTGGTAGGTGGAAAAATGGCGAACATAATCCCATTTTGTTTGTCTACTTGATTCCTTGGCATTCTTGCTTTTAACAAACCTTCATTCTATTCTTAAAGATTTGTATTGAGTATTCTTAAAGATTATTTTGGGTATTCTTAAAGATTATGTGTGGTCTCATGTGAAATGCCATGGACAAAGACAGAGAAGTTTAGGTGGTAATGGCATGTCTTTATTTGTGTGTTGGGTTTGTTTTGGGTAGAGCATCTTCAGTATGATGATTAGTTTACACATGTTATGGTATTACTATTGGAAAGGTGATGTCAATTTTATATAATATAGTTTGTAGTTTGTAGATTTGTGGTGGATGGCATATTTTAGGTAGAGTAATATTTTGTTTAAAAGGTTGTTGTATGGATAAATATATTTAATATATGTAAGAATCATATAAGAAAATATTATTTTAAGTGTAGACAAATTAAGTTAAAAATCATGTGATTAATATAAGAAGTTGTAATGTCATAATAGAGTTCGATTTTGAAATCTATTTTAAAAGATGGAATATTAAGTTTTTAAATAAGTTGTTATAGTAAGTTTTTCTATTAGTCATTTATATGTAATATTTGGGTGTGGTTTATTTAGAGTGGAATGACATATTTTAGGTAGAGTAATATTTTTTCTAAAAATTTATTGTATAGAATATTAAGAAAATACATTTAATATATGTAAAATTACATAAAAATAAGTTATTTTAAGAATACACAAATTAAATTAAGAATAATGTGATTTATCTTAAAAGTTGTAACTGTTGGCAATTTGGCTGAAGTGAGTACATAAATGTTCTCATTATGGCAACATATGATCCACATGAAGATCACACAGGTTAGAGAGCAAGTATAGCAGAGCACATTGCAAATTTGTCTAAGTGTAAGACAGTGTTTTCACCAGTGCACCAGGATACAGTTTTTGTTTGCGACATTGACTGGAGTAAGTTCAATGCTTGCGCACTTGAACATAGACTCTATGATGACTAATGATGACCCATCTCAGAGCGCAAGTCAGTACGGAATTAGTTATGACAGTTTTACTGAAGACAATGTTAAGCCGACATGACAGAACTTGAAAGCAGAATTGGTAAAGAGTTAAGGGATTATTTTGTTTATCAAAATAATAACTTAACAATATAAAGGGACGACACCCTAGATGTTAACTCTTGGATAAAGATATATGGAAGCCGACCATGTAAAGTTATTATCTTTAATAACTTGTATATATGTACTATGTAATTGTAAGAGAAGAGAGAAGAGATATGTGGTAATAATTGTAATGATATGATGCGAATTTAAGAGCAGCGAAAAGATATTGATGCAAGCAGCATAAGGTTATATACCTTAATCCATTTTTGTAATAAGTATACATTGTACATTACTTGTTTGGGCAGTGGGATCATCTGGTAATCAAATTTTGTATTGACAACTCCTAACAGGGTTGAAGCTTCTAACAAGGCCTACAGTCCCTTAATCAAGATTGATACACTATATGCTTGTAATAGACTCCCAACAGGGTCAACATCCTTAACAAGATACTTTTGATTAGTGGATCTTTATGGGTACCATCCCCACCGGGGTTTTCCCTTGGTCAATGTTTCCTCGAGAACATATCATGTGTTATGAGTTCTTTATTTCTATTGCTATGCATATTGTTTAGCTTCTTATGTTATGCATGTATAAAGATAATATGTTATATCCATAATTGGGCAAAAGATAAAGTTTGTAGAATATTGATTCACCCCCCCCTCTCAGTATTCCCTATTTCTAACAATTGGTATCAGAGCTTAATTACTCAGAGAAGAATCATTCAAGAAAAGCCTAGCAGGTTGAGTAAGATCTCTATGGATATGGATCAACTACAGAAAAATCTTGAAGAAGCTCTTGAATAGATTGATATGCTTACTGATGAAAGAAACACTCTGAAAAGGAAATATGATGATGCAAAGAACCTTATTGAGAAACTAAAAAACAAGGTAGAAGATCTGAAATCTGAAAAGGAATCCAAAATTCTTATTGAAGATTGTGATGAAAATTTAGAAAAAGAAAATGTGATCCTTAAGCATGAACTAAAGATAGCAAATCTGAAGCTTAGTTTGAAAGATGGAAATGACAAAAATGAAGCAAATCTGAGATCTAAGAATGAAAGGTTGAAGGTTGAGAATGACGAATTAAAATCTAAACTTGGCAAAGTAACATCTGAATTTGAGAAAGTAAAGTTGCAGCATGCAGAACTTGAGAAATACAATAAGATTGTGAAAGGTGAATTGACTCAATCCAAACAACAACTTGAAAGGCTATATTCAAATAGTGAGAAGATCGATGAATAAGTATCTTATGGAAAACCATCCTATGATAAGACTGGACTTGGATTTAATATATTCAGAACAAATGATGAAAGCAAGGAACCAGATCTGAAAGAATCTGAAAGCATAGATAAGAAAAATTTAGATGACATCAACAAATCTGATGACACACCTAAAGGAGAAGAACCACCTAAAGAAGAAGAACCACCGAACCAACAAGAATCACCCAAAGGTATGCAAAGAGAATTCAAAGGTAGATGTTTTGGTTGTAATACTATTGGTCACATGAAGAGAGATTGCACAGGTAAACAATTTAAACCTCTTAATGGTTATTGTTATAATTGTCATGGTTTTGGACATAGAGCTATTGAATGTAGAAGAGCTAAAGTTATTGAGAATAATTATGGTAGTAGAATGTTTAGGAATACTAACAATGCAGATAAAAGACCTACTGAAGATATGAACAGAAGAAATGAAGTAGTATGTTATAGATGCAACAAGATTGGACACATTGCTAGAAACTACAGATCACAAATCAATCAGCAAGGACCAAGATATGGGAACAATGGAATTTTTTGTCAGATATGTAACAAGATTGGACATATAGCAAGGTTTTGTAGAATGAACAATGGATTTTTTCATCCTAACCCTAACCCTAGAAATCATGCAAGAAGAAATGAAGATGCAGGTAACAGACAGAAAGGTTGTTGTAGTAATGTAGATGAAGTGAAGTTTGTTAAAGGCACAGATCAAGGAGACATATTCAACATTGAAGGTAATCAAAAAGGTGAAGTATCAAGTGGTAAGAATGAATCCTTACCTGACCTAACTCAAAGCACTTAATTTATGAAAATTGCAGTAGATTAGGAACTTAGAATTAGTGTAGAAGTAGATTTTTGATGAATTAAGTCTTGTGTAGTTAATGTAAGATAGTTTATGATGTACTAATGCTATGGTAAGAGTGCAAAAGAAAATATTATGTTTTGCGAGATCACAAGAAGTTTTAAGTTTTGCAGGATAGCAGAAACAACTTTTTGGAAAGAAGCGGCAAAAGAATTGAATGTGATGTCATATCTAAGTAAGATTGAAGTAATAAAAGGTTATGATCAATGTTATTTGATTATCAAAGTGAATTGAAGTATTTAGGAGAGCAAAGAACAGAAATTGGAAGCATTTTGCAGTGATTTGGTGAAAGATTTGAGCGTCGAATCTACGAAAGCCCTAAAATCGTGAACTTGAGGATATGAACATTTGAAAGATAATGAGATTGTTCAGTATGCTTTGAAGTATGAGTTTGACAATGAAGAATGCACTAAGATTATTTTGAGTAGAATTCACAATGGGAAGTTTTGGCTAGAGGATAGAGTGATAGACATTACAGCTGACTTGATTCATGAAGTCATAGGTTTATCTAAAGTTGGTGCTATTCCTTTAAATGAGAAAAATATGAGAAAAATAGTCATAGACAACATAGGTTCATCCTACAATGGCAGAGGAATTGTGATTAGCAAGATCAAACAACATGATGTTAGATATTTATGCAAGTACCTAACAACTAAGTTTTGTGCAAATTCTAGAGAAGATGATATGGCAGCTGGAATGGTGCATATTGCCTATTTAATGTGTGTTGACAAAGTACCATTTGATATGTGTGAAATTCTGAGAATTCAATTGTTTGAAAACTTGGAGAAGATTAAGAAATCTAAGTATGCACAATTTAAATTTTTATCATTAATCATATACATGTTTTTCCACTCATTAAGAAGATTTCCATACACCATTGCAAATGATTGGAATGATGGACAAACTACTATGGAAAGGATAAATAAAGTATATTTGAGACATGTTATTGACAAAGTAAATGAGAGTGCTATGTTAGTAATGAAGACATTTCAGAACATGGTAACTAGCAGATCAAGAATTCCACAGTCACTTGTGAAGAAGTATAAAAATGATATATGTTTCATGGTTGACACTGACTTTACCTATATTGAAGTAGTGGAACCTAGAATTGAGTTCATAGACCCTCTTGGCTATGAGATATTTGAGGCTGAAACAGAAGAATATGTTGGCAAATTACTTAAATGTAAATTGGACACTCAGTGCAGCAAATTTGGAACTTTTGAAGAGAACTTCAACTTGGCAAAAGCTATAATTGAAGAGAAGCAATCTAAGAAGAGAGTTGATAGTACTATCAGGAGAATACTGAAAGATACAGGAATGTTAGAACAAGAATTCTTAATAGCAAAACAGACAGCAATGGTAATCAGGGATATTGGACAGAAAGAAGTCTTGATTGTACCACCCTTGTCATCTAGTGCAGTACAACAAGAACCTACACAAGTCAAGGTGAAAGTAGAGGAACTAGAAAAGGAACAAGTAACAACTAGATCCACTTCCTCCACAGATAGCAAGAGAATGAAAGAAATTGCTACTGGACCAGGAAAGAGACAGAAGACTTTAGTTCAACCAGTACCAAGAGAAATTGTAGAAATAAAAGATGATGACACTACTTTGGCTAAGAAGAAAGCTTGGAAACCTAAAGTTGAAAAGCTTAATTAGCAGATTATTGAAAATGGAGACTTTACTAGAATGAATAAGTACTACAGTCTTTATGGTTATTCAGACAGACTTAATTTGGAGAATGCTATTGTAAAGCATATGATTTTGGCAAACAAGAAATTTGATTCTATTCAAGGTCAAATACCCGATGAGTTGTATACCAAACTGCTAAATAGAAAGTAGAGAGCAATTGAAGAAGACACTAATATCAGAAAGAATCTTGTGAAGAAGCTTTGTGATGTGAGAGATGATGAACACTTGGAGCAGATATTGAAGGCCTTAAGCACCCATTTGAGAACCAAAAGGAGAACCATTTTGGTTATGGGAGGCAGATATGAAGAAGTTTATTCAGATATAGAGCAGGCAATAATCAAGGTCATGGCAGAAAATATTGGAGAGCCATCGGTTGCAGCAGAGCAAGCAGTTGAAGCTGAACAAGAGGATATTCCTTCTCCTTCAGCTATTAACATTGAAGATGAATTTATGAATATAGAAGGTACTAAGGTCACCTTGGATACTGATGACAATGTATTCAAGAACTTAGCAAACATTGTTGACAATTCGGCTCTTGATGATCCAGATAGAACTAAAGAAGCAGAGCAGACTCAATCTATCAGTGAAGAACCTAAGGAGACTGAGATTCAAGCACCCATTCCTACCATAGAAGACATCAGTCTTACTCCTGAGACTGGAAAGAAGAAAGAAATTGGATCTTTGTTTGAAGATTTAGGAAAGGAAGTTGATGATGATGATCAGTTGGAACTGATCACTTCTTTGAATAAAATCATTGGCAAGAACAAGAAAGTGAAGAATCTTGAAGGGAGTCTGAAGGACCTTACTGAGAAGTTAAAAAGCATTGTAACTACACAAATCATAGAGGCAGACCCTTTGGAGAAAGCTAAGAAGGTAATGAGCACTTTTGACAATGAACTCACTAACCTATCTGATATTGCAAAAGTGAGAGCTCAAGCAGCTTATGAAGCTAAAATGCTTTTGAACATTAGTTAGAATATCAGAAATGATTGTAGCAGTCTTGATATTTGTATCAAGAACTTGAGGAAACATTTGGAGACAGGAAAATCATTGTACATATAGTGTACAAAACCAAAGATTTTGACAGCAGAAGAGGAACAGAAGAGCAAGTTGAAGGAAGCTAAGATTCAGAATGAATGTAACCTTCTTTCTAGACCTAATGTGAAGGTATGTGATGCTGAAAAGAAAGTTCGGAAGCTTTATGATGAAATAAGAATATTGCAAGATGAGAGGAACAGAAAAATGAGGAGACTCACTCTTTTGAGAGAACACATCTCTATGAAGTTGAGTATCATTGAAGAGCAGTTAGAAGAATGTCTTACAGCTAAGACATCCTTTCAGAAATTCAAATTTGACAACCTCCAAGCTTGTCAAATAGCAGCTTATGGACTAAGCACATTACTCAATGTGGCAGATTCCATCAAGAATTCATGGGAAAAGGAGATAGAAGCTATGAAAGTTGATTTTGCAGATTGTGTTGCAATCCTACCAACTTTGCAATAAGAAATGAAGGTATAATCTTTTTGGGATACAATTTTGTAATCCTCCCTACCTTATTTTGTCATTGTTGTCAAAGTGGGAGAGATATTAGAGAAGAAAATTGATATATTTGATAAGGATTGATACTCTTAGGGGGATCATTGTATTAGAGTTTATATTTTTAGGAGCTATAAGGATAGTATACATATTCTATACTATGGCCACAATTTTGATACAATTTTGAGATTTTGACTTGTACACTTAGCTAATTTTCTCATATGTTGCCACCAATGACAAAGGGGGAGATTGTTGGAAATTTGGTTGAAGTGAGTACATAGATGTTGTCATTATGGAAACATACGATCCACATGAAGATTTCACAGGTCAGAGAGCAAGTATAGTAGAGCACATTGCAAATTTGTCTAAGTGTAAGACAATGTTTTCACCAGTGCACTAGGATATAGTTTTTGTTTGCGACTTTGACTGGAGTAAGTTCAGTGCTTGTGCACTTGAACATAGAATCTATGATGACTAATGATGACCCATCTCAAAGTGCAAGTCTATACGACATGTACGGAATTAGTTATGATAGTTTTACCAAAGATAGTGTTAAGCCGACAAGACAGAACTTGAAGGCAGAATTGGTAAAGAGTTAAGGGATTATTTTGTTTATCAAAATAATGACTTAACAATATAAAGGGATGACATCCTAGATGTTAACTCTTGGATAAAGATATATGGGAGCCAACCATAAAAATTTATTATCTTAATAACTTGTATATATGTAATATGTAATTGTAAGAGAAGAGAGAAGAGATATGTGGTAATAATTGTAATGATATGATGCAAATGTAAGAGCGGTGAAAATATATTGATGCAAGCACCATAAGGTTATATACCTTAATCCATTTTTGTAATAAGTATATATTGTACATTACTTGTTTGGGTAGTGGGCTCATTTGGTAATCAGATTTTGTATTGACAACTCCTAACAGGGTTGAGGCTTCTAACAAGGCCTATAGTCCCTTAATCAGGACGGATACACTATATGCTTGTAATAGACTCCTAACAGGGTCAACACCCTTAACAGGATACTTTTGATTAGTGGATCTTTGTGGGTACCATCCCCACTGGGGTTTTCCCTTGGCCAGGGTTTCCTCGAGAACATATCATGTTTTATGAGTTCTTTATTTCTATTGCTATGCATATTGTTTAGCTTCTTATGTTATGCATGTATAAAGATAATATGTTATATCCATAATTGGGCAAAAGATAAAGTTTTTAGAATACTGATTCACCCCCCCCCCCCCTCTTAGTATTCCCTATTTCTAATAGTAACATCACAATAGAGTCAAATTCTAGAATCCAACTTAAAAGAGGGCATATTAAGTTTTTAAATAAATTTTCATAGTAAGTTTTTATATTAGTCATTTGTATGTAATGCTTGGGGTGGGATGAAGAATATTGTTGAAAAAGAGGTATATACTATCAAATTGACTTTGAGAAGTGAGTTGACTATCTCCTTAATAACATCATCAAATTTTCTAATATATTATAATTATTTTAATTTTAATACTATAATCAAAATTGTACCGCTAATTGTTGAGTTTCTTCTTGAAATGGTGTCCCAAAGTAGACCTTGTGTTATGCATATTTCTTTGTTGGAATATATTATTTTGCCAAATTTTACAAGTATGTATATGTATATGTATATGTATATGTGTATCTCTCTCTCTCTCTCTCTCTATATATATATATATATATATATATATATATATATATATATATATATATATATATATATATATATATATATATATATATATATATATATATATATATATATATATGTATATATATATGTATATGTATATGTATATGTATATGTATATGTATATGTATATGTATATGTACACATACATACATATAGAACAATATCAATAGCTTCTACCATGATTCTAGAAATGATAGGAGTGCACTTTAGGATTCTTAAAGAAATACAAAAGAGGTTTGAATAGAGAGAAGAATTTACAAAAGTAATACAAAGAATGAAAAATGGACTAATATTTTTTTTTTCTTCATGTCCTATTGTAAGGAAGTTAAGTAGTGAAACAACTTCCTCCAGTAACCTTGAGAGGAGGATAATGTAAATACTTTCCTAGATCATTACATTAGTTAAAAAAAAACTTAACAAAAATAACATAGACAACATGCACATCACAACATAGTGATTTACATTGAGAAACCTTTTTCAAGAGAAAATGTCCATGCTCTAAAAGTTGTCCAACATATTATTCAAAAATTAATAACAAATTATAATATACTTGTAGAACAAGCTTCTCATAGGAGTATCACCAACCATAGATCCACAGGTAACTGAATAACTATAAGACTCTAATACACACCCTCCATCTCATTCACCTAATATATAGGAGATATAATACATGAAACCATCAAACAATATTACAAAACCATGGCTAAAAACTTATAAAGTAGTGTATATCTTATCTCCAATCGAAGATACCCTATGATGTGTCAAAATGCATAGCAACACATGTAACTCCCTTTTACAACTCATTATTTTTTCAACATGTTTTAACATTTCCTATTTCAAGAGACCCAACTTTTGGAGACCATAACTTTTGAATTAGGTGTTTGATTAATTGATGTAAGTGCTTCTAGGTTTGCTTGCACACTTTGCTAAGAAGACTTTCTTTATCTTCTTCAAGGATCCTAATCTCATATAGGTCCTTATTAGGCTTAGATGATTAACTAAGACCTAATCAAACTCTTCTCCAAGAGTCTCACTTATTGTGCTTCACCTTGAAGGACTAACACCCTTTAGTTACTCCGCTTCATCTCCTACACTTAGAAGGATCTAAGTGCAATCTCCACACAACCATTCAATTTCATTGTAGGGGTGCCAAACATGTTGGAAAAATTCCATTTTATTCCATTTGGATCCATTTTTAAGGATCTTCAAGCCCTTTTCAATCAGGTCTAGGATTTAGCTTTGAGGAGGCCTAATCAGGCCTAATTCCTTGTAGCCTTTTGCAGAGACCTTTTACCAGTTCTTGCCTACACTTCTCAAAAAAATCACTAAAATAATTAGGTATTTGGATACCCTTTTAGATTTTACAAAAGATTCTACTATTTTTAGAACCTCATGGCCTCCGTACATAGGATTCCTATAATCTAGGTTTAATATGGCTAAAAGGCCTAATTTGTAGGACCTTACTGGTTTCTTGAGAAAACCTCAACCAAATCGATTGGTGAGTTAAAAAATATTCTAATATGACATGAATTGATCATATCACACCTAGAAATATACTTTCCCCATACTGTACTTTCATTCCCTGTAAGAAATATTCAAATCTTCACCTTCAAACCTCTAACTGGGCACTGTCTTCTCGCCTAGGGCTTGGTATTAAAAATATAAATCCAACTCCTCATGACTCCTAACTCTAGATATTTATAGACCAATGGCTCCCCTAAAACATTCATCTATCCTTAGGAAGATCCTGTGGCTAGACTTCATGGGGAAGCCATGAAAAGATAAATTGGTCAGGATAGGACTAGGGAAACCTCTAAACTATAAATAATTTATTCAAAGCACTGAATCAACTTAAATCTACTTTTTTTCTGAATGAAAAATTCTTAGAACTATCCTATGAACAAAAACCAAACACTAAGTCAAGGCATTCAATCCACTCAATAGCACTGTCACACTGAAAAGCACGGTGAACTCACATAACTAGAATTGCAGAGCTCTTTTGCTAATCAATAATTTAGTTACAATAACCTCTACCTCAAGATTCAAGCCTGAGATGGTCTTAGATGTCATTCTCCATCTTTTTAGGTTATGTTGGTTGATCTCCCACTCCTATCTTTTAGGGGATCCTATGTTACCAAGTTGCATGCAACATTTGCCATTATTGCAAATGTTGTCATGACAACTTTTAACAACATTTGGCATCTTTTCTCTCATGCCACCATCCTAACTTTTAGGACCTCTAACCCCTATAACTCTAGGAACCAACTTCATTTATGGCCTCAAGGCATCTTTCTTACATCATTCATGTGTTTAGAACACATTAATAACTCAAATCCATCTCTAAGCTTCTAAGCCTAAGTTTAATAAAAAAAACCTAACAATGACTAATTGGTGACCTTAGCACTATCACTAACTCACCTAGTACACATTAGCAATGACCTTCTAAGGTCCAAATCAAACACACCACTCTCTCACACTTCTGACTTGGCTAATGTCATATACAAGCCAAAATGACATAGACATTGGAGGCTAGCCTAGGTGCTCTTGCACCATCCTCCCCTAAACAAAAAAAGTTCAATCCACCCTTGGATTGAGTAAGTTAGGATCAACTCCCATCTTCTTTAATTTAGCTTCCTTGATCTATACTGCATCAGCATCAGATTGACCATGCCACTTGATCAAATGTTCTTTGTATTCCTTGGTTCTAGTCTTCTTGTAGACTCTATTTTCCAGTATGTTGCCAGCCTTCTTGACTGTAGCAGGAGGTACTTTGAGTTCTTCTACATCTTGGATGACTTCACTTAGGCTTTGATCCATATCAAGTGGTGGTCCTTTGTAAGGAACCAGGTCTGCAATATTGAAGACAAGGGACAGTCCACTATCCTCCGGTAGCTCCACTCTATAAGCATTGTTCCTATATCTTGCTAAGATAGGACAAGGACCTATCCTCCTCATTTGAAACTTGTGTGGGACTCCCTTCTATAGTCTAGACTTGTTTAGATGCACCATCACCAAGTATCCTGCATTGAACTGAATTTCTCTTCTACTCTCATCAACCTTAGTCTTAAGCTTCATAGTATTCTCTATCAAAGTCTTCTTGACTGTGTCATGAATCTCCTGCATTGCATAAGCAACGTTATCAGCATATCCACACCTCTTCACTCCATCCTTTAAGTCTCTTAGCTCATAGACTCCTCTAGGATGTAGACCATATACTATTTCAAAGGGAATCTTCCTTGTTGACCTGTTTATAGTGTCATTATAGGCATATTTAGCCTGTCCAATCAATTGATCCTATTGTTGACCATATTCCTTGGTCAAGCACCTTAATAGATTTCCAAGGCTTCTATTTACCACTTCAGTCTGACCATCAATTTGAGGATGGTATGCAGATCCAAATGATAAATTAGTACCCAATCTTTGCCAAAGAGTCTTCCAAAAGTGACCCATAAAATTGGTGTCTCTATCTGACACTATGCTCATAGGTAGCCCATGAATTCTTACTATCTCTTTGAAGAAAAGAGAGGCTATTTGGTTAGCATCATTAGTTGTCTTGCATGGCACAAAGTGATCCATCTTGCTGAATCTGTCCACAAGTACATAAGCACTATCCATGCCTTGTCTTGTCTTGGGTAACCCAACTACAAAATCCATGGTCAAGCATTCCCATGGCCTATTAGGAATGGGTAGTGGTTGATATAGGCCTGCATTTGAAGAAGTGCATTTGGTCTTTTGACATACTATGCAAATTTCAACATACCTTCTAACATCAAGGTTCATTCTTGGCCAATAATAGAACCTTTGAACAAGTTCTTGAGTCTTAGTGATCCCAAAGTGACCACTCAATGCACCATTGTGTTTTTCCTGAATTAAATTCTCTCTAATAGAGCCTCTAGGGACACATAACGAATTCCCTTTGAACAAGAGATCACTTTGCAAAGTATATTCAGCATATTGGCTATGAAAATGATTCTTGTATTCAGCACATACCTTGTAAATGTCTGCAAAGTCTTCATCATCAGCATATAGATCGTTGAAGTGATCTATTCCCATGCTCTTCAACTGAATCTCTTAGATGGTAAGAGCTCTTCTACTCAAGGCATCTACCACCTTTTTGAGTACTCCTTTTGTGTGCTTGATATTAAATGTGTATGCTTGTAGGTATTCAACCCACTTCATGTTCTTGTGACTCAATTTCTCTTGAGAGTTCAAGAAACTTAGAGCTTGATTGTCTGAATACACTATGAACTCCTTGGGAAGCAAATAGTGCCTCCATTTTCTTAAATCCTAAACTAATGCATACATTTCAAGGTCATAAGAAAAATAATTATTCTTAGCTTCAATTAACTTCTCTGAATGAAAAGCCACTGGTCTACCTTCTTGGCTTAAAATAGCTCCAATAGCCACATTGCTTGCATCACACTCAATAGTGAACAACTTCTCAAAGCTTGGCAAGACTAAAATAGGTTGGGTAGCAATATTTTCCTTTAATAACTCTAAGCTCTTGTTAGCTTTCTCATTCCATACAAACTTAGTCTTCATGCCTCCTTTAATGGTGTCCAACATAAGAGCACAAATAGCACTAAATTGCCTTATAAACTTCCTATAGTATTGAGCAAGGCCATGAAAACTTCTTACCTCTATTTCTATCCTTGGAGTAGGCCAATTGAGAATGGCTTCCACTTTACTAACATCCATTTTCAGATTACCATGAGATAACACAAACCCAAGGTATACTAGCTCTATCTTGATGAACTCACACTTCTCCAAGTTGATCATCAACTTCTCATCATGCAGCTTCTTGAAATTAGTCTCAAGGTGTTGGAGATGCTCACCTTTTGTCTTACTATAAATCAGTATATCATCAAGATATACCACTACAAATTTTCCAATCTAGTCTTTGAGGACTTCATTCATGAGCCTCATGAATGTGGAGGGGGCATTAGATAGTCCAAATGGCATGACAAGCCATTCATACAAACCTTCATTGGTTTTGAAGGCTATTTTCCACTCATCTCCTTCATGTATTCTTATTTGATGATAGCCACTCTTCAAGTCTATCTTTCTATAGTACTTAGCTTCACCTAGACAATCCATTAGGTCTTCAATCCTAGGGATAGGGAACCTATACCTAATGGTTATCCTATTTATTGCCCTTGAATCAGTACAATGCCTCCAAGTTCCTCCTTTCTTAGGTGCTAGGACAGTGGGTACCACACATGGGCTAATGCTCTTCCTAATAAGACCTTGTTTTAGGAGTTCTTGTATTTGTCTAGCAATCTCCTCATTTTGTTGAGGGGTCATCTTATAGGCTGCTTTATTTGGTAGGGTAGCTCCTGGTATAAATTATATCCTATGACTTATGGCTCTTTTAGGGGGTAATGTTCATGGTTGTCCATCACTTACTATGCCTTCATAAGTCTACAACATGCTTTCCAACTCTTTAGGTAACTCTGGCTTCTTGGATACCTTGCCTTCATCTTCCTCACTTGGCCTTAACACCAATGCAAAGACAACTCCTTCACTCTCCTCCATGGCTTCTAAGAACTCTTTTTCACCAACCATGAGCACATTAGGACCTGCTATCTTCACCTTTGCATCCTCTAACAATGACTAAATTTTGAAAGTCACATTGTCCTTCTTAAAAGAATAGGAGTTCTTCACTCCATCATGCATAGCTTGGCGGTCAAATTTCCATGGTCTACCTAGGAGTGAGTGACATGCATCCATAGGTAACACATCATAAAAAACTTTTTCCTTATATCTCCCTATAGAGAACTCCACCCAAGCTTGCTCATTTACTAACACATGTTGGCCTTTATTGAGCCATGTGACCTTGTAAGGATTGGTGTGGGGTATCCTTTTCATTCTTATCTTATTGACTGCTTCCTCTAACACAATATTGTCAGTAGACCCTGAGTTAATGATGACTCTACATACTTTCCCATCATCTTACACTTTATCCTAAACAAGGACCTTATTTGGCTTGGTTCTTCTTTAACTGGCTTCTTGATCAAAGTTCTCCTCATCATGAGGTTCTCTCCTTCCTCAGATGTCAGTGGTACTTCATAATGTTTCTTTTTTGCATTTGTCTCTTCATGAACTAAATTAGTTCTCGTCACCTCCTTGAGAAGTACTACCCTTCTCTGGACACCTATAGGTAGGGTGTCCCATTTAGTTGCAATGATAGCATTTCATATTGGAAAAATGATTGCCTCTTCCTTATCCACCACTTCTTCCTCTAAAATTAGAGCTCCTTCCTCTACCACCTCTACTAGAGCTTCCTTCTTTTTGCTCAGTGTACTTGACTTCACCTTGAGCCATTGATTCTAAACTCCTTCCACCATAGCCACCTCTTTGTCCTCTACTATCTTTTCCTTTACCTCTACCTTTGGAGGTTTGTTCTTGCTTTCTTTTGCCTTTCTCCTCAATCTTCAAGGCCATTTGATAACATTGGTGAATGGTCTTGAAGTTCACAAGACTCATGTCTTCTTGAATAGACCATTTGAGTCCATTCAAATACCTAGCCATCTTGATGCTTTCATCCTCAACCACTTTTGATCTTAAGCATAACTTTTGGAACTCTTCGGTGTATGCTTGGACATCCAAATCTTTTTGTCTAAGGTTGTGTCTCCTCCTATGTAACTAAACTTCATAATCATTACGTAAATAGGTCTGCTTCACCTTAGTTACCATGCCCTTCCATGTAACTATAGGACCCTTTCCTTCTTTTTCTCCTTCAATTTGTACAAACTTCCACCATGTGAGTGTTGAACCTCTCAACCTTGATTTGACCACCATAACATTTTGGGCCTCTAAGATACCATCACATTCAAAGTGATTCTCTATGATGTCAATCCAATCCATGACTGATTCTAGATCCATTTGTCCACTGAATAGTGGTACACCCTCCAAAGCTTTGCCACTTAAGGCCTTTAGTGCCTTCAAGAAGGGCTCTTCAGGAAGAACAGGGTCAGGGGTTGGTGGTTCCTCTTCTAATTCCAATTCATTTTCCCTTGCTTCTTTCTCTTCCTTCTGATCTATCTTATCTTTCACCTTATTAGGTTTGTCTTGGACTTCACCCAAGAGTTGTTCCATTTGAGCCAATCTTTCTCTTAGGAATCTGTTATCCTCTTCTTGGTCTTCCACCTTCTTGGCTAACTCAACATTAGTCACCATTTCTTTAGCTTCTTCTAACTCAAAAGATGTATTCTCTCCTACTAATTCAATAGGCTGCAACATCAACCACAAGCCTGATCAAAACAAGCTCTGATACTAATATGATGTAAGTGCTTCTAGGTTTGCTTGCACACTTTGCTAAGAAGAATTTTTTTGTCTTCTTCAAGGATCCTAATCTCCTCTAGGTTCTTATTAGGTTTAGATGATTAACTAAGACCTAATCCAACTCTTCTTCAAGAGTCTCACTTCTTATGCTTCACCATGAAGGACTAACACCCTTTAGTTACTCCACTTCTTCTCCTACACTTAGAAGGATCTAAGTGCAATCTCCACACAACCATTCAATTTCATTGTAGGGGTGCCAAACATGTTGGAAAAATTCCATTTTCTTCCATTTGGATCCATTTTGAAGGATCTTCAAGCCCTTTTCAATCGGGTCTAGGATTTAGCTTTGAGGAGGCCTAATCGGGTCTAATTCCTTGTAGCCTTTTGCAGAGACCTTTTACCAATTCTTGCCTAAAATTATCAAAACACTCACTAAAATAATTGGGGATTTGGATACCCTTTTTTATTTTACAAAATATTCTACTAGTTTTAGAACCTCATGGCCTCCGTACATAGGCTTCCTATAATCTAGGTCTAATAGGGCTAAAAGGCCTAATTTGTAGGACCTTATTGGTTTCTGGATCAAACCTCCACCAAATGGATTGGTGATTTTAGAAATCTTCTAATATGACATGATTTGATCATATCATACCTAGAATTGTACTTTCACTCCCTCCAAGAAATATTCAAATCTTCACCTTGAAACCTCTAACCGGGCACTGTCTTCTCACCTAGGGCTTGGTATTAAAAATAGCAATCCAAATCCTCATGACTCCTAAATATAGATATGCATAGACTAATGGCTCCCCTAAAACATTCATCTATCCTTAGGAAGATCTCGTGGCTAGACTCCATGGGGGAGCCATGAAAAGATAAACTGGTCAGGATAGGACCAGGGAAACCTCTAAACTATAAACAATTTATTCAAAGAACTGAATCAACTTAAATATACTTTTTTTTTGAATGAAAAAGTCTTATAAATATCCTATGAACACAAACCAAACACTAAGTCAAGGCAGTCAGTCCACTCAATAGCACTGTCACACTAAAAAGCTCGATGAACTCACATAACTAGAATTGCAGAGCTCTTTTGCTAATCAAAAACTTAGTTACAATAACCTCTACCTCGAGATGGTTTGAGATACCATTCTCCATGTTTTTAGGCTATGTTGGTTGATCTACCAATCCTATCTTTTAGGGGATCCTATGTTACCGAGTTGCATGCAACATTTGCCATTATTGCAAATGTTGTCATGACAACTTTTAACAATATTTGGCATCTTTTCTCTCATGCCACCATGCTAACTTTTAGGACCTCTAACTCCTATAACTCAAGGAACCAAATTCATTTATGGCCTCAAGGCATCTTTCTTACATCATTCATGTGTTTAGAACACATTAATAACTCAAATCCATCTCTAAGATTCTAAGCCTAAGTTTAATAAAAAACAACTAACAATGGCTAATTGGTGACCTTAGCACTATCACTAACTCACCTAGTCCACATTAGCAATGACCTTCTAAGATCCAAATCAAACACACCACTCTCTCACACTTCTGACTTGGCTAATGTCATATACAAGCCAAAATGACATAGACATTGGAGGCTAGCCTAGGTGCTCATGCACCATTAATGAATCATTTGAAGCACCAAAAAGATCATCATGTGCTCTATCACCTTGTAACATACTATGTTGATTATCCATATTTTTAGGCCATTTTGAAGCCTCTAAAGCCTTCAAAATTGAGTCCATAAAATTTCTTTGACAACCTCAAAAATGGAAACTTTAATATCTTAGAAATTGGACACGATCTTGCAAGAAATATTTACCAAAATGCTTATCTAGCCCATCCAAAGATTTTGGGAAGGTTTAGGAAAAATTTGTGCTCAAATGAAAACATACTATAAGTAGTAACCATAAGTAAATGCAGGGTTGAGACACATTTTCCTAACAATCTCTCACTTTTCAAACACCTTAAAAGAGAAAAAGGAGTATCTACACCATAATTTAATTTCTAAAGGCCATGAGGCCCATAGAATCCTAATACCATATGAAATTCTCTATGCTCATAGCCTTAGTTAAGAAATTTGCAACATTCATCAAAGTCTCTACCCTGAGCAACTTCAACTTGCCATCCTTGACCATATCTCTAACAAAATGATACTAAATATCATTGTGGTTGATCATGGCATAAAAACTAGGACTATTTGCTCGATGGATCACACTCTAACTATCACAATTAAATTTTATTATTCCTTTCTTTATTCCAATATCTAAACACGGTCTCTTAATACAAAAATCTTATTTACAAGCATGAGTAGTTATCATATACTCATCTTTCGTAGTGGACAAAGAAACCATATTCTATCACTTACTCATCCAACTAATTGTACCACCAAATAATTTAATCACATAAGAAACATTGGATCTTTTTCTATCAATATCACCTACCCAATTTGTAATCACATAACCACAAATATCAAGGGAAATTTCATCTCCCATTATATCACCATGACAACACAAATAATACTTGAGGTACACTTAAACTATTTGAAGACTCTTTTAAAAGTATCCTAATGCGCTCTACCAAGATTAGACATATATCTAGGAAGAACTCCCACTATTTGGGAAAGGTTTGGTCTAATACAAACCATAGCATATATCAAACTTCCAACTACACTTTGGTAAAGCACTTTTTTCATTTCTTTCATCTCTAATGAGGATGTAGGACAATTTGAAATAGACAACTTTGTTCCAATCATAAAAAGAACACATAATGGTCTACAATCCTTCATGTTGAACCTCTATAAAAATTAGTTCACATACTTAGTCAAGCCTAGCCATACCTTTTTGTTTACTCTATCTCTTCTAATTTGCATCTCAATAATGGGTTTAGCTACACCAAGATCTTCATTTCAAATTTAGCAATAAGTTGAGACTTAAGTTCTACAATCATATCATTATTTTTACCAATTAATAACATATCATGAATATATAGTACAATGTATAGGAAATTACCACCATCATATTTATAATAAACATAGTTATCCTATTTAGAAAACTCAAATCCCAAACTCAATACACATGTATTAAATTTTTGGTACCACATCCTAGGAATCTTCTTGAGGCCCAAACCAAATTTCTTTTACCTTTTATCACATAGGGCTCTAGTTGTCGTCATGTAAATATCCTCCTCAAAATCACCATGAAGGAAAGAAATTTTTATATCCATTTATTTAACTTCTAAATCATAAGCAGTAGAAATAGAAATAAAAAATCTAATGGATTCCACTTTTACAATAGGAGAGAATATCTCACCATAATTAACACCCTCAACCTAAGAGTAGCCTTTCACAACTAACCTTTCTTTATACGTTTCAATGCTTCCATAGGAACCAATATTTTTCTTTAACACCTATTTGCAACCAACAAGTTTTTGTCCTTCACAAAATGGTACAATATCTCACATATCGTTTCTTCATCCATAACACTTTTTTTGGATTTTACATCATTTATATCTTATACCTCTTCTATAGATCTAGGTTCATCCACGTTGGTATTCAAAGAAAAAATGCATCTCCAATCATTATAAGAATACTTTTCATATGGTTTTTCCTTTTAGACATTTGAACAAGCTAAGTTGGAGATTCTTACTTCTCTTATGAAGATCCGGAGCTAGATTAACTCTCCTCAACTTCTTGTCCATCTACGGGCCTCAATTCAATGTTTTTAGGCATAGAAGGTAGTTGAATACCATCTTCCTTTTTGGTTTGTTTTGGATGCAATGTAATAGGAGGAGGGTTAGTTTATCTAAACATAACGCTTTTAATATGTATAACCTTCTACACAACAAGGTCCCAAAGATTATATCCTTTCACACTATAAATGTATCTGATGAATATACATTTCACAACCTTGTTCTCCAACTTTTTTCACTTTTCTTTTGGCACATATGCATATGTCTTGTAGACAAATTCTATAATATGTATCAATGAAGTCCTATAACCCAACCATGGATCCTCTATGGTGGAGAAATAGGGTTCACAATATTCTATAGTCAAATTATGAATCTTAGGCCTATTTTTTCTTATATTGGAAGGAAGATGATCCATTAGGCTCAAGGTGGCTAAAGCACTAAGAAGATTCAATGGTGCTTCACTATGGGGGACTATGACTATGCAACTATGAATTAAGAATACAATATCTAGGGCCAAATAGGATGAAAAAGTTATTTTTCACATGCATTGGATGACTGAGATCTAACAGACAGATTCTAGAAATGGATATGACAACAAAGCCTATAACTGGTATGTATTATAAATTTCAAGTTGAAGTAGAGGGACTCGGACACCCAGGTTGGATTGTTATGTGGACTTAGTTACATTTCTTGGCCCACTCCTAATACTTTTTTAAAGAATGTAGCTCTCCTTTTTATTTGATTGTAACTCTTTTCGTGCATTTATCACCTATACCTACACATAAAAAAGAAACAAATTTTGTGTAGAAAGGGGATTTCCTAAGTCAATTGTTATCTTAGGAATAAACCTTGAAATCGAAATGAAATATATTTGAAAAGAAAGTGTATTGATATGTATCAGAGGCTAGATCTAAGAATTTGAATATCTTATACCTTGATGATGTAATTACCTTTAAATGTAATCACAAATGTTGATGCAACAACATGAATCCACAGATACCTAAAATGAAATCATCAAAGATATACTTTCATGAAGGTTTTTAAATCTTTCCACAATGAAGAATATGGTGGGATGAAAGGCCTTGAATGTTTAAAATTTCTATTGAAGACTTGAGATAAGTTATAGTTGAAATCTCCAATTGACTTGAGTGTCTTGAAAAATAAGGGAGAGTAGATTTCTTTTATACCTCCCCCCAACCATTATGGGGTGTAGGGTGCCTAGGTCAACCTACTCTTGGGAGAAAGGCTCATAAGGAACCTCCCTCCCTTGAATGTGGTCCCAAATTTGTACCTAAGGTCCTATTTGGATAGAGGAAGCCATAATTACATGAAAAATGTGCTAGAGTGAATAGAACTAGATGCAAGAGGCCATAAATTCTAAAATAGGATCTAGATAAGTGAGAAATTGAATAGAAATGCAATTTATGATGCTACACCTCCATAGGAACTTTATCAAAAAGAGTTGATGTAGGAGACCTATTAATTAAGTAGAAAGCAGTGGTAATATCTTTAGCCTAAAACCTTTGTTTTAGGCTAGCACCACTCAACATCCTCCTAGCATTATCCACTAATGTCTTGTTCATCGCTTTTGCAACTCCATTATGCTATGGAGAAAATAGATTTTTCTTCTTTCTATGAATACCACAATATTTTAAAAATCTATCAAAATCATTAGAGAAAAATTCACCTCTAGTATTAGTCCTCAAAATTTTTATCTTGCTTCTAGTATGCAATTCAATCATTTCTTTAGATTCTTTAAAATGAATGAAAACATAAAATATACTCTTTATAAAATATACCCATGTCCTTATACTATGGTCATCAATAAATGAAACATAATATGTGGATTTTATAATGGAAGGAACATCTACACAATCAAACACATCAGAATGAATAAGACGCAACACACCACAAGATTTATAAGAACTTGAGTAAAATTGAATAAAATTTGTTTTCCATAAATGCATTTCTCACAAAAATCAAAATCAATATTACAATCATTCAAGCCTTCAACAAGGTTTTTATTTTTTATGGTCCTTAGACTCTTCTCTCCAATGTGGCCAACTCTTTGGTGCCATAACATAGTCTTCTATGTAGGTATCTTTGATTTAGAAGAAAAATAACCCTTAAGTATCGAAAACACATTACCATCTATTGAATGTTAAACCTTCACCTTTTCCAACAAAGCCTCCACACATTTGGTCTTCACAAAAGTACTATTACAGTGTGCAATACATGTATTTATCTTATACAATGTGCCAATTCTAACATCTCTATTGATCACCATAGCACGTCTCACCATTTTTCATCCTATATAAGAAAATACTACTTGCATACTTGAATCTATTAGCTTCCTCACAGACAATAAATCTTTTCTTAGACCAAGGAGATGAAACACACCATTATTCTTTCTTTTTCTACCATCAAGAAACCTGATTCTAACTTAATCATGACAAACAATATTCAAATGAGAATTATCACCCAATTACTCCTTACCTCCATCAAATTCTTCATATTTAGAAAACCAATCTTTATTGGAGGTAATATGAAAAGATGCATCTAAGTCAATTAACCATTCATCATCATATGCATGAGTGGTCAAAGCTATAATGAGAACATCACCATCTTCCTTCTTGGACTCAAAATCAAAATCAAATCTCTTCTTTTATTATTTGCAGTCCTTACAAATGTGTCCAGGCTTACCACAATTCTAGCAAATAACTTTGGATTTTATAGGAGATTTAGATCTCCCTTGCATTTGTATTTATTCTACTTATTATTCTTCTTTCTTTTTATCTTAGGTCTTCCATGAATAAATAGGACTTCCTTGACACTAATGAAGACCTTTATCCACACTTCTTTAGAAAGAAAAAATCCACCAAAACTCCATTCTTCAAAATAATAGAAGTATTATTTATGACCATAACAAGATAATCCCACGAATCAAACAAATAACAAAGAAAAATCTAATATTTCTCCTCCTCATCCATCTTGACACCAAATAATGCTAACTAAGCCACCAATATATTGAATGCTTCCAGGTGGTCTATAATTTGTCTAGCCTCCTCTATTCTTAAGAAATATAGTTTATTCCTCAAGAAAATCTTATTACTAAAGATTTGTCTTGGTACATCTTACCAAGCTTCTTCCATAGCTTCTTACAGAGGATTCTTCATGGACATTAATTAGAATAGTGTTTACAAGGCACAATTTAATTAGACCCTTGGCTCTATGGTCTATAATATCATATTTAGTAACCTCATCTAGATATGTAAGTGTCATGAAATTCTTATCAACAACATCCCACATATCTTGATCGATTAACGAATCCTCAATCTTTAGCTTCCACATTTCAAAATGATTTCCAAAAAATTTCTCCACCTTTATTCTTCCCCATGAATTAGCCATCTAAATATTCTTGCAACAAGATTAAAAAGTATCTTATACACAAGCTCCACTAAAATTTAGGTTCGTTCAAAAAATCGTACAACCCACAATTGCAACCGAAGGTGATTAGGTTGATACCACTTGTATGGAAGTTAAGTAACAAAACAACTTCCTATAGTAACTTTTAGGGGAGGATAATATGAAATAATTCTTAGATCTTTACAATTACAAGAAAATAGAAAAAATAATATAAATAACATGCATAGCACAACATAGTGATTTACGTGGGGAAAACCCTTTCAGGAGAAAAATCTCACACTCCAAAAGTCACCTAATATATTATTTAGAAATTAATAACATATTAAAGAATATACTTACACAAAAAGCTTCTGACTAGATTATCATCCACTACAGTTCCAGAGGTAAATAAATAGTTATAAGACTCTTACACACACCATATCACACACCTAACATATAGGACAGACAAAACATGTAACCATCAAATAGTATTGCAAAACCATAGATTGAAAATCACTTATAAATTAGTGTCCATCTTATATCAAATCAAAGATGCCCGATGATGTGTCAAAACACACACCAACATGTATAACTCCCCTTGACGACTCATTTATGTGCTCAACACATTGTTACCTTTTCTATTTCACAAGACCCAACTTCTAGATGTCATAACTTTTGAGTTGGGTGTTTGATTGACGAACTATTTGAAGCATCTAAAAGCCTATGACATGCTCTATAACCATCTAACTTTTACATTGGTTACACACATTTTAGGTTATTTTGGAGCCTCTAAAGCCTTTAAAATTGAATTCATAAAATTCCTTTGGCAACTACAAACAAAAAAACTTTAATATCTTAAAAATTGGACATGATCTTGCAACAAAAAGTTATTGGCATGCTTATCTTTCTCATTCAAAAATTTTAGGAAGGTTTAGGGAAAATGTGTGCTCCAATAGAAACTTACTATAAATACTAACTACGTGTAAATACAAGGTTGACACACATTTTCCTAACACCTATAGTATATAATATTTTTGTATATAGATGCTTTTGATACATAATTGTGAGGGATTTTGTGTTTGATGAAAGATGGTAAATAACTTCTCTTTGATTATGATAGTGATATATTGGTTAATAATGTCAAAAGGTGGATTACTCCCAATATGAAAATTTATCAAGTAAAGAAATGTTTGAGAAAAATTGTATTAAGATTAATGTATTTGAAATTGTTTATCATAAAAAAAAAATAACAAGCTTCTCAATTTCAAGGAAAAAGGTTCATCTAGAAGAAAAGGTAAAAGAGGTAAATCTATTGACACGATTACTTTAGGTAATTTTAATTATGTTGTTAAGTATATTATAGAAACATAAAATTAGTTGGAAACTAACTCAATAGATATCTTCCCGCAACTTTCATGAAAAATTGATTACAAAAGAATAAGGCGAGGCTACAAAGAGGAGAGAGCATTAGATCACTAAAGTGTGTTTTTATTGTTGTAGCATGAGGAAAGAAAATTAGAACAATGTATAAGCTCTCTTATACTATCTTATACAATCCTTTTGAGGTTTTTCATTATTAAAGTTGAATGATAAAAAGCCCCATGAAAGGAATCCTTGCATTTTTACTACTCATGTTGTAAAAGAGATTAGCTCAATATATGTGCTTAAACCATTATCTTATACAATTTATTATTTGAGGTGGTTGTCTCTTTTCTTATTGATAATAACATAAAAGAATAGGTGGCGAGGATAGATGATTCGATTAATTAATCTTTATTTTATTTTTTAGGTAGTGAGAAATAGAGAATTAAATCTAATGTAATGATTAATTTAAGTGGAGAATACTGGAACAATATATTAACTCTCATATATAATTTTTTTGATTTGTTTCTATCACTCTTTCTCCTATTTTTTTTTTTAAAATAAAAAAAATAAATCTTTAAAGTAAATATTAATGTTTCTTTTTATTTAATTGTTGAACAAAATTAGGTCAACATACATACTAATCCATTACCTAATGATATCCCTTCTTTGAAATGGCCCATATCTTTCCTTAATTGATGTAGTAGTCTAGAAGTGATGCAGGTCAAGTAAGGAGGATCCAATAAAGGACAGTCTAAACTTGCAGCCAAACACCAACAATACGAAATAACACAATAAGATAATGTTTAAACAAAATTTTCATTAACATGCCTGATTCTAAGGCCTTCCGGGTTAGGGCCAAATACAATCACAAAGTATTTCTACAATCTCCTAGCTAGTCCAACTCTGAATCACATCACCAACTGATGGAAACACTAAGGCATATCTAAACTTGAGCTTGCAAACCTCCAAGAAATCTCCTTGTCTCCAAGCATGCAAACCACTAGCTCTGCTATTACAACTATCATATAAAAAATTTGATCTTCAAGATCTCGCAGGATCTAAATGCTATCCTTCTCTATCTACCACATCTACCCTCAAACAAATACCTAAACACTTCTTAAATACATTTCCTCAACCACAAGTTAGCTGGAATAAATAATTAACTCCTAAGCCAAGTCGGCTTCTATTACAAAAAAATATTAAGTTCAACAATAGTCAGCTCTCAAATAGCCTTACAAACAATTAATTCTCCATGTTGGCATCTAGATCTACATAGGAGAATACAAAAAAAGCTATCAACAATAAATACACCAAGTCAGCCAACCAAAACTCCAAGAACTCCAGTTAGTAAACCAAAACTATCGAGCACCAAAGAAACAACTGAGCACTAGTGAAACAACCGAGCACACCAAGAATTACCGAGCAAGCATGTTGACCAAGCACCACAAGCATCATCAAGTACAAGTTCCACTGAGCGTGAGAGGTTTCACCAAGTTCCTTCAGTGACCGAGCTCTCTTCAATAACCAAGGCCATCGATTAAAGCTGCAACTAAATAATACATAACCATTTCAACACACCACCATGTAGATTTTTTGAGTACCCTAGAATGCCCCTACATCAGACACCCCAGGTTTGAAAAGATGTTATCATAGGCTAGAAGAACATCTTTCGGGATTCAACACATAAACCCTGAACTGGTTCTTCACATACAAGCCCTTCGAGTCTTCACCTTGCATACTCTTCCACTTCTGCTTCCTCTATCTTTTCAAGTCTTTTCTTGATAACACACAGGCTTGTTCTCCATACTAATTAGTCCTTTCATAATTCTTCAACTCATCCCGGCTACCAAAGCTTGGGTTTCTCCTACTGAGTTTTGTATCTAGCAAAGGCATCAATGAAAGCTTCCTATTATTCTTCTCAATAGTAAATACATTTTTGACACAATCATACATAGCTCTACAATCATACTGCCAAGGTCTACCGAGCAATATATGACAACTATTCATCTCCACAATATCACACAACACTTGATCCTTATACTGGCCAATCTGAAAATCAACAAGACACAACTCCCTCACTTCTAGAGGATACATCTTTCAACTAGCCAATCCTATAAGGATAAGGATGTCTCATTCTCTTCAAACCAAGTTTTTGAACTATATCCTTAGCTACAAGGTTATCAATACTACCACTATCCACAATTACATCACAAAGTTTACCTCCTGACTTGCACCGAGTTCTGAACAAATCACTCCTCTAACAAGGTTCCTCCTTTGCACCGAGCAATGTTCTTCGAACCAGCAAGTTCTCAGATTCAAGTTCATTCTGAATGTTCTCATTCACTACAGCAGTCCTTCGGTCACCAAACTTCTTTTGTGTACACTCACAAGATCTATGTCCTTCTTCACCACAATTATAACAAGTGCCCTTAAAGATAACCCTACCTATCTTCTTTTTCAGTTCCACAGGTTTCTATTCATCTTCAACAATCGGTTTGTCCTTCACCGAGTGATCAAGCTTCTCTTTCCCTCAGGAGTTACCATGTTGTCTCCTCTTTAACTTATCTTCTACCTTCAGAGCATACTGATAAGCATCTTCAACCGAATCAATCTTCAACATACCAAGCTCATCCTGAATATTGAATCTCAAACCATTCACATACCAAGCTACCTTTTCTTTACCAAGTTCTTTGTGTCTAGATCGAATAGTCAACTTATAGAACTCCTCGGTATAGTCCTCCATAGTCAAATCTTTTTGCTTCAAAATCTACAACTTATTAAACAATTCAAGCTCATATCGGCATGTATGAACTTAGCTTTCAATTTAGTCACCATCAACCTCCATCGATTGATCTTCATTTCACCTTCGTCTTCTCTATCTCTTTGTAATTATTTCCACCAAAGAGTAGCATGTCCTTTCAACTTAGTCTGTGCCAATCTTACTCTAAGAGGATCTTCAATTTCTTCAAGCTCAAAGAAGTCTTCTAATTCACTAATTCAATCAATCAAATCCTTGAGTCTCAAAGTACCAGAGAAAGTAGAAACTTCCATTCGGTAACTAGTACTTAATCGAGCTCCAGATCTATGCAACCGACCAGTTCTGTCTTCACCATATCTATTTCTCTGGTCATCTCCACTAGATCCAGTAGCTTCAAAGTCTTCAGCAGCTTCCTCATAACCATCTTCAGTACCAAGATTCCTCGGCATACCAACAATAGCTCTCATGACCTCAACGATCATGTCATTCTTCATCAATTCCATCTCAGATCTAAAATCAACTTTAACTTTCTTTGCAATCTTTGATTCCACAACATCACAGAGATCTATAATTGCTCTAGGGTCCAATCTTCTCGGAGACATCCTTCAAGATCTTTGAAAACCCAAGGCAACAAATCACCAACCAAGTGCTTGGTGCAAACTGCCTCAACTCGGAGATCGGTTTACACACTCAAGAACTTCAAGCTTTGATACCACCTGACACAAGTTAAGTAAGGAGAATCTAATAAAGGACAATCCAAACTTGCAGCCAAACACTAACAATGCGGAATAACACAACAAGATAATGTTTCAATAGAATTTTCATTAACATGCCCGGTTGTAAGGCCTTTCAGGTTAGGGCCAAATACAATCACAAATTATTTCTGCAATCTCCTAGCTAGTCCAGCTCCGAATCACATCACCAACTGATGGAAACACTAAGGCAGATCTAAACCTGAGCTCACAAGCCTCCAAGCAATCTCCTTGTCTCCAAGCATGCAAATCACTAGTTCTGCTATTACAACTATCAGATAAACAATATGATCTTCAAGATCTTGTAGGATCCAAATGCTATCCTTTTCTATCTACCACATCTACCCTTAAACAACTACCTAAACATTCCTTAAATACATTTCCTCAACCACAAGTCAGCTGGAAGAAATAATAAACTCCTAAGCCAAGTAGGCTTCTATTACAAACAAATATTAAATGCAACAATAGTTGGCTCTCAAATAGCCTTACAAATAATTAATTCTCCATGTCAGCCTCTAGATCTACATAGGAGAATACAACAAAAGGTACCAACAATAAATACACCAAGTCGGCCAACCAAAACTCCAAGAACTCCAGTCAGTAAACCAGAACTACTAAGCACTAGAGAAACAACCGAGCACCAGTGAAACAACTGAGCACGCCAAGCATTACCGAGAAAGCACGTCGACCGAGCACCACAAGCATCACCGAGTACAAGTTCCACTGAGCACCAGAGGTTTCACCGAGTTCCTTCAGCGACTGAGCTCTCTTCAATAACTGAGAGTATCGATTAAAGCTGCAACTGAGTAACACAGAACCATTTCAACACACCACCATGTAGATTTGGCAGGTACCCTAGAATGTCCTTGCATCAAGAAGATAGGTACATATTCCCATGACTAACATCCAAAGTTGATTACAAAAGAATAAACAACCATCAATGACATGGCTACAAAGAGGTGAGAGTACTAGGCCACTAAAGTTTTCTTTTATTGTTACATGGTGAGGAAATAGAATTAGAACAACATATAATTTATCCTATATTATCTATGATTTATCCTTTTCATCCTTCTTCACAATTTTTTAAAAAGTTAAATAATACCAAACAAACTCTCACAAAAAATATTGCATTTTTACTACTTAGCATATAAAAGAGATTAGCTCAATGTATATGCTTAAACCATTATTTTATTCAATTCCTTCTTTTAGGTGGTTATATCTTTCCTTATCAATAATAACAACCTAGAATATATAGGTGATGAGGATAGATGATTGAATTAATTAATCATTCTTTCATTTGGTAGATAGTGAGAATCAAGGAGCTAGATGCAATGCATATAATTAATTTATTAAGTGGAGAATATTGGAACAATACATAAATTCATATATATAATTTTTTTATCACTCTTTTTCACAATTTTTTTAACAAAATAATAAAAAATATTTTTTAAATGAATCTTAATAATTCTTATTATTTAAGTGGTGCAAAAAAATTAGGTCAATATGCATATGTAATCCATTATCTTATGCTATCCTTTCATTGAAATGGTCTATATCTTTGTTTAATTGATAATAGTATCTTAGAAGATAGGTACATATATCTGTAAAAATAAAAATGAATATTAGAGGAAAACAGGATTAGGTTAACAAGTTTCCCTTTCACTTGCATTTCCTATTTGTTGGGTAGTTTTGATAAAGGAATTACCTCGAATGTATATGGTTGACCTAGTTGGCATAAAGGAATTATATTCAATTGCATTTACTATGTTATCACTCATTCTCACAATTTTATTTGAAATAACAAAACATATTTTAAAAATAATTCTTATTTGGGTTGACCTAGTTGGCATAAAGGAATTATATCCAATTGCATTTACTATGTTATCACTCTTTCTCACAATTTTATTTGAAATAACAAAACATATTTTAAAAATAATTCTTATTATTTAAGGGGTGAACAAAATTAGGTCAATATGCATACTTAATATATTATCTCATGTCATCCCTTCTTTGAACTGGTCCATCTCTTTCCTTAATTGATATCGTATCTTAGAAAATAGGTATATATCTATGAAATAAATATGAATATCAAAGGAATAGAAGATTAAGTTAATAAGTCTCATTTTCAATTGTGTTTCCAATTTGTTGGGTGGTATAGACAAATGAATTAGATCTGGTGTATATGGTTGACCTACTTTTTTTTGAACTCCTACTTGCTATTGTCCTTATGCATACTCCATCCATCTAATGTATATGGCCAAATAAAGTCTTGCAAAGAATCTTTGTGTTTTTACTACTTAGGCTATAAAAGAGATTAGCACAATATATATGCATGAACCAATATTTTATGCAAATTCCTTCTTTTAGGTGGTTATCTTTCCTTAACGATTTTTTTTCTTATTTGTTAGGTAGTGAGAAATACATTACTAGATCTAATGTATATGATTAATGTATTAGGTAGAGAATATTGAAACAATATATAAGCTCTCGTATATATATTTTTTGTGATTTATTTTTATCACTCTTTCTCACAATTTTATTTAAAATAAAATACTAAATATCTTTAAAATGAATCCTAATATCTTGATGGACAAAATTAGGTCAATATGCATACTTTATCTATTATATTATACTATCCCTTCTTTGAAATGGTTCATCCCTTTTGTTATTTGATAATAGTATATTAGAATATAGGGGTGTGTGTGTAAATATATAGATATCTATCTATCTATCTATCAGTTATAGAGAATTAGGTTAACAAGTCTCCTTTTCACTTACATTGCTTATTTGTTGGACGATATGGATAAAGGATTAGATCTAATGTATGTAAGGAATTAGATTCAATTCTTTTTATCACTCTTTTCACAATTATATTCAAAATAAAATAACAAAATATAACTTTAAAATGAATCTTAATATTTCTTATTTATTAAGTGGTGAATAAATTTTGGTCACTATACATACTTGAGCCATTATCTTATAATATCTCTTCTTTGAAATGGTCCATTTTCTAGCTCAATTGATAATAATATCTTAGAAGATAAGTATATATGTATAAGAATAAAAATGAATATTAAGAAAAGAAAAAAAAATTAAATTAACAAGTCTCAATAAAGAATTGGGTTAACAAGTCCTCCTGTCACTTGCATTTCCTATTTGTTGCATAATCGAATAAGAGAATTAGATCCAATGTATAGGTTGACCTTTTTTGGGTACAAATCCTGCTCTTTACAGTCCTTATTTATACTACACCCATGTTGATTTAATGTCTGTAAGCTAAATGACTGTAGCCAGGACGCTAGATATCTATATATGCCAATCCAGCATTTACACATTTTCCCCACCTTTAAAAGGCGAGACCAAAAGCATTAAAGTAATTATAATAATACCTGTATCCCACAATCCCAATATCAGGGTATCTCGCTGTTCATCTTTGGTCAGACTGCTCAGTCTGGTCCAATGTGCTTTTCATTTCTACAAGTAATACATGATGACCTCCAGTGCAGTTCACATGGAGCGATAGAAACAAGTCCTGGTGAAAAAACCCTTTTTGACTTGTCTTTTTTTAATGGTGGGGACTTGGGACCAAGTCCTTCCTGATTTCCCTCCTTGTGTGTCATCATTAACTTGCATTGGATCTCATTATGGATGTTTTGAGGAGTTGAAGTGATGTTAGATTTCAGTTTATTAAATGTTGGATTTCTGCAATTGGGTTAGTAGATTAGTAATATATTAGTAGGAAATTATGATTGTTTGGGTATAAGGCATTGGGTTTGCTCAAGTGGGCAAATGAACTTTCATAAAATCATGAGAAAATCAGATTAGTAAGAGTTCAGCGGGAAAATAGGATTTTTAAGCGCGTAGAAGTGATTTTGCTTGAATGAGCTATGGGTTTTGCTTGCATAGGGAGGGATTCAGACAGGTTATATGAGCAGGCATTGTATTTGGTTCAACTTTGACTGCTCTGTATCAGGCATTGAGTTTAATGAATTTGGTTTGTTCAAGCTTAGTTAGATGTTAGGAAAGAGTCAAGGCACTTTCTTAGAGCTGGGTCATTGAATTTCAGTTAGATTTCTTGGAGATTTTGAATGTTAAACAGTATTTTCTCTGTTAATCAGTCAGACTTCTTGGAGGTTTTGAATGTTAAACAGTATTTTCTCTGTTAGTCAGTCAGACTTCTTGGAGATTTTGAATGTTAAACATTATTTTCTGTGTTAGTCAGTAAGATTTCTTGGAGGTTTTGAATGGTAAACGGTATTTTCTCTGTTAATGTTGAATTGGGTCAACAAAATTTCTTGGAGGTTTTGAATGTTGAACAGTGTTTTATCTGTTAGTGTTGAATTGGGTCAACAAGATTGTGGAGCATTGCGAGATGATGAATTTCAGACAATGAAGTCAATTTAGGTTTGTCAGCAGATTTTGATGACTATGTGGTATTGATGAACTTGTGAACATTTGCTTTGATGGAATGGGACATGAAATTATAAGAAAAAGTCTGATCTAGCAGTATCTAAGCTAAGGTAATGGCAGAAGCAAAATTGTTTCTGAGAGGCTTCTTGGCCTTGGGAGTCCTTATCTTGCAACTTCTAGGTCTGTTTGTTACTGCCCTTCCAGTCAGTAAGAAAAGAAGGTCATCAGATCATAAGGTGCCCTCATGGTCCTCAATCAAGAGATTTCTTACATGTAAAAGTGACACCAATGAGGTTCATGACCCCCAAAAAGAAGCAAAGCAATCACGGAAGAGTAAGTGTTATCACAACATAGGATGCTCTTACTGCTCAGGGTCACTGTATAACCTGAGGGATCTTGTGCATGGAAACGCAAGAGTTATGCATAGAGCTGAAACATCTCCTGAGAGTTCTTCAAGATCATCTCAGGAGATAGTGGTGTCAGAAAACAACAGACTCTCTATGGGCTCAAGCACTAGGTCTATGGCTTCACCCAAGCCTGCACAGTTCATAGTACAGGAGACTCAGGGGTCCTTCAGAGGAGTCCATTTAAAGAAATTCTCAGGCTGCTATGAATGCCATGTTGTTGTAGATCCATTTGAGGCCATTGCGAGGGATTCTTCTCTGAGAACTTCAATCTTTGCTTGTCCAATATGTGGTGAGATATTTAGCAAGTCTGAGGCCCTCGAGCAGCATCAGGCCATAAAGCATGCAGGTGATTACATTGTCTGCATTAGCTCAATAAATATTTTCTTCATAGAATTAGGATGCTGAGCATGGAGCCAATTAGTATGCATTCTTTTTGATTGGGGTGTTATTTTTCTAGTTTTCTTTCTTTTTAGTTTTGCTGTCAAAGCTTAGAATTTGATGGTTAAAAGTAAAACAATCTCGTTGCCCATTTGGATAACTGTATGCTTCATTTATTATATATAAAGAATCTTAAATTAAGATGCATACATCCCAGTGTAGTTTTTATGCAAATGGAATTGATGACAAGCTTAAATTGATATGTCATCGAAAGAATTCTAAGAATCTATCTTACAAAATAGTTTCTTGGCTCTTGGTTTAAGGTTTTCCAGTGATTTATCCATGTTCCATGGATAATGGCATGTTCATTCAGAATCAGGACATGGGCTATAAGTTTTAACTTTGATTTTGTGTATCTCAGTCTCAAATGCTAATCAATACTTGTAAGGATGTCCGTGTTCAAAACTTGGTTATGTTGAAACTTTTCAACAGTGATAATCACTGCTTAGATCCAATAAGGAGGGATTGTATTCATGGAATATATTAAGGGTAGGTTTAGTACCTTGAAAGTCTGATTACTTGGTTTTCCCTAAGTCAACCTTGTAATTAACTAATACAACTGTCATGGAAAACTAGGTTGGGGGTTGGGGTAGCTATCAAAATCCAAACTAAAGTCAGTAGTTTTAAGTGCCCTTCCTAGGCCATCTGAAATTTTCAAACCTGAAACAACTGAATTACCCATTTCCAATCCAAATAGGATCATGATCACAATTTTTTATATGAAAATGCTTGTTTGGCCAGTGTATTATTCATTCATAAAATGAGAAGTAGTGCAATATTAAGAGAATCAAGAACAGAAATTCATCAGGTTTTTCTAGTCGTTAATGTTGATGTATAGATTAGAGATTGAATATGCTCTTAAGAAAAATAGTAGACCAAGAAACGTCTATTTTCTAAATCTACGAGTATAAACTCTGCATCATCCTATCAGTATGTACTAAACTGTTCTATATATTGGTTTACTACCTTTGCAGTTTCTGAGTTGGCTCAAGATGATTCAGCCAAGAATATTGTAGATATAATCTTCCAAACTAGCTGGCTAAAGAAGGAGACACCTTGCAAAATTGAGAGGATCCTTAAAGTCCACAACAGCCAGAGAACCATCAACAAGTTTGAAGATTACAGGGACATGGTAAAGGGTAAAGCCAACAAATTGGCAAAGAAGCACCCAAGATGCATAGCAGATGGCAATGAATTACTTCGTTTCTACAGCACCACACTCACATGTTCCCTTGGCATGAATGGGTTATGTAGCCTATGCAATCAGCCAACTTGCAATGTATGCACTGTCATTCGCCATGGTTTCTCTTCCAAACTTGAAAATGGCAAAGGGATTTACACCACAGCAAGCAGTGGAAAAGCACATGATTCCATTGAGGTATCAGAGGAGGATGCCTCAAAGGCCAAGAGAGCAATGCTAGTTTGCAGAGTTATAGCAGGCAGGGTCAATAGGTCTCAAGACCCAGATGAGTTTGTGAATGGTGGATTTGATTCAGTGGCAGGGGAGGCAGGAGTATACTCCAATCTAGATGAATTGTTTGTGTTCAATCCCAAGGCAGTGCTTCCATGTTTTGTTGTACTGTATAAGACCTGCATATGAAGTGTGTTTCTAGTGGTTAGATTCTTGTGGTCTTCTGCTGCTTATCATTTTTCATATCTCAGGGTCACCTTAGATAGGGTTTATAGTGTAGAAGGGTATTAGGGTTTCTAAAAATAAGGGGTGATAGGAAACCTCTGGTCATATTTGTGTCCGTATACTTTATAACCAATTGGCACCTAGAGGTTTCAAATGAGACAAGATCCTTTCAGACCCTGTTTGGTCTTTTGGTATTGATTTACATAGAAGAAAGAAAATACCACAACTTCAATTACATCTTCAGTTTAGTCAATTATGTTTGATGGATGCACTGATTCATCAGTTTGGCATTGGCAGACTAAAGCATGGAGATTATGAAAATGCATGGAGATGGCAGCATCTTGCTGCTGTGGTTACATGGCTGATTTACTTCTCGTTTGAATGCTTCCCACAACAACAAAAAAAAGGATTGAAAGAGACAGCCAAATATGCAGCATATGTATATATAGGAGAACTTCGGTTCTCATGGAGAGACTGGTTCTCTATCTTCCATAATTTGTAATGTTATTTTTAATATAAATAGAAGACATGTTATGTGTGGTTTCTATGATGTTTTTTTATTAGATAACCTGTTTTTATAATAAAGGGGTGTTTAGGTCTCCAAGGTTGAGAAAATTTCTTTGCGCTGTTTCAATTTAGTTTTTTTTTTTTTTTAAATAGATAAAAAAAATTATATTTTTAGTTTTTGATGATAAAAATTTATGTATAGTGATTTACAATAATTCATTTTAAAAGAGGAATGGTTTGAGTATAATTAAATCACATATAGATAAAAATTTATTTAAATTTCTTATAAACTTTATGTATTGATTTTGGGTAATGATAGATGTTCTAAACTTAACAAAAGGAAAACATAGCTTATTTTTACATAATGGTGAAATTTGTGTATTTGTACTATTTTTATTTAGTTTTGTCTCTATCTTGAAAGAAACACTTTGATACATGTACATATTGGCAAATGAAATAATCTTGTTTTAAGTTTAGTTCATTTCCTTAACTTTCACATATCCCCATACATATGCTCTCTCATACACTTATCCACATTTACATATATACTAATACATCATTTGTCATGACACTTATAACCACACAAATACAAATATCCATTCCATGCCTAGATCATACTACTCTACCAGCACAAGTCCTTTCCAAGGGTGTGAAGTCAGTTCTTTGGGTATGGACTTGACCCCTATAATTTCAAATTTTAAATTCAAGTTTGGTTGACTCTGATCCATTCTACCAATCATTGTAACTCGACAAATGACATGTTTACATGAATTGATATTATGTGTGTATATTTGAAGGCATCCATCTAAATGAATTTCATGTATCATCTCACATCCTCTTATATTTAATCACGATCACTTATCCTAGAAGCATTCAAGGAGTAAGAAATAGAAAAATGCTTTAGCTTGATGTTTTAAAAGGAGAAATAAATTGCATAAACCATTCTAGGAACCTTCCTATTGTCTTTGATCTTTGACACATATTTATAGGGTTGAGCTACGTGAACGTATCTCCTTGAAACATAATGGAAACCCTTCCAAGGTATTTATTAATACTATAGGTCTCTAAATATCAAAATAGAGTAGATCAAGAAAAGCTCACTCATATGAGCTATAAAGAATAAGTACACATTGAACAGGGTCAAATCCATGCATATGGGATGAATATGCGGTTATATAGAACAAACCTAGATTGTGAACTCAACTCAATATAAAGTAGACTTTCAATCAAAGATACGAGGCATTTTATCGATAAAGAGGTAGCTTTTACTAAACCAACACTAGTCATGTTCAAAATCTTCATAAAATGTCATTCATTTTTTGTTTATGAAGAAAGGAAACATATTGTAGCAAAATAAAATATTTCCACATAGACCCAAGAGAAAAAAAAGGGGACAAAAATTATTCATAATTTGTCATACAAAAAGAATAGATAGCATACCATCAAGATAACACTAGATGTAACCTAGGAAAAGCAATGTGGGGAAATAACCCAACCTCCAAAAGTATCCATGCTCAATATTTTATTCTTTAAAAATACTTCTAGATTTGTTGTGAATATTTTTGAAATGCCAATCTCCTTCAATGAATCCTCCATGGTCCAAGCATAAGGGGTAACTATAGAGAAACACGTCCCATGACATGCTTCACATATGCACTCTACATGAGAGCTCAATACAAATAATAACCATCTAGAATATTTTATATAATCAATCTCGCACAAAAGCACCAAGTGATACTAGCTAAAGCATGTGTCTAAAAACTATGAGTGCACAAGGCCATTGACCCAAACATCTACTTTTTGGTAAGTTAAGTTTTCCTAATATTAAACATTGTTTTAATGTGCAACCCACATATAAAATATCTAACAAATGTTACAATACAACTTTATGAGTGGACTCTTTAATGTAGTTGAATAAGTCTCAAAGATGCACCATAAATAAATATTTATTTCATTTAATTAAAATAATTACTTTCTTGTTTAAGAAGTCCAATACCCTTTTTCCTAACATTCTCCAATTTTTTGCACCCATCACATAAGGTTCAATCGACAAATTACATCATCATAACCATCTATGAAACCTTATGAATCTTTAAAGTGCTTTTGTGCTCCATCAAGATGCATCTAGTAGTATCCAAGGTGACCATCATCTTGAGAAAGACCTTTCATCATCCAACATGCCACCTATGAAAGAAAAGGAAAAGTCCAAGGTGACAATGCATCAATCCAAAGAACACAATAATTAAATCACGTGATAACAAATGCTCCAACTTGTTGCCAAAGCAAAAATACAAATGACTGAAAATAGAAACCATAAAAAATTCTTATATGTCTAGCCATCCATACTAACAAAGGTGTCAAAAACATCAAAATAACTCATCCAATAACATATCCAACCCATAGACCAAAATCACAAGCTCTCTAGTATCCATAGCTTTCCCAAGTTCTCCATAACTCAAGAAAAGAAAGAGATTAAAGATTCTCCCCATGTTAGTAAAAACATAATAAAGTGGAATAACAATTAATGACCACAAACATATTAATCACAATGACTCCGCATAAACCCAAATCCATTGTCAAGTGAACATGAACCTCCAAGAAGAAACACAAGAGCAACGAAAGAAAATATGCAACTCATATCACATACGATATCCTTCTACCACTACCTTAAAGTGCTTGAATTTACACCAATCAAGATTGTCTTAAAAACACCCCAACTGAAGATTATTAACAACACTCAACAATTCAATCCTATAGATTAAACAAAGAATATTTATTTCAGAAAATTTGCACAAATGTGACCCTTTCTAAAATTAAGGAAGATCATGAACTCAAACTCATTCCATAAACTTTAGATGAGGGTATTTTTTAATTTTAAAAATGTTTCATGTTTGAAATGTGTTGACGAATTGCAGCTTCATTTGGATCAATCACAATTGATTAAATTAATAATGTAACTATATATATAATTATATATATACATATATTTAATAATAATATGATATTAATATGTTAATACATTATATGAGAAATTATATATATATATATATATATATATATATATATATATATATATATATATATATTGGCTATTATTAATGTATTTAATATTTCATATTATTACTGATATTATTACCGATTATTATCAGTTCCATTTAACTTGTATTAATACCGATGTATATCGGTCAAACTTATTTCTTATACCACATGAGTATCGGTTATACTAAGTTGTGAATATTACTAATGACCATGATGAACATAGTCATTAGTGACTGTGTTTATCACAACTGATAATGTTATCTCATGTGATGAACATAGTCATTAGTGACTTTGTTTATCACCGTCGTCAACCTTTTCCATCGCATATAGTTGGTGTAATTACCGTTGCTACTTATATTATGCGCAATGTTTAATATGAATTTACTTACCAATAGTTATGAATCGGTTATGTGCTTTGTTATAATATTAAAAGAGCATGTCTCATTTAGAGACATGTCTCTACGTACGTAGAGGCATGTCTCTACATGAGACACGTCTCATTGTTGATACTTATAGTTAGTATTGGGCTGCATTTGAAACACATAAATCAATTAGTGCAAGTAAAGTGCAGTACCTCTATTAGAATAAATATATTTTATATATAAATCTGATATAAAATATTTAACAAAATGCTTTATGAAAGGAACCCTCTATTCAATTATGCTTTTGATGTCATCCCCTCAAACTTTTTTTTAAAAATATGTCTTAATGTCAAGTGTGGACACTCAAATAAAGTCATCACATAAAATTTTATAGTATCATAGGCCTTAGAGTAACCTTTCTAAAAATTATTTAACTTGTAATATATTTGTGTACAGGAATAACCAAACATAAAAGAGCAACCTAAAAAAACTTAAACCACCTAATCTATCATCAAATGAAACACTCAAGGTAAGCCTTAAAAAGATGAATTTTTTTGAAAGAATGCAAGTATACCTTAGTTGTGTCACCTTTGTTGCACCAAAATGAGGTGGATGTGCCCAAAGAGCCGATTCGGTGAATATGTTTGTGGACAAGAATAACTAAACATAAAAGAGCAACCTAAACAAACTTAAACTACCTAATCTATCATCAAATGAAACACTCAAGGTAAGCCTTAAAAAGATGAAAAAATTTGAAAGAATGCAAGTATACCTTAGTTGTGTCACCTTTTTTGCACCAAAATGAGGTGGATGTGCCCAAAGAGTCGATTCGGTGAATATGTTTTGATATGTTAAGTGCTCAAAATAGAAAAAAAAACCTTACATCTGTGTGCTAAAATGTTGACACACTTATATGAGTCATTATATCTAAGATTGCTCAAGAATGAGGTCTCAAATGGCAACTCATAGCTCTCTATTCATAGAGTGCAAGGGTTTGTAATGGAGACCCTAAGTTTAGATCTAGTTTATGCCCATGCAAGTACACCATAAAATGAGAGATTCAAAGAGGAAAAACAAGAATGCTAGTCTCCATGATCATCAAGTATGCATGCAAATGAAAATGAAAGCTATTCTAAATGATAACAATGACTAATCTATGAAAGGAAATGCTTATGCAAGATTATTCTATGAAAGGAAATATGAATCTAATCTAATATGCAAGTGCAAGATTAATCTAAATATATTGCCATGGGGCATGTGAGAAGAAGACAAGAAAAGAGAAGTTGCAATGTTCAAGCTCAAGTGCTCAAATTCTTCTCCAAAATTGCTTTCCAAACCTACAACATAACAATACAAAATCCTGGATCCCTAAATGAGAAGGAGAGGGCTCATTTTAAAAAGAAATGGATGGTCAATATTAAGAGGCAAAAAGAAATGAGCAATGATGGAGATTAAATCTTGGTTGATCCATGTACTCAAGATTCTCAAGAGGCAAAATCAATGGACATGATAAGAGGCAAAAAGATGTGTGGTTGAGATAAAGAGGCAAAAACCTTTTCCAAAAAGTCAAAAGATTCTATCTCTTTGGAAAGTGCACTTTTCTTTTTATTTTTATTTTATTATTGTCTGCAAATTAGATGTCTAATACTATAAATGATAAATTAACTATTTAGAAGCTAACAAATCTATCTAATTCAACACAATGAAGAATGCAAAGTAATCATAAATGATGAAACTAAATCAATTACCTTCACCTACCATGCAACTTGTCTCCATTGCCCTCCTAGCCTTGATTTCTTGGATGGTTGAGCTCTCAGATTTCTAATTTGAAGCTCCTTCCCCAAGATGTCACCAAAGTGTGGAGATTGAATGAGTGAGTGCAAAATAGCCTAAAGCTTGATTATGCAACTAATAGATGGAATGCAAGTGGAATGATGAGTGTGGATGCTTGATTGCTCTTGGAATGCTTGATTTTCTTGAATGCTTGAGTGCTTGAATGCTTGATTACAAATTACCTATTAGCTCCCAAAGGGAAAATGAGGCTCCTTTTATAGAGTTTTGGAGGATCTTAGCCTAGGTGGCACAATCCTACAGTGGAGAATGAAAGGTGGAAGATCCCAGGGCTAGGATTGACTTGGTTGAAGGAGTTGAGAGAAAGGGGGATGTAGTTAGAATGTGAGAGGGAGAATAGGGATGATGTTCCTCTCACATTGACATGGAAGAGAAGAAGGTGGAAGGGAAAGACACATGTCAAGTGTCTCACAAAGACCAAAGAGAGGAAGAGGGAGAGACATTTTCCTCAATAGGACTCTTGATACAAGTGTCCCATGAGTCACCTTTGATCCTTAGAGGTGGCTTGAGAAGCCCCTTAGGAATAGGGAATGTCTCTTGACTTGGTTTGAGAGAAGACATGTGGTCATAAGACCGAGTCCTATGAGGCCACATAGCCCTTAAGAGTAGGACATGTGTGGGTGAGGATAATTATCAATAAATAATTAATAATAATTATTTATTTTAGCCAAAGTGATGTGTCAAGTGACTAGGTTTATGAGGTGGACTAGGGGACTTAGTCATATTTAGGTGATTGTGTATTTAATTAAAATCACTTTAATAAGACTAATTAGAAGAATTAGGATAGAGGAATAAACTATAGTGAATTTACTAAATAAGTTGAATAATCTATTTAATAAATAGAGGAAATGAATATTAATTAAATAATAAATATTTAATTAATTAATGAATTCATTTTTAAGTGTATACATTTTGCCCCTCTTTGAAATAATGTGTGTGTCACATTGTTTCAAAGAAAAATTCAAGCATTTTTGCCCTTGCCCCAGATAATATCTCAGATGACCTATGCATGCCCCCTCGAGAGATTGATTGACAAAAAATATTATTATTATTTTTTGTAATTATTTACGTTGAGTTTGACAATCAATCTCACAAAAGAAACGGGAGAAAAGATGGATGAGAATGAGGTGAAACGTAAGAAAAATGGGAGGTAGGGTCCACAAACCAAGCACATCGGGTCCACATGCTATAAATAGAGAAAAGGGGTCCACAATAGGCTCATTGTGCACACATGTCATTTGGAGATTGGAACTTGAAAGAGAGAAGAGAAGAGCTGCTAGGATGTCGTTCTTGCTATCAGATCATCGCTTCGAGAGGGTCAGATGATTCCAGAGACCGCTTGATTTTGGAGAGCCAGTAGGTGACTCGATCCTCTTTGTCAATTTGTGATTTTTAGCATGTTAGATTATGATTTGTAGCATGTCATAGGCTAGATTGAATCATGAGAATTTTTGAAAATTGTCTTTTTCTTGGTCGGAAACATATGCGCAGTTGTGGCGCATGAATGCGCAACAAACTAGTTATATTGTGCATATATATCGTAGAACTGTGCATGTGTTTAGAAATGCATTTTAGGCTGGGAAAATGTTCAATAAATACGTGCATATATAGTTTCTGTGCCTTTGTCAAGAAAATCTGCACAAATGATGATTAAAATTGTGCAAACGTGAAAAACTACACAAATATTTAGGAAAATTGCACATGCATTTTTTAGTGCTGCGCATTTGTTTAGTTGATAGAATTTGGTCAAATTAGCAAGTCAATTAGGTCAAACTTGATGTCTATAGTCTAATTTAATCTGTTAGCTATTGATTTGGATCGATTTGATCAAGATAGGAAACGTCGTAGCATGGTCGCTAGGTAACCAGTCTTGGTATTAGATAATTAATAGAATCATCTATTGAAACATGTGATAAACATGTTTGTAATTGATATGATAGGATAGATAGATTAATAAATCAGTTTATCAAAATATGATAGCTTGATTTTGTTGACTTTAATAGGAGGATATTACCAACGTTCTGATATCACGGGAGAGATATCCCGTTACACAGAACTTGAGACCGACACTGTCAGAGACTGACAAACTCTTGATCGGAGTGACTGGTTTGTACCATGTTATTTATATGCCTAAGATTTAGGAAAACCTTAGCATGATGACCACATTAGCAGAGCGATGGCACTCAGAGATGAGTACCTTTCATCTCCCGATAGGAGAGATGACAGTGACACTCGAGGATGTATATCGCATCCTCTGACTTCCTATCATAGGCAAGATGGTGCACTATGATTGGCATGGCGAATTGATGGAGTGCAGAGCAGTCTTTGGGGATGCTAAGATTGATGAGGGGGAGATCAGTAGGGAGGACATCGTCGACTATTATGAGCCTCTGCCAGTGGTATTAACAGGAGTGATTGGGGGATTTGTATGCCCTGATCGTAGGTCACACGAATTTGTAGTGGGTTAGGGCCGCACATTACATTAGATGATGGATGATGGATTTGTAGTGAATTATCTAGTAACTATTAGATTTCATAGTGTAGGGCAGCCGTATATTCATTTATATTCATCAGTCCTTTCTCAATTGAAGCTGGGACATCTAGAGTTCTGGCGCTACACTTTTGACACTATTGATATAGTGATATGGATATTGTACCTAGGGTGTGAGCCCTGGGATGAAGAGAGACAACTCGAGTTCTATTTTGAGTCATGATGGTTGATAGGGCAGACACCCTACATCATCGAGAGAGAGCTGGTGAGCCAGGTTCTATGATAGTTTGGCAGGATCCAAGGTATGCCATAGGGTCTTACTGAGTTTTCCCGAACACATCAGGAGTGATGTGACTGGGGTCCCATGGTCTCATTTGAGTTGGCTAGACAGGAGTTCATTGACATGCCATTTCAGGCATGGATGATGAGATAGGGGGTTGTTGACCCAGGGATGACTGCAGATCTGGAGCAGCACATGAGAGATTTTCCAGTGCCATGCTTAACTGATCCAGCGACGAGGCCACCAAAGAGATTTGGCAGAGAGATACCGAGGTAGATGCTGAGGTCAGGATAGGAGAGGTCGAGGGAGAGGAGGCGAAGGTGATGATGGAGATGGAGGTGATGGATGAGACAATGGAGATGGTGGGAGAGGAGAGGGAGCTTGACCTCGTATGAGAGGTGGTGGTGTGAGACAGAGGGGTTTGATGCCACCTCCAGTGAGATAGGGACGGAGACAGGCAACAGTACAGCTAGTAGTAGGGGCTCCACCACACATACTAGCTACCCCAAGATAGGTACCAGTAGCATAGGGAGACCCTATAGTATAGGTACAAGTGCCTATACAGGCAGGATAGGGATAGGATGAGGCAGATGTGCTAGTGGCCCAGGTTGGAGTGGTACAGGGCATATAGGTATAGGATGATAGACAGGATGAGCAAATGCCGAATGTGAATGTCTAGGATGAGCAGGTGGAGATGGACATTATGGGATAGGATCCTTATCTACAAAGGGACACTGTAGACAAGGAGATAGACATTGATTCATTGCTAGTCAGACTAGCAATGACACAGGTACAAGCGGACCGTGTCCCTGGACTAGAGAGATGGGTAGAGTCATTATAGAGAGAGAACACCATGATCAGGCATGAGAGAGACTTTTCCATAGAGTGACTAGGGGAGTCAGAGGCTTTATTAGATGATCTTTAGAGGACAGAGGACTTGGGTCCCCACGGAGATAGTCTGCGAGCTATGCTATGGGCCGGGAAGGAGATTTCCTACTGGTGAGATGCATATAGATAGGTAGTTCCTAGTGATAATTGGATTGGGAGTTATAAGGAGAGCTCTTATGTAGTTAGGACAATAGTTCATGAGAGACAGGTATCGGCTGGCAGCGGAGGTGTATCATCACTCCCTCCTAGAGCATCCACATGTTCAGGAGATCCAGCAGGAGTCATAGGTTCAAGTGGTTTCATTGGATCTCGCAGACAGTGACAAAATGAGTCTAGAGGCAGTGGATCATAGATATATGACATCATTGTATAAAATCTTTGTATCATTGTATTGGTATGTTTCATTATGTTATTAACTTGATGGACATGATATTGACACATTGTTATTTATGATATATCATTGGACATTTAGACATTTTATTGTTCTATAGATTCTATATGATGGATTCTATATATACAGTGATGCAGTTCTATCATGATTTGCTTTGATGATTATATATACATGTGCATACTGACTTATGTAGGATGTGATGATTTACTTTGATATGCATTGTATTTGATTGTTCTAGAATGCAAATGATTTATTTTCTATGGTTAATGATCTAACATATGATGTTGATATAAATGCATGTCCTAAATGATTTGACTTATGCAATGCTATTTGGTTACTAATGCAATGATGTAAATAACAATGTAAATGATGGATAATTAATGGATAATAAATGAACTTATGAAAAATGCATTTAATGGATAACAAGTGAATGATGTAGTGTAAATGATATGCAATGAATGAAAATGTACTTAAATATGGTAAAATATAACAGTTGACAACATGACAAATGATAACAGGATAAAATGATAGCTATAATTAAACATCACTGAAAATGATTAATATATACAAATGAACCCACCTAATGAAGATAATGCATGTCTTAAATGAATTATAAAAAATGATTAAGTGTCGTAAGATGCAAGATGAAAACTTAATGTTTTTGTTGCCCAAATGTCCTCAACTAAAATAACAATGTATCTGACACAAGAAGAATGGACTAGGAGAATAGATGACCTAATAAGAAAGATAACCTACAAATCCCTATAAAAGGAGCACTGATATGCAAGTCATGAAATGATTAAATGTAATGCAAAGTAAAATATGAAATGAGTATCTCCACAACTTCATGTAACATCTTAGAACTTCATAATAACTAGAATTTGATTTTCATCATTGAGCTCATTATGTTGCAAGAGAATGTAAGCATCATGGTATAATTAAACTAGGATGACCTGAGCACTTCTTGCATGGAGTTTAATATAGTAAACTTGACAAGCATCTAGGTATAATTGAACCAAGATGACCTGAGGTTCATTTGCATAACAGACAAGGAATAGTCCCCCCCTCCATCGGGGAACAAATATTTGGAGTTGAGGTATGTGTGGCATATCACCATTAATAGAATTTGTAGAACAACATGATTTGTATGTTGTTAATACTATTAAACTGATGAAGGCACTTACGTACAGACACCCCAATTACTTGTTCCTTCGATTTCATTGAAAAATATCCCACAAACAACAATTAAAGAAAATATCATGTCCCATCCCAGCTATTCTAATTAATGACATATGGGAGTTTCAAAATCATGTCAAAGATATCCTAGAATAGCATAGGAAACATGATAACAATGAAATCCAAATATGAATGCATAATCTACAACAAACCATTCTAACATGCCTGCCATGAATATACATTTCTTTTGCCAAAAGATAGTTTAAGGTACAATGATTAGTTCAATTGATGATGTATAGTCAAGAGTGATAGATAAGCGGTCATGTTTCGAAGGATAGATTATAGATTTTAATTCATCATGAAGATACCATTGTGGAAGAATGTTTGATTGTGTTTGCTTGTCTGGTGAAAATACTCCATTCTGTCCTCTAAGAGTCATGACTATCATAGATCCACTTCCCAAACTAGGTTGAGGACATGCCCCCAGCTAGGTGATGGACTGACTTATTATGGATGAAGAAGGACACAACAAGACTAGGATGAAGACCAAGACAAAAGATCAAGCTATGATGGGGTTTTATTATGGGTAGATACAATGGATGGTGTATGAACTGGCCATTTTATTATGATATATACATGGCAGGAATGGTGACTGACTAGCCATTTTATTGTGGATATATAAAATGAACAGACACACTAGAAGAATCCTAATAGATAGAGGAGCTAACTTGATACACATGGTGCTTGTTGCCAGGTTTTCACCACATGCTTTTATTGCAATTTTCTTTTGATTTTTTGATTTTTTTTTTTTGTATTTTTGAGAGATTTTTCAATTGTTTTTTTATTATTATTTTTGATCTAGATACATACTATATACATTACCCTTCCATTCGGATTTCAAGGATAGAACTTCTTGAGGTGTATGCTATTAAGAGGCTCATCCAAGGGATCTCCCTTAGGTGTGAACAATTGATAAGCCCCGGAGCCATAAACTGCTGTAATTACAAAAGGACCTAACTAATTGGGTTTGAACTTGTCCTTCTTCTCACGATGATGTTGATTCTTTGGATTCTCTCGAAGGACTAGATCACCCACCTAAAAGTCTATGATTTTCACCTTGCTATTATACTGACGAGACATCCATTGTTGATAGACTTTCAAATGATCATAAGCTCTCTGATGGCATTCATTCAACAATTCTAGTTCAGTCAGTTGTGCAACTCTATACTCTTCATCTGGAATCAAATCTTTGAGAGTGACACGAAGAGAAGGCAACTCAACCTTGAGGGGCAGGACAACTTTAGATCCATAGACAAGGGAATATGGGGTGGCTCCAATGGGAGTACAGATGGAGGTGCGATAAGCCCATAAGGCTGGATTCAGTTGGATATGCCAGTCATGGCCAGTGTCATTGATAGTCTTTTGTAGGATTTTAACAATGGTTTTGTTAGATGCCTCAGCTTGGCCATTACCTTGGGGATAGTATATGGAGGAATAGTTATGGGTGATATGGAATTTTGCACACAGTTCATCCATGTCCTGATTTTGGAACTATTTCCCATGATCAGTAATGAGATACACAGGTATACCATATTTGCAAATGATATAGTTTAGGATAAACATGGATATTTGTTTTCCTGTGGTAGTAATTAATGGAATGACCTCAAGCCATTTAGTAAAATACTCTATTGTAGTGATAATCCATTTGTGGCCATTGGAAGATGGAGGATTGATTGCGCTCACAAGGTCGAGTCCCCACCGACTGAATGGAAACGTAGTTGTAAAAGGATGTAATTCTTGTGCTGGAGCATGAATAAGGTTTCCATGTATCTGACATTTCTTGCATCCCCTAGCAAAATGAAACGAATCTATTTCCATGGTAGGCCAATAATAACCCATACACATGAGTTTCTTAGCCAAGGAGGGACCACTTGAATGTGTCCCAAAAATACCCTCATGTACATCTCGCAAGGCAATTTGAGCTTCATCATGCTCGAGACATCACAGGAGAGTACCGTCAAGACCTCGCCAATAGAGGGTGTCCGATATGAGGACATAGCGAGAGGCTTGGCGGAGAAAAGTTCATTTTTGATTTCGGGATAGGTCAGGGGGTACGATGTCATTTTTCAGATAAGAATAGATTTTTCCATAAATTGGGGAGTCGTGTCCAATAAGATGACATATAATACTCATATAAGGGTCATCATATGCAGGACAAGCTAGGGATTCCACCAAGAACTCAAAACGGGCCTTGGTATCCTCTATATCAAACAGAGAAGCAATCGTAGCCATTGCATCGACAACCTTGTTATCATGTCGAGGAATCTGCTCAAAATTGATGACTGAGAAATATTGTTTGAAGTCATCAACCATACATTTATATGGTAATAACTTATCATATTTAGTCTAATAATCATCATTAACTTGGTTTATAATCAACTAAGAATCCCCATAGACATTCATTTCAGCTATTTTCCATTGTAAAGCCATCTTTAGCCCTATCACCAAAGCTTCATATTCTGCCACATTATTGGTGCAAGGAAAGAGTAGCTTGTAAGATTTTGGAATTGTGTATCCTTGCGGCATGACAAAGAGAATACCAGCTTTTGAACCCTGTTGAGTATATGATCCATCAAAGTATAGTTTCCATGTTTTTGTAGATAAGGCCAAGATGTGCGCATCATGAAACTTTGTGTGTATGGGTTGGTCATCCGTTAATGGGGCATTAGCCAGTTGATCTGCTATCACTTGGCCTTTGATAGCCTTCATGTCCACATACTCCATGTCAAATTCACTAAGTAGCATGACCCACTTAGCCAATTTGCCTATTAAGGCTGTCTTGCTTAATAGATACTTTAAATGATCAATCTTTGTAATGAGCTTGATTGAATGTGACAACATGTAATGTTGCCACTTTTGTGAAGCAAAAACAACCGCCAGACATGCTCTTTCTATGGGAGAATAATTTAGCTCATATCCCACTAGGGTGTGAATGATATAGTATATGACTTTTTCTTTTCCTTTGTGGTCTTGTTGAGCCAGAAGAGCACCTAATGAGACTGTCGTAGCTAAAATGTAGAGAAAGAGTGGCTTGCCTAGAATTGGTGACATTAGAGTTGGAGGATTCACCAGATATTGCTTGATTTTAGTGAAAGCTTCCTCACACTTATCATCCCATTGGAATAAGATATTTTTATGCAACAAATGCTGAAAGGGATGACTTCGATCTGCTAGTTGAGAAACAAATATTTGGATGGATTGGAGATGTCCCTACAAAGATCTTAACTGACTGATGTTAGTGGGGGAAGCCATCTCCATTATTGCTTTAACCTTTTCTGGATCAACCTCGATTCATTTGGCTGAGATAATGTACCCTAATAGTTTACTGGAGGTGACCTTGAATGCACATTTCTTTGGATTAAGTCTATTTTGATACTTTTCCATTCGGGTAAATATTCTATCCAACACTCTCAAATGACCTTCTCTATTTTTTGATTTGGCTAAAATGTTATCAACATAATCTTCCATGATTGTATGCATCATGTCATGAAAGATTGTGGTCATAGCTCTTTGGTAAGTTGCTCCAACATTTTTGAGCCCAAATGGCATCACATTCCAACAGTATGTACCCCACGAACAAGTAAATGTAGTCTTTTCCTAGTCTTTCGACACAATCTTGATCTGGTTATAGCTAGAAAAACCATCCATTAATGATAACATCTCATTCCTAGCTGTCAGATCAACAATAATGTAAATATTTGGTAGAGGAAAGTCATCTTTTGGACAAGCTTTATTGAGATCTCAAAAATTGATACAAATCCAGATAGACTTATCTAGTTTTGAGATAGGGACGATATTTGAAATCCACTAAGCATAATCAATCACACGAATGAATCCAACATCTAAGAGCTTCTTCAATTCTACTTTAACCATTAGTGCAATGTGTGGGTGCATCTTGCGAAGCTTCTGCTTAACTAGTTTTATACCTGGTGTAATAGATAAATGATGCATAATGAGATTAGGGTCCAGCCCAGGCATATTAGCATAGGACCAAGCAAAATTGATTTGTCTCTTTGAAAAACTTTGCAAAAGCTTCTTTCTCTGATTCTGTCAAGGATGCTGCTACTTTGAGAATGTGCAGAAGCTCTTCTGTTCCAATGTTTAGAGGTACTGTTGGTTCTATAAGGATGGCAGCTTACTCTCAATATAGATAATTGGGAAGAGTGTCAATCCTTCCATCATCAGGCACCTCAGAGAGGTTTTCACCATTAGATGCATCTTTTCTTTTTACTATTTTTGGATCTAATACTACCATTGAGTGGTTTTCACCATTAGATCTGTTGATTATTTTTATATTTTTATGACTGAAAGGATTGGCACTCTCTCCAAAGTAAGCCATGTCATTGAGTTCTATCAGAAATCCTGACTTGTGATCCCCTAGTGGTAAATGATCCCTGAGTCCAAGATAGTCAATGATTGCATCATCATTATGAAAGACATCAAGTTCTGGGTGATCGGGAGAACCCCAATCGATAAGTTTGAGATGTACAAGGGGCATTGGATCATTCGGGTCAGTTTCAAAGGCATAGATGGTATTGATGGAGAAGTTGTCAAGGTTTATGATGGTATTAGCAAGGTCTATTTCCATACTCTCATTTGATTCATCTATCGCAAGATAAAGCTCACTTTCCTCACAATTGACAAAAGTAGTATCACGTGGGACTAATCCTAGTGAGTCAATCCTTGAACTCTCTCCCTCATGGTAATCATACTATAGTGATGGACAATATCAACTCCTATGTCTTCATTATAATTAGATAATGAATCCCATTCATAATCATTAGAGTCAAAATCATCATTATCCCCAAGTCTATCAATGATTCGTTGTGCTATCCTTTGTTTCTCTAGATCTACATACATGCCATGTTTTTAGAACGGTAAGGCAGGAGCTTTAGATGTCTCATGAAAAGGTGTGATCTTTTCTTTTCCTTTTGGTTCTTTTTGTCCTTCTCCTTTATACCCTAATCCTGTGGTATCTCTTTGATAATTTGGATTTTGCAAAATTGGCTTTATAACACCCTCTCTTTGTAACCCTATAGGTCCAGCACCTTGGTATCCCATCTTTTGTAGCAAATTATACCCTTTACCATAGACATCAAGTGATATATATTCATGTTTGATATCCTCTCTATTCTATTGTGACTTAAGAAAATGATTAGCATTACACTCAACTTCTTCTTTTGATATAGTGCCCCCACTTATAAATGTGTCATAAACAAGCGTGGAAAGGGGTTCTGATTGTTGTTTAGTGATCAAAGATCTACCATATGATCTAGGAGATAAAGGTAGCTCTATGATGCAAAGAGCTTGACCTAAAGTGTACTCTCCCATACTCTGTTCTTTTATGTCTATCTTGATCCCATTAGATTTAGAAGTTGATGCTATATCACTAGGATCAATGGGTGTAGTTGCAGAAGGTCCAGTATGATTATAAGGTACCAAAGAATCAAACATCTTCATAGTGATACAATAATGAAAATGATTAGAATCTCCTTTGATAGTGATCTCCTGACCATTGTGAGGGAATTTCAAACACTGATGATAAGTTGATGGCACAACTTGCATGGAATGAATCCATGGTCTTCCCAAGAGAATGTTATAAGCAAGATCCATGTCAAGAACTTGGCAAGGTACATCTTTCACTATAGGACCTACTCTGATAGGAAGAACAAAAGATCCCTTAGATGACCTCTCTTCTTCTTCATAAGCTTTGATTGTGATTTTCTTCTTTGGATCCACAACATTTTCAAAAAATCCCAATGTAAGGACTAATTTCAATGTGCATATATTCAAGCCAGCTCTTCCATCTATTAGTACTCTCTTGATTTTGTGACTCTGTAAAAGGACTTCGATATGTAGTGGAGCATTATGAGGTTGGGTAATAGCTAAATCATCATTTTCAGTGAAGGATAGATAATGTGGGGTTGTTAAATGTCCCACCATAGCTTGAAATTGATCATGATCTAGATTCGTGGGGACCTGGGTTTCTAAAAGATCTTTCTCAAGGATATCTTTATGAGATGGGGATAGATGCAAAAGCTCTAAGATGGATATCTGGGAAGGTGTTTTCTTGAGTTGTTCCAAAAGATTGTACTGGCTAGAAATATTTGGTGTAGAATTTGGGACATAAACAAACTTGTTTTGAAAGGTGTTTGGTTTAGATGGGACTCCTTGGAGAGTAACCTTGGATTGAGAATGAGTAGTAACATGGACCGGTTGAATCTCAGATTTTTCCTTTATGGTAATGACATTGGCATAGTACTCAAAAGGATGACATTCAGAAATGTTGCCAACATATCTATAGGGCGTAGTATTATAATTGGCTTGGTTGTCACCTTTAGTGTTGGAAGAACCTCATTTCTCATGCTCAGGAAGTGGATCTTTGAAAGCCGTATGTGATTCATTTGAGGTATGTCCATCAAGACTAATTTCACCGCTTTCAATTAATTCTTGAATTGTATTTTTGAGCCTTTGGCAGTCATTGGTTTTATGTCCTTTTCCTCTATGAAATTTGCAATAATCATTCCCATTCCACCAAGAAGGTTTCACTCTAGGTTCAAAATCTTTAGTTTCAAGAAGCATAATGAGTTTCTTTGTGATTAACTTCCTTAACGCTGATTTGAGAGATTCCCCTAAAGGAGTAAAATTTCTTCAAGGTGACATAAAAGGAAATCTTGGTTTAGATGAATCTTTGTTGGCATTTTGATTTGCTGATTGATTATTGTAGGTAGCTTGAGTAGCATTGGCCTTACTTGTGAGAGTTAAAAGGGGTTGTGTTGGTTTGACATTGCGATTATCAAAAATCCCATCATTGACAATGTTTTTGTTTTTATTCCAGAATTTGGATTTATTAGTGTTATAGTTGTTGGGATTGGAATTTGAAGACCCAACATTATCCTTGGAATAAAGTTTAATCTCACCTTTTCTAACCATGGCTTCTTCAATCTTGATACTATTTTCTATGAGCTTATTGAAGTTTGGTGGACATTTCAATTGTAACCTGTAACTCATTTTTGGTGTAAGGTTATGCACAAAAATATCCATCTTTTCTTGTTTAGGAATCATTCATGGATACTTGGCAAAAAATTGACTCCATCTTTGCAAAAAAGTAAGGAAGGGTTCTCCATTCTTTTGATGTGCATTGCAAAGATCAAGCATAGTGACTTCATGTTTGATGTTATATGAATAATGAGTCACAAATTCAATAAGCTCATTGAAAGATTTGATGCCTGGGGGTAGTTTGGAGAACCATTCCATGGCTTGTCCTCCTAAAATTCATGGAAATAGTCGCATAAGATAAGTGTCATTATGAGAAAATTCAATACAAGCAGCACAAAACTCATGAATGTGGTCTTGTGGATCCGAATTCCCTTTGTATTTGTCAAATTTTGCTACCTCAAAATGAGGAGGGAATGGAATCATTGCTAAATTATTATCAAAAGGATAAGGACATATATCATCCAAGGAATACTTCTTAGTTGATGATCTAGTTTGGATGTCACGGATTTGTTGTTGAAGCATTTGGATTTTTTGTAGAACGGGATCCAAAGATAATGTGTTTCCTTGAGTGTTTTGGGAAACATTATGTTTTTGAGTATTTTGGGAAGCATTGGATTGCTGATTGTTATGGGAAGCATTGTTTTGTTGATCATTTTGAGAAGCATTGGATTGCTGATTGGTTTCCTTTGCTCCATGAGTATGCGTATCTTGAGAACTACTAGGAATTTCTTGATTGGTTACAATAGTTGGTTCTCTAAGATGGGAAATATCAAAATCACTTGTTAGTTTGGCTCCTTGTTGAGCAAGTATGAGGAAATACATCTCTCTATCTAGGTCTAGGAGTCTTTCCATGACATGATAAAATCAAGGATCTTGTGTAGCATCCCTAAGTTCTCGATCTGTGGGTTCCTCATCTGATGTAAAAAGTGAAGTTTTATTAGGAATTCTAGACCAAGGATTTTCCTCATTGTTTTTGTTTCCTTCCATATTTTCTAGGGATTCTAGATCAATGGTTTGTTTAAGTTTTTGAGATCGAGTTTGAACCATAAAAATGTAAAACGTGATTGTGAGATGCAAGATTTTTGATGAAAAGATATGGAAAGTGTTTGATAGAAAAGATATGGAAAAAGATATTGGAAAAGTATTGAAAATTGATGAGACAACTTGATAAAATCTAAGTCAATAGGAGGTATAGATCTCACTATGATATGACAAAGAAAAATCAAGAGATAGTAACCTAAGTAAGTTTGATTGAGGATGATAGATCCCAATAGGATAAACTCACAAAGATCAAAATCTAATAGATAAGGTGATTTTTCAACACTGAATTTGGAATTTTAAAGATTGGAAGAAAATGATTTGATGACTCTTGATGAAGGAAGAATGATGAAAATTGATGAAAATGGTCAAACTAAAGATTAGAGGTCTATGTAAAATGAATATTTTTCCAAAATCTTATTGAGGATGAAAAATGGGTATTTGAAAAAGTAATTTTGAAATTTTCAAGGTTTGTGGAAATGCTCTTTGTTGTATATGCGCAGCAACAAATGTGCAGGACAATTCAATAAATGCGCAACAAGATGTAACAAATGCACAAAAGTATCTAATAGATGTGAATTGGAAAAAGAAAAAGCACAGACAATATGAACATATGCGCAACAGGATTGATCAAATGTGCAATAGGATGTAATAGATGCACAGGTTTAAACTTTTGATGATTTTGAACTGAAAATTTGAATTTTTTGATTTTTTGATAGATTTGATTTTTGGCAAACATAAAATGCATAGACACACACACGCAAGATAGAAATGATTTTGACCTAATTTAATCTAGTATGAATGCACAAACACGCTTACAATCCTAAGGTTGGCAAGGATAGTATCTGCTGAATCCCCATTAGGATAATAAAATCTAGCCATGCAAATCCACAATGGACAACCTAGGAACTTGCAGGCACGGGCTCCTCCTTATAGTGCACTCACTTCTTAGGCACACCAAGTTCTGAATTTAGTGGGTCATTACTTCCCAAAGAACTGATATCTCTACTATGGACCGTGAGTAATGTGGGGTGTCTTCATGGGCTTGGGTGACCCCTTGAGCTAGCAAATAGAAGGTTTTTGGCCACTATACAAAAGTTTGTAGTAAGGACATCCATTTAGGTGGTTGTGATCAAGTCATTTTCCCAATTAAGGGGGCTCTCCCAATCCTTTCAAAGCAAGGCTTTCACCTCTACTATTTATGACTTTAACGCACCACAAGGGTACTGGAGGAGATTTTGGTTGCCACAAAGAATTCACACCTATCTAATGTGAGACTAATCACACTAGCATTTTTTATATACCGGTTTGGAAGGGCTTGGCTTTAGCCTGTTACCGGTTGGGTCGTTCCTTGGGGTGACTACCTCTTTTCCCACCAAAGACTGCCCTCTAAAAATTATAACAGTTTCTCTTACATCCAAGGTCCATGAATGGCAAGGGGAGAGGATATGTTGTTATAATTTTGGGATTAAAAATATGCTTAGAAAGAAAAGACACAATATATAGAAAATCTATGCTAAAGAAGACACACGAAGTTCAAAAACATGTCTTTTTTTAAAGCCCAAACAAAATTATGGTTTATTTTGCAAACCCCTTAGAAATTTGCAAACAAACTTGTTAGAAATTTTGGCAATGGGGTCTTCAAAATAACGTCATGTGAAACAACCTAAAATACTACGAGAATGAACATAAATTTGTTAAAATGTTAGCTAAAATTAAAACAACAAGAAAACTGAATTTATCTAATGCAAATAACAAATGCGTAGAAACAGTAAGAAAATGCATAGCAAAATAGAATGGATGCGTCAATATTTTGGATGTGCAACAATAAGCAACTAATGCACAGTGTGATGGTGTAAATGCCCAGGAAGTACAAATGTGTAGCTGAAAGTGATGAAAGCGCAGAATAGTGAGGTAAATGCATAGTTTTGTGCTAGGAAGCTGAAAGAATAGAAAGCAAATGATGACAGTATTAATAGAAATGAATGCGCAACATAGAGTGATGGATGTGCAAGAATCATGGATATATGCACATGAAGAATCTGGAAATGTCTGCACATAGAAAATTGCAAATAAAATGTTAAAAATGTGGGGAGGCCCCATGGTGGGCACCAAAAATGTTTGCAAATTAGATGTCTAATACTAGAAATGATAAATTAACTATTTAGAAGCTAACAAATCTATCTAATGCAACACAATGAAGAATGCAAAGTAATCACAAATGATGAAACTAAATCAATTACCTTCACCTACCATGCAGCTTGTCTCCATTGTCCTCCTAGCCTTGATTTCTTGGATGGTTGAGCTCTGAAATTTCCAATTTGAAGCTCCTTGCCCAAGATGTCACCAAAGTGTGGAGATTGAATGAGTGAGTGCAAAATAGCCTAAAGCTTGATTATGCAACTAATGGATGGAATGCAAGCGGAATGATGATAGTGTGGATGCTTGATTTCTCTTGGAATGCTTGATTTGCTTGAATGCTTGATTAAAAATTACCTATTAGCTCCCAAAGGGAAAATGGGGCTCCTTTTATAGAGTTTTGGAGGATCTTAGCCTAGGTGGCACAATCCTACGGTGGAGAATGAAAGGTGGAAGATCCTAGGGCTAGGATTGACTTGGTTGAAGGAGTTGAGAGAAAGGGGGATGTAGTTAGAATGTGAGAGGGAGAATAGGGATGATGTTCCTCTCACATTGACATGGAAGAGAAGAAGGTGGAAGGGAAAGACACATGTCAAGTGTCTCACAAAGACCAAAGAGAGGAAGAGGGAGAGACATTTTCCTCAATAGGACTCTTGATACAAGTGTCCCATGAGTCACCTTTGACCCTTAGAGGTGGCTTGAGAAGCCCCTTAGGAATAGGGAATGTCTCTTGACTTGGTTTGAGAGAAGACATGTGGTCATAAGACCGAGTCCTATGAGGCCACATAGCCCTTAAGAATAGGACATGTGTGGGTGAGGATAATTATCAATAAATAATTAATAATAATTATTTATTTTAGCCAAAGTGATGTGTCAAGTGAGTAGGCTTATGAGGTGGACTAGGCGACTTAGTCATATTTAGGTGATTGTGTATTTAATTAAAATCACTTTAATAAGACTAATTAGAAGACTTAGGATAGAGGAATAAACTATAGTGAATTTACTAAATAAATTGAACAATCTATTTAATAAATAGAGGAAATGAATATTAATTAAATAATAAATATTTAATTAATTAATGAAGTCATTTTTAAGTTTATACAATTATTTATTTATTATTTTTAGCAAAGTGGTTTCCATTATTTAATTAAAAGATTTTTTTATTTATTTAAAAGAGATTTGTTCTTTTAATTAAATGTGGCTTAGGATAAAGTGATTTTATTATTTAATTAATTTTTTTTTAATTTAATTAAAAGGGAGCATGTTCTCTTAATTATATAAAACTTTAAAATGATCAAACCTTAGGAAATATTAAAATAATTGAATTAATTACGATTTGATCAAGGAAATTGATTTGAATTGAAAATATTACAAAACATTGATTTAGGAAATTGAGAAATTGGTTCCATCATTTGATAAAGTGAAAAATGGGGGCCCATAGTCTAAGCGACCATTTTAGGGTGCATACAACATCTGTTTCTTGATGATAATGGTACAAAGAGCTCTTGATTTATAGAATTTGGGCCCAAGAGATGGAGGATGAAGATTAAGGATGAAATTCAAGGGATTATAATTCATGAGACACCTTGGAAGATAAGGTGTGAAAAATGATGCATTTTAATATGTGAAGATTGATGATTCCAAGATTCATGGAGGATCAATGCTAGGATATGACCTTTGAAAAAAGGAGAGTTATGAGGATCTTGAGCTACTATGGGAGTACTTCTCTTCCCATGCCTCAAGTACATGGGGTGAACTTAAAATGGTGCATGAACCATCTCTCAAGTACATGAGAGGAATTAAAAATGTGTTTTCTCCTTAGCCAAGTATTTACTGATCTATATGTTTGGGAGTGAAAATGTATCATGCTTTCTCCTTCATATATATCAAAATTTGTTTCCCCGTCACCAGCTAAACCCGAGTATTTTTCTCTGCTTCTCTATCTTTCATAGGATTTAAGCTATATTATTTTACACCTTTCATAATGGTATAACAATTTGTCTTTCTATCATGAATTTTATCTATATTGTATTGTCAAGGTCTACCTAGAAAAATGTGGCAAACATTCATTAGCATCATGTATCACATGATATTTCATCCTTCTAGCTACCTATACAAAAATTTATGAAATATTGATCACTTACCAATATTGTTGTACCCTCTATAACCTTGATATTTTAGAAGGGATGGGATGTTTCATTCTCTTTAACTCTAATTTTCCACCATCTCCTCTAAACTTAGTTATGGCATGCACTACCACTATTTATTATAATATTGCATCACTTTGGATTTACATTTGGTGTAGAATAATTTTTTTGCTATGTTGGTTTTTCTTTATCCTTTTTTGGTTTTAAAAAATTCTTTTTATCATCAGCCTCTTTGTCCTCAAGATTTTTCCCATGCTTAGGTGAAGTAGCACTTTCTTCTTCCACTTTGGACTCATGAATTTTGGCTTCTTCACCTTCATGAATTCTTTGTTGTATTTACAGAAACTCTAACACTCTATTCCCCACCTCTACACATTGGCATCATGTAAAGTCTCTACCTATTTACCAAATTTTCTATTTCCTTTGGAAGAATCATCTCTCCTCTAAAAAAACATCTTGCACTTGCAGTTTAAGAGGTATTTGTAATCACCAAAATTTGGTCTAGTAAAACCTAAGCCCCTGATCTCGATCAATTTTCCTAATTTCAAATCTAAATCCCTATGACAAAATTTACAAGACATAATTGTGTAGAGTAACCCTGAAAATCCTCTTTGCATAATTAAATCAAAAAAATTATATCAAGCTTACACTATGGTATAATTTCTAGAGCTTGCATATTTATTTAATTTCTATAATATTGCTTTTAACATAAAGTTTCTACACTTTTATTAAAAGAACACATTCACATGTGTACACATACTTAATCCTGATTAATTAGCAATTAAAGGGGATTTGTGCTTTCAAAATTTCTATTTTGTCTTATTCTACCTAACATATCTACCTAACATTTATTTTTCCTCTTAATCCTCACCACTCATTTCTACCTAACCTTGCATCTTCTTCATTCTCCTTTTGTCTCTTAATCTCAATCGCACATTCTTTGCCACTTAATCTTAACCCTCTATTGTAGAGGAAAATTCTTTAAAATCTCTTCTCTGCATTGAACAAATGATCCATAATCAAGCATTCAAGCATACTTGCATTCTAGAGTACTTTTTGGCATTCTTGAGCATTCTTAGAAATCTAGTTTAGTTTCTTGCATTGTTTATCATAGCATAGTTTCTTGCATTTTTAGTCTAGAATACTAGTTTCTTTGCATACATTCTAGCTTATTTATTTCATTTTATAGTTGTTAATCTTGCATTGCATCGTACATAATTATTTCATTTTATTAATCTATTTCATTTCTATAGATTACTTTGCATTATCATTCTTAGTTTAATCTTGCATTTCATAGCTTTGCAATCCTCCTAGTTTACTTTACATTTGATCTTGCAACTCAAAGAAGATTGGGATTATCTTGTGAATCTTTCATTTTGAGGATGTCTAGTCACTAGTTCTATTGTCTCAATATGATGAGCACACTCTAGAACTAAACTCACTTCAAATAGGAAGCAATAAGATGCTTTCAAACATTTCTTTGTTTATTTCATGTTCTTACAAGATTAGGAATGTTTGATGTAATAGTTTATTGAAGTGTGTAATTTGTAGGTCTAAAACATCACATTTTTATCACACACATCTTTGGCACCCACCCTGGGGCTCAAACCCATGACTACATCAGTCGTACATTGGTTTCCTATGAGCCCAATTATTCAACCATTGAAAAAGAATTCTTGCTAGTTGTATTTGCATCTCAAAAATTTAGACATTACATGCTAGCACATTCTTTTCAACTAATTGCTAAAATTGATCCTCTTAAGTACATTCTTGGTAAAGCTTCTCTTATGGGTCGCTTGGCTAAGTGGTTTATGATTCTTAGTGAATTTGACATCACTTATGTTGACATAAAATATATCAAAGGACAAGTCCTTGCAAATCAACTTGTTGATGCACCTTTAGAAGACAACAAACCAATTCACAAGGAGTTTCCAAATGAATCAATTCTGCATCTTACTCAACATCCCTAGAAGATGTATTTTGATGGCTCATTTACACAACAAGGCGTTGGTGTTGGGGTTTTTTTTATTACTCCTCAAGGATATAAGATTCCTAAAGCTTACAAAATGAATTTTCCATGTACTACTAATGTGGTTGAATATGAAGATCTTTCCAATGGATTAAAACTTTTCATCGAGTGGAAAATTGAGGAACTACATATCTATGGTTATTCTCAACTTGTGATTAACCAAGTAAACAATGAATACCAAACTAAAGGTGAGAAGTTGACACCATACAAGAAGATGGTTGATGATTTTAATAAATATTTTACCTTCATTACCTTTCAACAAGTTCCAAGAGAAGAAAACAAGACAACTTATGCTATGGACACATTAGCATCTATGTTACAGCTTCAAGAACATTGATTCCTCTATGACTTCCTGGTGGAAGAATATCCTTTCCCTGATTATGAATCGCTTGAGACCCATATTGTATGTACCCTTATTGCCTTTAACTATTCATGATACCCCCAAATCTATAACTACTTTCAAAATCAAACCATTCCTGGAGACCTATCTAAAAATGAAAAGAGAAACCTTATAAGAAGTGCATCTCAGTATCTACTTATTTCTAATGACTTTTTTAAGAGGAGTCTAGATGGTACCCTCCTTAGGTGTCTAGAGCATGAGGAATTTGATAAAATGTTAATAGAATTCCACAAGGTTGTTTGTGGATCTCATTCAAATGGTCTCTCCTTGGCTAAGAAACTCTTGAGAGCGGGATACTATTGGCCTACCATAGAAAAAGATGTTGTCCACTTTGCTAAAACCTATCAGAAGTGTCAGTTCCACGGAAACCTAATTCATGCTCATACTAGGGACCTATTTCCTTTTATTACTCATTGGCCATTCTAGCTATGGGATTTTGATCTTGTGGTTTAGATATATCCTTCATCCTCCAATGGAAACAATTTCATTATTACAGAAATTGAATACTTTACTAAATGGGTTGAAGTTGTACCTAATATCAAGGCAATAGGAAAGTAGGTGGCCATGTTCATTCTCAACTACGTAATCTGTAGGTACGAAATGGCCTCCTCAATTATCACAAACAATGGAGGATAGTTCATGAATAGCGATATTGATGAGATTTGCACTGAGTTTCACATCACACATCATTCCTCCTATATTTACTATCCTCAATGGAATGGATAGGTGGAAGCTTCAAACAAAATAATTCTTAAGATCTTACATAGAACAATTAGAAAATCAGGGAGGGATTGGCACTTATAATTGAATCCAACTTTATGGGCTTATTCAACAAGCATCATAACATTTATAGGAGATATACCTTTCTCATTGGTTTATGGTTCTGAAGCAGTATTACCATTAGAAGTCAAAATACCCTCATTGAGGGTATCCCTACATGGACTCATCACATATGAAGATTACAGAAACCTCTTGACTTCAAGAGATAGAATTACTTGATGAGCACAGAAAGGAAGCATTTGACCATCTAAGGGTCTATCAAAAGATAATGTATAAAGGATATGTCAAAAAGGTTCACCATCATTAATTTCAGGTCAGTGATCTCATTCTAAGAGAGAACCCAAAAAATCAACATAGAGAACAAAAGGGAAAATTTGAGCCTAACTAGATACGTCCTTTTGTCATTATTTCAACATTGCTTTATGGACCTTATCATCTATCTACTCCAAAAGGTGATGTTCTCAAAGAGCCTATCAATGCTCTCCACTTGAAATGGTTCTACTATTGGCAAGTGATGTTTTGGAGCACTAGGGATCACTTAAGGGTTTTCATTTATGGAAAAACCTATGCTGGAGTGATCGCATGCAGAGAGTTTTGGTACTGGAGTCACAGTCATGAAAATGACTAAGTACAAAATTAGGATAATAGTATATTGTGTTACAGTTTTGATTAGCGATGATAATGTATGATGTATTATGGCTTGCAAAGTTAGTAGAAGGTATTTTGGGATATGTAGGACCTATAGTTAAAGTCACATATTTTTTGCTGATCAGATCAGTAAGATACAGTATTGTGAAGGTATGCGAAGACAGTGAATCAATTAAACAGGGCATATGAGCAGTTGCAAAGATTGAGGCAAGGTTAGTTTGTATGGAAATGTGCTAAGTCAGATAGAATTTGTATATTGCTGACACTTTGGTAATATATGATCATTGACTCTATGTTTAGCATTTACATAAGTTTTTATTATGTTTTGTGAAGTATTTGAGAGCCGGCTAGATGGCAGAATTTGTATAAGTATAGAGTGTTTTATGAAAGAAATAAGTGCAATTGTGATGATGATATGATGATGTGAATCTAAGAGTAGAGAGAAGATGTGAGATCCGTATTTAATAGAGCTACAACTGGAACTATCTAAGCATACCGAGTGCTTGTATTATTCATTTTTGAAGAACTCTTTGAGATAGTATTTTGATTGTAAGAGTTGTATGCTCACCACCTTTAACAAGGTGTTTGTATACCCCTAACAGGGTTTTGTATGCCTCTAACAAGGAAATGTACTATGTAATAATCAGCTCCTAACAGGGCTAGATCTCCTAACAGAGATATAATATTTTAGTGCATAGTTGTGGGTACCATCCCCACCAGGGTTTTCCCTTGGCTAGGGTTTCCTAAAAAAAAAATCATGGTGTCATGAGTAATGTGTTGTGTATTTATGTTCTTTTCATTTCAGCATTGTTATGGTTTATTTTCAATTGGTTGGATTTTAAATGAAAGTACTATAATATCGATTCACCCCCCCTCTCAGTATTACCTAATCCTAACAATTGGTATCATAGCTATTGGCCCTTGGAGAGAAAGCCTAACAACTTAAGGGAGATCAAAATGGATTCAGAAAGTTTCCAAGAGAACTTTGAAGCATCAGTTGATGACCTGGATAAAGAAAAGGCTAAGAATGGTGAATTGAAATTAAAATTGAGAAGAGCAGAAGGTTTCATTAGGAAGATAAAGGAACAACTTGAAGTCTCAAGAAGTCAGAAACAAGACCTTATGGACAAGATCAAAGGGGATTTAGACAATGACACATCAGACCAAGTAAAGAAGCTGGAGCAAGAAAAAGAGAAAATCAATCTTTTGATGATTAAAGAGATTAAACATGAAAAGGATGTAAGAAATAAAGTTGAAGAGTCACTTAAAGAAGAAAATGAGCAGATAGGACAAATGAAGACTGAACTTGATCACTACAAGGACAAATGTCAGGAATTGGAGAAGTACAATTAGATCATTAAAGGTGAACTCACTCAAGCCAAATTACACATTGAGAAGTTGCACATGAGAAGTGATAAAATTGATGAACAAAGAGAGAGACAGAAACCTAGAGGAGAGATGACTAGAGTTGGATTCAATGAAGTAGAATGTTCTAAGACTAATGAAGAAGAAAATGAAGAAAAGACTGAAGAAAGACCTACTCATGAAGAACCCAAAGAATAGATCAGACCTTTCAGAGGTAGATGCTTTGGATGCAACAAATTTGGACACATGAAAAGTGATTGCAGAGCTAAAGGTCCTTTCAAACCCTTTTCTAGTTATTGCTATAATTGTTATGATTATGGACACAAGAAGGCAGAATGTAGAAAACTAGATCAGTCTAGGTATAAACAAGATTATGTCAGAGAAGAATCAGCAGCCAAGATCACATGCTCAAATACAATAACTATGGGCATACTGAAAGGTATCGTAAGCTACAAGTAAATCAGGATAGAAGGAGACCACCTACATGTTACAAATGCAACAACCTTGGACACATAGCAAATTTTTGCAGATACAATGGATCTGACAACAAAAGAGGACCAAGAGAATCATGAGAACCAAGAGGACCACCTCTTGTGGTTATAAAGAAGAATGTTGGTGATATTGGTAAAAGTCTTAATGGGTATATGAATGATTTTGAGAATCATTTCAAGAAATCAAAAAATAAAGAGGATGACAAGATATGGAAGGTGAAATATTTCAACAAGGAATTGGTTCAGGGAAAGACAGTAGATGATACTGTGTCTTTGCATGATGAGTTCTTTGAGACATCAACCTAGAAGGCCTCATATCCTTAGGGGGAGCATTGGATGCAAATAACAGATTATATCTAGCCCCTAATTATATGGAGTAAGCTCATGCGAGCTTAGATTTGGTATGTATAGACATTGTGGAGTTTATGTCTGAGAACGCAGCACTTAGAGATTCATTTTCCATGTTCATGAGATTTGTATTGACTGGACAGTATGAAAAGTTGAGCTACCATTGTGTTTAATGCACTTACTCAAATTGTGAAGAATAAAAGAGCTTTAACGATATCTTTTCTTTACTATTTGTTGATCAACAACTAAGGAGAGTAGAGTTGTGAAGAATTGCAACCATCTGGCAGACATATTGTGTGATCGTGTGAAGCAAAGTTCTGGAATTTAGTGTGTTAAAGGTATTTAGACTTTATACTCTCTGAGAAGTTATGGATGCACCAGTAATCTTTGATGTTGTGGATAGACCTAGGTATAAGTTTAAGAATCACCCATTCAAGTCTTGTGAGGATGATCTGGAAGGAGTATTTTCACAAACCCCTTACAACATGTTGCATGTTGAGGACATTAGGGCATATATACATTGCAAGTATGAGATCATAGGAGATGTAAACATTTATAGTGAATTGGATGCAATGATAGAAGCAGATAGTAAAATGGTAGAAGAGTTTAAGCACCTAGAAGATCAGTCTATCATCAAACTAACCCTACTAGTGAAATTCACTAAAACTGAATGGTTTAAGATAATCCTTAGTAGAATCCATGACCAATTTATATGGATTGGAGAACAACCAGTTAAAATATGTGCACAAATGATTCATGAAATAACTGGATTAGGTAATGATGGAGCCCTCCCAGTAGCAGAGAAGAATATAAGAAACTATTGGCAAGTTGACTATACTATTATATATGACTATGATTTAGTTTTTTCATTATGGAAACAAAGTCATATGAACTTTGAAGTCAGCGCATAACTTAGAAGATCAGAAAAATGGCTAAGTATGGAAGACATGACAACTAATGAAGCACCAGATGAATAGAGCATCAACGCACGTGCATATGGTCAAGTTTTGGTATGTTCCCTTGAAGATAAGCTTTTGAATATGTTATTAAGCTATGGTTAAGAATGAAAGATTAGATAAGTCAGTATGATGAAGATAAAATGAGTTGAAGTGACACAGACAGTGAGTAGCAAAACAAAACGTAGCATGGAGCCAACTGTTAGTATTTTGGTTAGCGGTTATAATATTTTTTTGTAAAGGCTATGTGACTATTTTATTTGTGTTGTAAATTTGTTAATCTCATTATATGTAAACACTCTTGAGCCAATTCATTTGGAAGCATTGTATGTAATTAGTTATAGGCCGACTTGGTGAATAGTTTTATTTGCACATTTAAATAAGACATGCACCTTTGTATTTGAGTATGGCATGAGATATAGAGTTGATAGAAGAAGAGAAGAAGAATGTGAAGAGAAGTCAATATGAGATAGAGATTTACAAGAGGCTAAGGCATCAACACACATAAGAAACTAATCAAACAAGTAATGTCATAGCAGTAGTTCATCATTACAAATATAGTGTGTATCTCATAATCAAAAGGTTGTAGCCTTCACCACTTGAGAAGTGAGCTTTAGGATAGTGTATCCTCACCCCTAATAGGGTTAATTGTAAAAGACTCTTAACAGGGTCCGACCCTTGACAAAGTCATTGTACTTAAGCATTGTAATGAAAACTCCTAACATGGCTAAGGAACATTAACAAGTTCATAATACACAAGTACATTTATTAGTGGGTATTAATTCCCACCGGGGTTTTGCCTTTGACCAAGGTTTCCCCGTAACCATATCTAGTGTTATGTGTTATGATTGATTATCTTACTTGCATTTTTATTTAATTCAGTATATAAGAAATTGAGTTAAGTTTCAAGAGATCATAAATTAATATTGTAGAACATTGATTCACCCCACCCCCCTCTCAGTGTTCCCATTCCTAACAATTGGTATCAGAGCTTTGGTACTCTGAAGACAAGTTTAACCACTTGAGGAGATCATGTGTTTAGAAGAAGTGAAAAATCTAAAGAAGAATCTTGAAGCAACTCTTGAAGACCTTGACAGGTCTGAGAAATAAATTGAAGAACTGAAACTAAAGGTTAGTGGTTCTCAAGTATTCATCAAGAAACTGAGAAAAGATTTGAAAGATTGTTCTACAAGTTATTTAGGGAAAATGGTCAAAAATATAAATGAGGAAAACACTTCTCTGGAGGATTAGATTGAAGAGTTGGATGAAAATCTATTTAACAATCAGGAAGCCTATGAAGAATAGGTCAAATAAAACAAGTAGTTGGATGAAGAACTGAGGCAAGAAAACATGAAAATCTTGGAATTATAGAACATTAAGAAGCAGATGGAATCTGAATTGACTAAAGCAAAGAATCATATTGACAAGTTGCACACAATAAAGGATCTAATAGAGTCATAGTTGTATGCTTGAAAGCTAAAAGGAGATACCATTGGTATTGGATTCAATGAAGCCCAAGTTTAGATTGATGCTATGCGAGATAGAATGAAAGCTCCTGAAGAACCTACAGAAGCTAAGAAGACTAAAGATCATACTGAAGCTAAAGAAGAACCATCTAAAGATGAGCACAAGATAGTAAAAAAAACTTGTTATGCCTGTAACAAGCATGGACACATAGCAAGAGATTGCAAAGAGGTAAGACCTTTCAATGGTTACTGTTATTGATGCAACAAGTTTGGTCATAGAGCTATGAATTGGAGATCAAATCAAAGAAATCCAAATTAGAAAAGTTAGAGAAATCATCCTCAGAAAAATGTTAGAATTCCTTAGAATATTACATGTCAGATATGTAATTATAATGGTCATATAGCTAGACAGTGCAAATTGGTTACCCACATCAATGCACTGAGGAATATAAGGCCTCTAGTAATTTGTCACTCTTGTAACAAGGCTGGACACATCTCTAAGTTTTGCAAATCAAAAGCAAAAAGACAAGAAATCCCTAATGAGACTCAAAAGTCAATATTTGATGAATTTGGAGAAGTCAAGTTTGTGAAAGATACAACAGATGCGAGCTTGATTTAGAAGGAAGAAAAGAAGGATAATGTTGATGAGTATGTATTGGATGCATCCGTAATGGACGCACCCTCTACTTTTGGATGAATGATCCTCATGGTCATAGGAGGAGCTAGATTACCTCTAGACCCCTGCGTGGCTGGTATACTCACCCTCTGAGTATGCGCCTTTGGTTATAGCAGTTTGGTTACTATGCGATGTAGTATGCAAGAGTGCACTGCCTGGTTGAAAGAAGAAATGGAGATTGAAATTCTCTGTTGCATTCTGTGTTTATGCGACAAGCATTAATGGTAGAAATTTGTTTTAAAGTCACCAAAGATCCATTATTCACACATTTGCATTCAAGTTTGAGACTTTAGAGAGCACAAGAGATCAAAGAAGTTTGTGTTGGGTAAATGCAATTGGTTTATCAATGAAGAAGTTTGAAAGTTTGTTGCAAAGCCCTAGTTCAGATGCAACAATTCAAAAACCCTTGGAAACATATTTGAAGTGATTAACCAAGTAAGTTATGGCTACTCCAGTTATTTTTTATGTTGCTAAAAGGAACAAATACATTTTTAAGAAGCACCCTTTCAAGTCAGTTATAGATGACCTAGAAGGAGTATTCTCTAGGACTCCGATGGGAGTTATGCACGTAGAGGATATACGCGCATATATTTATTATAAAAAGGAACCAATAGGATTGGATAGTGTATGCACCCTAAAATGGTCGTCTAGACTTTGGGCCCCATTCTTCAATTTATCAATTTCCTGAATCAATATTTTCAATCAAATCAATTTCCTTGATCAAATCCTAATTCTATCATTTATTCGATTATATTCTATGGGCTAACCATTTTATCCTAAGTCTTTATTTAATTAAAATGAATTCTCTCCCCTTTTATTAAATAAAAAAGCCCCTACTTTCCTCTTATCCTAAGTTGCACAAATAAAGCATTATTCCTATTTTATAAAAAAGAAGAAAATGCCTTTTTGTCTCACATGGGGCACAAAAGTCAACATTTCTTTCTCATTGGAGGAGATTTGTGCACAAGGATTGATCCCTCTTTCAAAATCCACACTTGATTATATATTTTGCCTCTTAATCTCCATGGTCCATTTATCTTTAAAAAGAGAGCTCTTTTCTCATTGAAAGGATCCCTCTCTTGATGCTAATGTTGTGCTGCAGGTTTTCTTGGAGATTTTGGAGCTTTGGAGAGCTTGTTGCATTCTAGTTTCTTTCGTTGCATTCTTATCTTAGTTTCCTTTCAAGTTCTAGCTTAGTTCACATAGCTTAATAGTAATGGCTTGTAACACTTTCATTTCCATAGCTTAGTTGCATTCTTCATTCTAGCATAGTTTACATCACATCTGTCATTGTGATTCTTGAAGATATTGGCATTCTTGCCCTTGTCTCTTTGAATCTCCCATTGCATGGTTTACTAGCAAGGTTATATGCTTAATAGCTCTAGCTGAGAGCCCTCTAAACACCCTTGCACTCCATGCCTAGGGAGCTCTAGGTCACTTTCTCAAGATTTCCAATCCATGGATGCCCTTGGAAGTAATGACTTAGAGAAGTGCACATTTTGAGTGTATATTTTTTGTGCCCACCGTTGGGTAGAACAACTCTATTTTTTTTTTTCTTTTCATGCATTTCTACTAATTTTTCATCATATTTATCTTGCTATTCTTGGTTGTTTTTTGCATTTTTCTAACATAGTATCGTGCGATATTTTTCTAGTGTCGTATGATAGTTTATTACATACCCATGTGATACTTTTCTAGTAAAAGTATTGTGCGACCATACAAGACTCTGCCACATAGCCCTACAGTATTCTGTTGGCTAGATATAGTATGAACTGTCACACAGAGAAAAAGTATCACACTCCTATACTGTGAAGTATCATGCGAAACTTTCTTTGATAGAACTATCGCCCAGGCCTAGTAGTGACTAGTTTTGGTTCTTTCTTTGCAAGATTTAGATTTGTTTGCTTGCTGGTTTTGACTTATTGTGTTAGTACAGAGCTGCATTTCTAGATTGTACCTAATTTTATTGTGCTAAACTTTGTGGGCCTAACAAGTTGTGTTTGTAGGTGTTCCCTAGTTGCTTACAATATTTGCTAAAAGAACACATGTCAAAGCTTCAAATGTGCAAGGGCTACTAATCTTTCTTGCAGGGTTGCCCAAAGCATAAAAAAAATCAAGTGCTTGTTCATTTCCTTCATTTTAAGTGTGGCATTATACTAGTTCATTTTTCTTAGGCACTTAATATCTTGTCATTAGAGTCTTTTGGTGGTAGGAAACTATGCTCTTCACTCTTGTGGTAAACCAGAAATCCTGACCCATCTTTAGATTTCAAAAGCAAGAGGACTTATTGAACATTGCTTGGTGTATTTGGGAAAGATTTTTGGGATAGGAGAGTATGCTCTTCACCCTTGTCGTGAACTAGAAATCCTAACCCTCAAAGGTTGATCTACTTCTTGTTTAGTTTAGAATCCTTTAGTGGGCCTGCTCTTGAGCAATCAGGAGGAACGACCCAAGTGGGGACAAGCTAATACCCGGCTATTCTAACCCACTATAAAATCAAGGCTATCAAGGACACAAAACCTTGGTAGACATAATACTTGTCTTCACGTGGTGTGAGTACTTGTGGGATTGTGACCATGAGGCAAATGCTAAGAAAGAATGCTTAAGGTACTCTTGTGGCCGCAAGGTCCATTACTTGCTGCAAGGTAAGGAGTCCCTTCAGGGAGAAAGAGGGGTATTGCGAATGGAAGCCCTTATTACAAACCTTAGATAGAAGCTACCTGATTTTTCCGCTCAACATCTTGGTGCAAGGATCAATCCTAGTGGACTAACCCAGATCACCCCAAGATTTTACTCACCATTTGTGTTCCTTTGGTTGTGTCATTGGCACTTCCATGACAAAGCCAATATCTATTGTGGGAAACCACTTTGTGTGAGGCAATGGGACATCAAGTGTGGGCCAAGTTGTTGAGTATTGAGCCTTTGTCTTTCTAGGCTAGCAAGTGCTTGAATTGTCTTCGCTGTGATCTACCCATGTAAACATTCTTGAACATTAAACATCACGGTAGTGTTCATAGGATTTTTTTCTTTGATATCCCAAGTGCATGTCTTGGCAAGGTTGCTTTTGCCCCTTTTCAAGTGTTTTATGACACATTTGATCCCTTACTATTTTCAAACCTATTTTTTTCTACTATTATTGCATTAATTGAAATCAAGAAATTGAGCTTATCAACCTACAACTTTGACCAAATTACCTTCAAAATGGGATTTTATACATTCACTGGTCAAATATCGTACGATACTACATGACTATCACACCATCTACTAGATATTATCGTATCAACTACCTGGAAACTATTGCACTGCTTTGTGCGAAGTATCATTTGGGAAAATTGTATCATTCTGCTACCCTGTGAACCATCGCACAAAGTCATCCTACCATCTTACTGCTATCTACAATTCAAAGCTGATTCGTGTCATTTTCAGTCTTCCTTGGTCAGTCCGGGTCAGATCTTAGGTGTTATGACATATTTCTCAACATCCAAATGAACTTAAATGGTATCAAGTTGCATAAAATGACTCTTGGTCTTCTTTCTTCCACGTCTCCCATGTCTTCCTAGTCTCCCATTTCCATTCTTTCTCTTCTTCCTTCATGCTTCTTCCTCTTCTTCGTAAACTCTTCATGTCTTCTTGATTCTTTTCCTCTTATTATCTAGTCTACCTTCTTCTATTCATCTCTTTTGTCACTTCCATGCTTGATTCATCTTCTTCCAGAACCATGAATTTCAACTATCTTGTTATGGAACCTCTCTTGAAAATATATGATCTTGAACTCATTGCTCAATTCAAAGAGTTTTATTCCTCCAATAGTCCTTCTAGACATTACACGGGTGATAAACTTAAGATAAAAATAATAAAAAAATTGATTGAATCAGATGCCTTCGCTAGGGTCATGGACAAGATCCTATCACAACCTTCTTCTTCCAAAAATTCTTCATCTTCTAAGTCTTACCATGACTCTTCTAGATATTATTCACATTCCTCATTATCCCAATCTTCTTCCTTCACTAGGTCTTCACTTTCCTCTTCTTCACGTTCGCGTTCCTCTTCTAATTCTCCCAAGAGTGTAACTCCTCATCTCAAGACATACCATGATGAGAAATATGATAGTCCTTGTGATACCTCTTCTAGGAAGAGTGACATGCCCATCTTTGATGACTATGATGATGGACAATGTAGTGATACCTATGAAACCTCTATTCCTAAGAGTCCTCCTAGTCGTGTGATCGTGCTTACTAGAAATGGGTCATCACAGTGGATAGATCATGATGGTGATCCATATGATTCTGATTTTGAAAGAGACTTTGATGATTTATGTGAACAATACCTAGATGATACATCTACTTCTATTGAGGAATATAAAATGTACCACACTGATTTAAAACATAAATATTATAAGAATCCTTCCTCTAAGAACTCTCATGCTAAAAATAAAGACTACACTCTCAAGCAAGATTATGTTAATGATGTACCTTTGTCTTGTGATGGTTCCCTTCCATCCCCTACTTCCTCCAATACCCATACATTTCCTAAAGCTTCTGAGTCTTCCAAATCTATCACAAATCCTTCATCCAACAAAAATTCTAATACTTTTCATGCGGTTCCCTATAGTTATCGTCAAGGGCTACCTCTTAAAGAAACTCAAGCTAACCTTCACTTGGCTACAAATACTTTCAATAATGCTACACCTAAAGAGCCTAAGCCTTTATACTCTATAATGCCTACTTTAGCTAGTCCGTCACCATCTCTTACAAAGTCTTCCATACAATTCCAACTTGCTTCCTTGTCCTTAGAAGTGGCTCTATATCAAGAGGACTCTAAAAATAAAGAAAAGAACATAAAGAAAGATCAAGATCAAGAAACCTCCATGTCATACAATCCTTTTCATGATGTCTCTTATCTATTTACAGATTCTTTTGATACTGCATGTCCTTCCTCATTCATTCCACCATGTCTTAAGTCTTCTCCTAAGCAAGATCAAGCTACTACTTACACCATTGAGCTTATTGAAAATCAAAATAACCTTACTACATTTTCACTTTCCAAAGATGATACTTCCATTAAGGTTATTAAAAATAGTATTGTTACTTCCAATGTTAAGCCTATTGAAAATCAAGAGAAAAATTATACGCTTATGCTATCCAAAGCTCCTTGTCAAGATCAAAGTCTTCCATCTTCTTGTTCTACCACTCCATGTTCACTTCCACTTTCTACTCTTCCTAAGTCTTTTCAAGCTCCGAACAATCCTATCAAAGAAGTTTCTCCTATTCAAGATGTTCATGATCCTATTGCAAATCCTAATGATCACTCTAAAGATGCTGATATCCTTGGTTGTCATATAGATGTTGATGAACTTATTGATTATCCTTTTGTATCTTCCACATCCATCCTTGGACCTCCTCCACCAATACTAAGGGCTTCACGTCTTCCTTCCATCTTGGGCCCTTATGTCCCTTCACTTTCCCCTCCTAACTCTCCTAATTCATCATCCATCTTGGGTCCCTACATCCCTCCATCTCTTATCTTTCCTCAAGATCAACATAGATGCATACCCTTGAATCCTTTTCATCCACCCAACCATCTAAACCAGTCATATCCTCCTTCTTCCACAAGTCCCAAGTCTTTTGGACATAACTTGAATGTTCAATACAAGAAAAAGAAGCAATACAAGAATCTATCAAAAAAAGAAGATCATCATGTCTCCTCTAATCGACATGGAGCCATAAAATCAAAAGAGATATCTAAGAAGAAAACTACAAGACAAGTATGGGTTCCAAAATCCATCATTGAAGATATTCTCTCTAAATCATCAAAAAGAAATGAAAATCCTATGGCTATATGGATTCCAAAGTCTCTCTTGAAAGAGTCTTATGTTGAGAAACAAGTGAAGTTGACATTCAAGCTTCCAAAGGCTTCCACTTCATCTTCTTCCCAAAACATTCTTCCATTCCATGCACCTATATTTCAACCTCTACTATCCATTCACCATATTCCTTCACGTATTCCTTCATTCATGTTTCCTCCATCCTCTCACCACCCTTCAAAGTGTGTGTTGATGTTGATTTTTCCTTCCTTTCCATCTACCCTTTCACAATCCTTCCATTCATTATCCTTCTACCTTCTATCCTTTTTCCTCATTTGCCTATTCCTCCTAACTTCCAACCTCACTCGCTTTACATAAAACTTTATCCTCCATTTTTTCTCTTCCATCTTCCTTTCCCTATCAACATCTTTGAGCATATCATTTTGAATTCTTGGAATATCATGGTTTATCCTTTCAAAGAGCATTATCTAAAAATATTTCCTTCTTCCAAAAAAGAAAAAATAAAAAAAATAGAAAAATTAAAAAAGAAAACAAAAAAAAAAATGAAAAAATTGAAAATGTGCCTTGGTGGAAACTTGGAAACAGGTCCTTGGTAGCAAAAGTAAAGAGAAATAAATTCATCCTATAGTGAAAGCCACTCCCTTGTGGCACCTTGGATAAGTACCGTGATGAAAACTTGGCAATCATGCATTGTTCTTCTACATATTTCATCCACTCCATCTTCTCTCTTTGGTCTTGACAATGTTGACCTATACATGAACATTTGGCTATCTTGTGAGCTATCTTATGATGATCTTTCTTTCATTCCATTCATGTTTAGACTTCATATTTATTTTCCTCTGTTCAGTCTAGCCTTTCACTATCCTTTTCCCTTTTGGTCTTGATCTAATAAAAAAAGAGTAAACACGATGCTATGAAGCCTCTTGACATGTCTACTCCTTTGGACTGCATCCTTTCCTTCTTTTGCACTATGCCTTTGTGACTTATCATATGCTGGCCTTTCATTTCTTGTCCAAATGTGCTTTACATGACAATTTTTCCCTAACTTGGGTACTCTTGAGGAGTTTTCCCTTGAGGATTTCCTCCCTTCATTCTCTTCATTCTCTTGTCTTCCATCTCTTCCACTAGCTTGCTAATCCCTCTTGTTCTTCACCTTGCTAGACTTTGGGACTACATGATTGTGATCTTTCTTGGGAGTTTGATGCCTATTCTATTTGGGGGCATCCTTTGTACATGCTTATTGATCCTTAAAAAATTTCAAAAAAAATTCATATATGATGCTGAAAAAATCTTAAAAAGCATATAAAGTCCTGAAAAAAAAGAGCATCCTAGTGAAAACCTAGCAATAGGCACTTTGATGTCTCACCAAAAAAATATATATTTCAAAAATACAAAAAAATTATAAAAAGTACTAAAAAATCTACCAAGTGGTGAAAACTTGGAAATAGGTGCTGTTTGGGACCCTTGCACCTATGTCTATTAGTCTTGCATGATGCTCATTTCACTCCACTTCTCGCTTTGTCTCTCATAGCCTGGAATTGACTCTTGTCTTAGTCTAGGGGGCATACGTTGTTTTAGCTTATCTTAGGTCTCTTTGTGTGTCAAGGTTTCTTGGGAAACTTGGTTCAAATAGTGTTTCTCAACACTTTTCCAACTGTGTTTTTCAACACTTCCCTAGCGTCAAGTGTTTCTCAACACTTATCACATATCCTAAGTCTAGAATGATATGATATTTCTCATGGGCAGATGCGATACTCAAAGTTTGACTCTATGACCTACACACATGCACTTAAACACTTCACTTGCTAAGACTTGCTTGAATTTATTTCTTTGTGTGATATCTATTATGATTTCTTTGCTGAGTGTTCTCTCCCTAATAGTCTTCGATGATGCCTAGCTAGAAGACTGGGGGCATGAGGACATGTTTTATGTATTTTTCTGCCTGTTGGTATATTTTGTTGATCTTAACTATCATGAGCATTCATGCTTGTTCCACTTGACACTAGGATCTACAATGTATTATCCTTGACTATTTTTCGCAAGTGCATGCTTATAGTCATCTTGACTTTCTTGTGTCTCGATGCGAGCATAATCTTGCTATACCAAACTTAGGGAACCTCATTGCACTAGTCATCTCGACCGACATGTCTTTGATGCTTAGGTGGGATTCCCACATATCTATCTGATACAAATCATATTCATATACCCATAGTCATACTGGTGCATATTGTATTATCTTGCGATGCTACCAATAAAGCTCGATGATGATTATTAGAGTCTAATGGCTTTGTAACCTTGCAAGTAAACCACTTTTCATGTAGCTTGCATTGTTAGACTTCATGTTAATTTTCATTTTTAGGCTGCATTATGAGTTTGAGAGGGTCTTCCTTCATCTTTCTTTTTGGACTTTTAATCAACTATGGTCACATTTTGATCTTCATTTCCTTATCTTCTTTCATGATCTCAATCAAAATTTTCTATCTTAAATAGTTGATTGATTTTGAGGCATTCTCTTTCTTAAGGAAAATTCTCTTTCTTCTCTCCATTTCTTTCCACCTCTTCCAAACTTTGATCTTCCATTCACTTTCACCTCACTTCTTTTCTTCTAATTCAACCTTGGGGCATAACCTTTCATGATGATCTACCTCGGTTCTATGATCCTTATATCTTCCATCTTACATCAAGAACCTTTTTTTTGTTTTTGATTTGATAAAATTTATCAATTTACTATTTCTAATTTTGATTTCGATCACAAGGGGGTAGTACCTATCAATTTCAATCCTTGATTCAGTTTTATCAAACCTTGCTTGAGATTCTTATCTCTTATCTTAGACTTGACAATTACCTATTTACAGGGGTGTTGGCCTTGTCTTTTTCAATCAACTTATCTTTGTCCTGTTGTGTTCCCATCCATCGAACACACATTTGGGTTGTTTTGTGATCCCAAATCAATCTCACATTTCAAATTCATTCTTTGACTACATGTGATCCCAAATTGATCTCACATTAGTCAAAGAGGGGCAAATGTATGCACCCTAAAATGGTCACCTGGACTTTGGGCCCCATTCTTCAATTTATCAATTTCTTGAATCAATATTTTCAATCAAATCAATTTCCTTGATCAAATCCTAATTCTATCATTTATTTGATTATATTCTATGGGCTAACCATTTTATCCTAAGTCTTTATTTAATTAAAAGGAATTCCCTCCCCTTTTATTAAATAAAAAAGCCCCCACTTTCTTCTTATCCTAAGTTGCACAAATAAAGCATTAGTCCTATTTTATAAAAAACAAGAAAATGCATTTTTGTCTCACATGGGGCACAAAAGTCAACACTTCTTTCTCATTGGAGGAGATTTGTGCACAAGGATTGATCCCTCTTTCAAACTCCACCCTTGATTAAATATTTTGCCTCTTAATATCCATGGTCCATTTATCTTTAAAAGGAGAGCTCTTTTCTCATTCAAAGGATCCCTCTCTTGATACTAATGTTGTGCTACATGTTTTCTTGGAGATTTTGGAGCTTTGGAGAGCTTGTTGCATTCTAGTTTCTTTCATTGCATTCTTAGCTTAGTTTCCTTTCAAGTTCTAGCTTAGTTCACATAGCTTAATTAGTAATGGCTTGTAGTACTTTCATTTTCATAGCTTAGTTTCATTCTTGCATCTTCATTCTAGCCTAGCATTGTATTGAATTTCTATTTAGATTCTTGAAGATATTGGCATTCTTGCCCTTGTCTCTTTGAATCTCCCATTGCATGGTTTACTAACAAGGTTATAGGCTTAATAGCTCTAGCCGAGAGCATTCTAAATACCCTTGTGACTCCATGCCTAGGGAGCTCTAGGTCACTTTATCAAGGCTTCCAATCCATGGATGCCCTTTGAAGTAATGACTTAGAGAAGCGCACATTTTGAGTGTACATATAGAATAAGCTCTCACTTAGAGACAATGATTAAATTTGACAAGACATTCATGGATGAGTTCACGCATCTTGAAAATCACCCAATCATTGAGTATGAAACAACATATGAATTCTATGAATTCGAATGGATTAAGATCTTATTGAGTAGAATTCATGATGATCTATTTTGGATAGGATAAGTTCTAGTTCGCATCACTTCAGATCTCATTTATGAGATGACATGATTATTTAAGACATGCGCCATTCTTCCTATTGGTAAGGATGTCAGAAAACTGGTGGAACAAGCTTGTAAGTCACACAGTGAGAAGCATGACATGACCATTGAGCCGATTGAAGAGAAGGATATCAAACTAATGTCTATGATATTGGGTTACAAGTTTCAACATGTAAACAGGGTAAATAGTGTGTCTATAGCAACTATTTTAGCAGCCATCAGAATTATGAAAGAAAATGGATACTTCAACTTGTGTGAGATCTTGCACGCATAGTTGATGGATAACATAAAGGCTATCAATCATGATAAGAGTAAGATATTCAGGTTTGGGTCACTTATCATCTATATGTACTTTCATATAGTCGGTAAAGTTTATGATATATACCTTGACAAGAGTCTACCCACAATGCTATGACAAGTAGTGGCTACCGTTGCACCAAAAGATTGACCTATTAATGCTTGATACAACCACTAGACTTATAGAAGACACATGAGGTAGTTAAGCCATGTCATGAATCTCGAGGGGAGTGTTGACCATTTTTAAAACAATCTCCCCCTCAGCATTACCCGAGGGGATTTGAACCTGTGACCAAGCTTTGATACTACTTGTTACAAGTAGTGGCTGCCGTTGCACTAAAAGATTGACATGTTAATGCTTGATACAACCACTAGACTTACAAAAGACACAAGAGGTGGTTAAGCCATGTCACAAATCCCGAGGGGAGCGCTGACCATTTTTCCAAAAAATACCTCAAATATCATTCAAGGCATCATTAGAGAGTACCTTGAAGGACTACATGGAATTGGATATCAAAACATTTAGAATAAAGATGCAGAGAAGGTTTAGGATACCTAAGAGCATAGTACAAAAGTACAAGGACACCATTTGTTTCATGGTTGAGACTGGTATAACATGCATGGAAGTTGTAAAGCCTAGAACTAAGTGGATCTATCTACTTGGTTATGAAGTGGAAGAACATATTCTAGAAGCATATGCACAAGTCCTACTGTTAGCGCCCAAGGATCCTAATGAGCCAAGATGGGGCACTTATGAAGAAAAGACAAGACAAGTAGATGCAGTCTTGTATAGTATTGTGACCAAGAGGAAAGCATCTAAAATCACCTCTGAGATACTAAAGATTCATGGTGTCACTCAAGCTAACCTAGATAAGGCAAGGGAAGCCAAGATTGCAATGCAACTTGAGGTGCACCTTCTTCAAAAGTGAAAATAGAGAAGTATGATGACCCTAAGGAGAAGAAGATAAAAATGGGAGAAAAGACTCCTGCGCCCACTCCTATTGTTGATCTGGAGTCCACTCAAGCATCTCCTGAGCCAAGTAAGATGCCTAAGAGGAAGACACAGACAGTCACAAGCCATCCATCCTCAAGATCCACAAGAAGCTGAGGCAAAAATGTTCAACCACCTCCTAAGGTAGGATTCCTACCGAATCTAGAAGTGTTGAGAACAAGAGTGGTAGATGAAGGAATGATTGATCAAATTGCTAAGTTTTAGGATAGATATCATGAGATAGAAAAATCTAAGATCCATAGCATGATAATCAGACATATGATTAAGTTTAAGAAGACAGTCTTGGAACTTAAGAAACTAGTTGCTGACCAAGTATGGAACATATTTGATTCATTGAAGAGACAAGAAATAGAAGAAGACTTTAGAATAAGGGAAAAGACCCTAGATGATAACCTTCCAGTATGTTCAGTTGAGGAGAAAACACTGTTGTTGGAATTGGTGAAGCCTCACCTTAGAACCAAATTAAGAACCTTAGAGATCATGAATAATGACTATGAGTTGGTTTCCAAGGAAACTGAAAAAGTGTTTGAGAAGGTATTTTTGGAACAACTCATGTATCCATCATCCATGCCTGCAACCCAAGTTGCTATTGAGCAAGTAAAAGTAGCTGAGATCCCAAATGTACCTATGAAAGGTCCAGAGTATTCTGTGCCTATGCCTAAAACACAAGATGACATAATTATGATTGATAATATAGAGATATCAATGGCAGCCACAGATAAAGGCTTAGATAAGTTTGAGGAAGCCTTTATAAGCATAAAAGAGGCTGAGATACTATGCAGTGATAATTCACCTAAGCAGCAAGAGGAAGTTCAGATTGAGGATATAACTAGACAAGAAGAAGAAGAAGAAGAGAAAGAAGAAGAAAAATTAAATGAACCTGTAGATGAGCCCTCTATTGAAATGCCTATGAAGGTAAAGACATAAGTTATGGACAACACACCTCTCACTCCTATGCCATCAATGTCATTATTGTCAAGTTTGACTCCTGACACAACAAGTATAGACTCATGGGGAGAAGAAGACTTAATTAAGATCAGTGTACTAGCAATGGAGAAAGTGAAGGAGAAGCAATTCATGAGGAATCCATTGTTTGTTGAATCAATCAACATTTTGAATAGCCTACTGCTAGAGGAAAATAAGGTAATAAAAGTTCATTTAGTGGATGATGTCAATACCATACTAACAAGTTTCAAAGAAAACTTCTCAAGCCTAGAAGAATCAGCATCCAAGGTTGCAGAAGGTAATTATCTTAAGAAAAGATTGAGTGAATTGATAGTTAAATTTGCACTCAACCTTAGTTCATGAAAGGTTGGTTAAGATTTGTTGAAGGAGATTACAGCTAAAGGAAGAGAGATCATATCTGATTGTATGGACAAGGACAAACTAACTGCAGAACTCTCAAAGAAGATTCAAGAAGTCTAATCAATGATGGAAGCAGTAAGGAAATCAATGGAAGATCCCTCCATAGATGTAAAAATGTGCAATAATGTCTATTAAGGCTAGACAAAAATGAGAAGGAAGAAAAAGAAATGGCTAAAATAAGGGCTAGGAAAACTCAGTTAAGGAATGCACTTGCGCCCTCTTTAGATGTGCTAAATTAGAATATCAAGGAGATTGATGCCATGATGGTGACATATGATCAAGGTCCAAGTTTAGAGTTGGAGAAGATGGAGAAGTTAACTTATGCTTTGTGCACCCATCTCCAGATAATAAATGCATTGAAGGCATTTTGGCAGCTAGAAATTGCAAACCTTCAGATTGCATATCCGGATGTATTCACTATGTAAGTACTTGTAGTATCAAATTTTGAGCACCTTTGTCATTAATGTCAAAGGGGGAGTAGAGTATATAGTAGAAGGGATAATATTGAGTTGTTTATATGATGTAAAGGGGAGTAGAGTATATAGTATAAGGGAGATATAAGATAAGAGTATATGTTAGAAAGTTTTTTTTGTAAGAGATATAGTTTAGTAACTTCTCCATATTCCTTTGTTGCCATTAATGACAAAGGGGGATATTGTTGGAAAGTTGACTATACTATTATATATGAATATGATTTAATGTTTTCATTATGGAAAAAAAGTCATATGAATTTTGGAGTCAACGCATAACTTAGAAGATTTGAAAAATGGCTAAGTATGGAAGACAAGACACTCAGTGAAGCACCAGATGAACAAAGCATCAATGCACATGTGTATGATGGAGTTTTGGTATGCTCCCTTGAAGATAAGATTTTGAATATGTTATTAAGATATGGTTAAGAGCATAGGATCAGATGAGTTAGTATGATGAAGAAACAATGAGTTGAAGTGACACAGAAAGTGAGTGTCAGAACAGAACAGAGCATGGAGCTGACTATTAGTATTTTGGTTAGCAATTATAATATTATTTTGTAAAGGCTATGCACCTATTTTATTTGTGTTGTAAACTTGTTAATCTCATTTTATGTAAACATGCTTGAGCCAATTTATTTGGAAGCATTGTATGTAATTAGTTATAGGCCAACTTGGTGAATAGTTTTGTTTGCGCATATAAATAAGACATGTGCCTTTGTATTTGAGTATGGAATGAGATATAGAGTTGGTAGAAGAAGAGAATAAGTATGTGAAGAATAGTTAGTATGAGATAGAGATTTACAAGAGGCTAAGGCATTAACACACATAAGGAACTAATCAGACAAGAAGTATCATAGAAGTAGTTCATCATTATAGATATAGTGTGTATCTGATACTCATAAGGTTGTAGCCTTTACCACTTGAGCAGTGAGCTCTAGGACAGTGTGTCATCACCCCTAATAGGGTTAATTGTAAAATACTCCTATCAGGGTCTGACCCTTAACAAGTTCATTGTAATTAAGTATTGTAATGATAGCTCCTAATAGGGATAAGGAACATTAACAGGTTCATAATACACAAGTACATTTATTAGTGGGTATTAATTCCCACCGAGGTTTTGCCTTTGGAAAAGGTTTCCCCATAACCATATCTGGTGTTATGTGTTATAATTGATTATCTTACTTGCATTGTAATTATTCAATTCAGCATATAAGAAATTGAGTTAAGTTTCAAGAGATCATAAATTAATATTGTAGAATGCTGATTCATCCCCCCTCAGTGTTCCCATTCCTAACAGAAACTTGGTGGAAACCCTAACCCATTCCAAGTGGGATAAGGGAGAAATGATAGTTAATGACATCTATCAACAAGATGTAAGATTGGTGGCAATGATATTGGGTTACAAATTATTTTATAGTAGTATACCTAACTATGTATCAGCTAGAGTCATTATGATGGCTTATAGAATGGTCAAAGAAAACAAAAAGTACAACCTATGCAAAGTTCTTACAAAATAGTTCTTAGAAAATGTGAAGGTTATAAAGAAAAACAAGACTAAGGAATTTAGGTTTGGATCACTTTTGGTTCATATGTACATCTACATTGAGCGCAAGTTCCCTGACATGCACCCTAGGGCATGGAAGGATGATGTACCTAATGGAATTCAAATTTTTGAGAGCTACCAAAGACAAAGAAAGAATTGGGTAGATGGAGAATTATTTTCTATGACCAAAATGCTACAAAGGAAGATGAAGGAAAGGTATAGGATACCTAAAGATCTAGTTTAGAAGTATAAGGATAGTATATGTTTCATGGTTGAAACTGATTATGTGTGCTTTGAGGCAGTGGAGCCTAGGAAGAAATGGTGTTACCCTATGGGGGTATGAAGTCAGTTCTGAGATTCTAACCATGCAAGTAGAGCATGTACTAGTAGTAGAAATAGACCCTTCTGAAGAAAGATGGGGAACATATAAGGAAAAGTCTAAAAAATTCAGAGAAGAACAAGAAAAAGTGACAAGGAAGAGAAAGATCAATAAAATAGTTAAGGATATTACTGCGAAGTTAGGAATCACTAGGGAGCAGCTGAAGAACATAAGATCAAAGATGACAAAAGCATCTTCTAGCATGGCTATTGATGCACCTACTCCTTCTGAAGTTGAGAATACAATAAGCCCTACACTAGACCTAATTGCTTTATCTTCTACACATGAGAAGACTACACAAGAAATTGTACTTGTAAACATTCCTAGAAGATCTACAAGATCTAAAATGAAAAGTATCCCTAAGGAAAAAGAGGTAGAAGTGGAAATGAAGAAGAAAGAAGACAAAGTAATTGAGAAGGAAGAAGAAAAATTACAGAAGAGGCCACAAGATCTGTGGAAGGTAGACATTCAAAAGTTGCAAAAGAGAGTCATAACAGATAGAAATCTGAGAACAGTGGACATATACTATGAAAGGTATGACCTTGAGAATCAGGCAATTATTTAGGATGCTATAATTGAACACTTGTTATTTTTCAAGAAAAAATTGTTAGAGATAGAAGGGAGTATCCCTAGGGAATTGTATAGTAAGCTAGAGATCAGAAATAAGTTGGCATAGTCTGAAGAGGAAAACATAAGGAACAAGGCCATAGAAGACATGTTACATGTTGTCTCTATACAAGAAAGGGATAAGATAATCAAAGAATTGAAACCTTTGTTGAGGACCAAGACTAGACTAGTGAAAATCATGGTAAGGAAATATGATTAAGTAATAGAGGACACTCAAAAGGCACTAGATCAAATCCTTATGAGTGATATGTCAAAGAAGATCTCACCTCCCAAGGTTACCAAGCCTACACCTTTGGGAATGGGAGAAAGTTCCAAGATAGAAGAAGTAAGTGAGAAAGCTAGCATGCAACCATACTTCTTTGTCTCTGGTCTTCCTATGATCCTTGACACCTTACATGATGTAAATGATCCATTTCTAGACAACTTAGACAATGCAATGATAATTGAAGAAGAAGGGCAGATAGATGAAGAGAAAATAGAGGATAAACATGAATAAAAGGTACAAGAGAAGGAGGTGTTGGAAATTTGGCTGAGTTGGTTACATAGATGTTTCCATTATGGCAACATATGATCTACATGAAGATCACACAGGTCAGAGAGCTAGTATGTCAGAGCACAATGTAAAATTGTCTAAGTATGAGACAATGTTTTTACCAGTGAGCCTGGAGATAGTTTTTGTTTGTGATGATGATTGGATTAAGTTTAGTGCTTGTGCACTTGAACATAGACTCTATGATGACTATTGAAGACTCATCTCAGAGTGCAAGTTAGGATGACATGTACAGAAGAAGTTGATGGAATATGGATGAAGTGACTGAGAGGGGGGGGGGTGAATCAGTCAACCATAAAACACTTCACAATTAATTCTTTCCAGATCCCTTAGGATATCTTAACAATGTTATCTGTTTTAGCACTCAGTAAGTAGATTGCAGTAACTTTGAAGATGCAGAAAGTATTAGCAAAATTATCTTTAGATATTCATTAGCACATGTATATGATTGAGAAAGCAATTAAGAACACAAGAGACACAAGATTTAACGTGGAAACCCAATATGGGAAAAACCACCAATGTATCTAGATACTGATTTTCACTTTTTTGAAGTGATGCCCGGTTAGAAGCCAACCCGGTAAAAGGTTACAAAACACACTGTTAGGTGTGACCTTGTTAGAGGATTTAAAACACCCTGCTAGGAGTGGCCTGGTAAGAGGTCTTGAAAACAATTCAATGGAGTTGTCACCTTGTTAGAGGATTTACAATATGGTTGTTAAACCAACTCGGTTAAGAGATTTAGAATTCACTGTTACAATGATAAGAAGGTAACAATGAAAAATGACCTGTATAATAATGCAACTATCTTGCTGATTACAGATCTCTGTTCTGCATAAGTCTGATCCTCTCTGATCAAATAAATCTCTGCTGCACCTCAAGGATATCTGAACATCCTTCACATTCGCATACACCTTTCCTTCTTTTCTTCTGTAAAATCTTCTACTGTATTTTATTTTTTTTTCACATTTGACCTTTTATTTATATGATTTTAGATTTGTCAAATCAACATTATTTAGTATAACAGTCGGCTGAAATAAGCAAACTCTATTTGCAAAAAATCCTTCAAGGGCCGACAGTGCTCGGTGACCATAACTTTCTATAATCTTTTGGAGATCGAGGGAACTCGGTAAACACCGACAATCCTTTTCCTTTGATAACCGACTGAAATCGGTAAACACTAACTTTTCTTCGATGACCGAATGAACTCGGTAAATACTAACTTTTCTTCGGTGACCGACTGAACTCGGTAAACACTAACTTTTGCGGACTATGACATTGTGTGACATCAAAGACAATACATAATTGAGTAGCAATTTCCTTCAGACAATTGTTTCCAACAATCTCCCTCTTTGGCATTGATGGCAAAACAATATGTCATATCATAAGAAATTTGAAAGAGTTAGCTCAGTTCAGATTCAAATCTCCCTCTGTCAGCAAACTTCCTTTATCCTGAAAATTCTTGAAGTAAATTTCTTGAAGTAATAGCAAAGACATAGCAAACACTCCCTCTTTGACAACACATGCCGAAGACAATTCACATATTACTGGTGAAAATTAATGTACCTCAAGTACTGATTCATATGCAATGATTCCTTGAATATGCTGCATCAATAGGTTGATTTTCAATCATGTTCTGGTTGATGCATCACTAAAACTATATTTAGTGAGCCTCGGATAGGGGAATGACCCCTAACTTACCTCTTAGATACACAAATGCATCCTTAGGTAATGGTTTGGTAAAAATGTTTGCAATCTGTTCTTTTGTATGAATATATTCTAATCTGATTTCCTTGTCCTGCACCAATTCTCTAACAAAGTGATATTTAATAGCAATGTGCTTGGTTTTGGAATGCATCAGTGGATTCTTAGAGATGTTTATTGCACTGGTATTGTCACAAAATATAACCACTGGTTCTTTGATTTCAACCTTCATACCTTCTAATAGCTATTTAAACCAAACAATATTTGAACAGTTTACTGCAGCAGCAACATATTTTGCTTCGGCTGTGGATTGAGATGTGCAATTCTACTTTTTACTAGTCCAGGATACCAGTCTTTTTCCAAGAAAAAATGCTCCTCCACTTGTGCTTTTTCTGTCATCAATGTTTCCTGCCCAATCAGCATCAGTAAACACTTTCAAGTCTAGATTGCCTCCAAATTTATACCACAAACCATATTCTTCAGTTCCTTTTAAGTATCTTAAGATTCTTTTGATTGCCATCATGTGATTTTCCTTAGGTTTTGCTGCGAATCTAGCTACTATACCGACTGCTAAAGCAATATCAGGTCTTGTATGTACTACATACTGTAATTTTCCAATCATAGATCGGTATAGGGTCTGATCGACTTCTTTTGAATCATCATTCTTGGTAAGTTTCAGTCCAGTACACATGGGTGTACCAACTAGTTTTGAATCTTCCATACCAAACTTCTTAAGTACTTCCTTAATGTATTTGGATTGAGTAATGTATATACCATTCTTTCTTTGTTGAATTTGAAGACCAACAAAGAATTTTATTAAACCAAACATAGACATTTCAAATTCTTTGTTCATTTTCTCTAAAAATTCTTTGCACTGATCCTCATTCCCTGTAAATATAGTATCATCCACAAATATTTCTGCCAATACAATTTTGTCATCCGGTCCTTCTTTAATATACAGATTACTGTTATCATTAGCTCTTTTGAAATTAATCTGGATCAAATAGTTATGGAGTCTTTCATACCATGCTCTAGGAGCTTGTTTTAAACCATACAATGCTTTGTGTAACCTGCAGACCATGTCCCTTTTATCTGGATCAACAAAACCTTCAGGTTGTTCAATGTAGACTTCTTCATCAAGAATTCCATTGAGAAATGCAGATTTTATATCCATCTGATATACCTTAAATCCTTTGTGTGCTGCATAAGCAAGTAGAGTTCTTACACCTTCTAATCTTGCAACAGGAGCGAAAGTTTCTCCATAATCTATACCTTCTTCTTGAGAATAACCTTTACATACCAGTCTAGCTTTGTTTCTAGATACTTGACCATCTTCATTCAGCTTATTCCTGAATACCCATTTTGTTCCAATTACATTCTTATCTTTAGGTCTAGGTACAAGAGTCCATGTTTTGTTCTAATTCTTCATTCATTGCTTCAATCCAACTTTCATTTTCCAATGCATCTTTGATATTTCTAGGTTCAAAATTAGTAAGCAGACATGTACCTTTTAGCTTGCTTCTTGTCATAGTACCATCTGATTTGTTTCCAATGATTTGATCTGGTGTATGATGTCTTTTGACATATTTGGCTAGTATAGGTTCCTTGCCTTTTGAATGATTCATGCTGTTGTCTTCTAGGATCTCTTCTTCAGGTTGCTCGGGCTCGGTAGATATTTGCTCGGTAACTTCAGGCTGAGACTCGGTCTGAATTTCTTCCTGTGACTCGGTTTGAACTTCTTCCTGTGACTCGGTTTGAACTTCTTCCTATGACTCAGTAACTGTGCTTGGCTCGGTAGATATAGTTTTCTTACTGATAGTTGTGTCTGCCAATGTTTCAGGTTCAATGTAAACGAATCTTCTGTAGTTCTCAGGTTCCCTTTTGCTTTCTTCCTCAGTCTTTTCTGCAAAATCATCAAATTTTACATGTATACTTTCTATGACTTTGTGAGTAGATAAGTTTAGACATTTGTATGCCTTGCTTTTGCTAGAATATCCTAGGAATATTCCTTCATCACTTTTCACATCAAATTTATTTCTTCTGGATTCTTTTAAGATATAACACTTGCTACCAAATATTTTCATGTAACTTACATTAGGTTTATAGCCATACCATAATTCATAAGGAGTTTTGAATGTGTCTTTCTTCAATTGTACTCGGTTCAAGGTATGAACTGCAGTGTTGATAGCTTCCTTCCAGTACTTTATAGCGATGTTCTTTTCTATCATTAGAGTCCTTGCACAATCCATAATAGATCTATTTCTTCTTTCTGCTATTCCATTCTCCTCAGGAGTTCTAGGAGCTGATACCTATCTTTTGATTCCTCTTTCAATGCAAAAGTTGTTAAAATCATGGGAGATGAATTCACCACCTCTGTCTGATCTTAAGCATTTCAATCTTTTCCCTGTTTCCTTTTCTACTCTTGCTAAGTACCATTTGAACTTTTCAAATGCTTCTGATTTTTCTCTTAAATACATAACAGTCATCATTCTAGAATAATCATCAACGAAAAGAATAAAGAATTTATCTCTAGTATAGTTTTGTATTCCAATAGGTCCACATAAATCAGTATGCACAATTTCCAAAATTTCTTTAGACTGATAGTTCTTACTCTTGAAACTAGTTTTACTCATTTTGCCAATCTGACAATTCTTGCATAGACCAGTGTCAGGTTTCTTTAAAGTAGGAATGCCTCTAACCTTCTTGAATTTGCTTATTTTTATCATGTTATCAAAATTCACATGACATAACCTTTTGTGCCATAGCCAACTTTCTTCTGTTTGAGCAATAAAGCATGAATATTCACTGAGATCAAGATAAAATAAGTTACCTTTTGTTTGTTTGCCTGATCCAATGAGTTTTCCTTTTCCATCTAGTAGTCTTGCTTGACCATTCATGAATTCAACCTTGAAACCAGTGTTGATTAGCTGTGCTACACTTAGAAGATTATGTTTTAGTCCTTCAACCCAGTAAGCATTATCACATATGAGTTCTTTGGTTAATGAGATTCTTCCTTTTCCTTTTATACAACAAGGTTCATTGTTTCCAAATCTTACATTACCACTATCACAGTCTTCTAGATATTCAAATTTTGTCTTGTCACCAGTCATGTGGTGTGAACATCCGCTGTCTATTATCCATATATCATCTTTGCTTATATGAGAGATAAGTGCCATCTTATCTTCATCATCATCAGATTCATCTTTTATAGCAATAAAGACAATTTCTTCTTCACTATCATCAGAATCTTTAGCCATAAAACATGGTTTCTTACCTTTATCCTTGTATGATTTGAAATTCTTTTTGCCATATTACTTGTGACTTCTCTTCTCTTCCTTGACTTGCTTGTTTGGGCACCTAGCTGCAATATGTCCAATTTCTTCACATGAAAAATAGATTAAAGGAGTTTTACCTTTATACTTACCTTTCCCTCTAGAGTACTTCTTTGCAAGTAATGCTTCTACAATTTCAAGATCACTATCAGAACTTTCTTCTGATACTTCTTCACTTTCTGACTGAACTTCTTTAATTTTCTTGTTCTTCTTTAGTGAAACCTTGGCCTCAAATGCTGATTCAATATTTTTGGAACTAGGAACATAGTTGTCATAGTTGTCTAATTCAAAAGCTGTCAATCTTCCAACTAAAGCATCCAAAGTTATATTGTGGTTTGTTTCACATCTTCTTTCTTGAATAGATGATACTCTTATTGCATAGATAGGGAGTAATGTTCTGAGTACCTTACTTATAACAGTCTCATCTGAGATTGTTCCTCCAGAGGCTCTAATTGCACTTACACTTTCTTTGATTCTTTCAACATATTTTGCAATGTTTTCATCTTCCTTCATATTCATCTTGTCAAACTGTCCTCTTAGGCTTTCTGCTTTGGCTCTTTTCACATTTGCATCACCACCATATATTTTCTTCAGTGCCATCCACATTTCATATGCAGTAGTGCAGTCTTTAATATCATCAAATTATTCATAGCTGAGAGCAGATGCAATGTCTATCATCATGGTGTTGTGAGTCTTTTTATCTGCAATGTCTTCAACAGTTAATGCGCCATTAGGAATTGTGTATTCTTCATCAATGTATTTGCATCCTGAATCACCAATGGAAGCCAGATGAAGTCGCATGAGACCTTGCCATGCTGAAAAGTTATCTCTGTTAAGCTTTGGAATTTCCCTCTTGTAAGACATCCTGATCTTTAGCTTAGGTCTTTGAAACCCTTCCTGCAAGCACCAAATTGCTCTGATACCAATTGATGGAATATGGATGAAGTGACTAAGAGGGGGGGGGGTGAATCAGTCAACCATAAAACACTTCACAATTAATTCTTTCCAGATCCCTTAGGATATCTTAATAATGTTATTTGTTTTAGCACTCGGTAAGTAGATTGCAGTAACTTTGAAGATGCAGAAAGTATTAGCAAATTTATCTTTAGATATTCATTAGCACATGTATATGATTGAGAAAGCAATTAAGAACACAAGAGACACAAGATTTAACGTGGAAACCCAATATGGGAAAAACCACCAATGTATCTAGATACTGATTTTCACTTTTCTAAAGTGATGCCCGGTTAGAAGCCAACCCGGTAAAAGGTTACAAAACACACTGTTAGGTGTGACCTTGTTAGAGGATTTAAAACACCCTGCTAGGAGTGGCCTGGTAAGAGGTCTTGAAAACAATTCAATGGAATTGTCACCTTGTTAGAGGATTTACAATATGGTTGTTAAACCAACTCGGTTAAGAGATTTAGAATTCACTGTTACAATGATAAGAAGGTAACAATGAAAAATGACCTGTATAATAATGCAACTGTCTTGCTGATTACAGATCTCTGTTCTGCATAAGTCTAATCCTCTCTGATCGAATAAATCTCTGCTGCACCTCAAGGATATCTGAACATCCTTCACATTCGCATACACCTTTCCTTCTTTTCTTCTGTAAAATCTTCTACTGTATTTTATTTTATTTTATTTTTTTTTCACATTTGACCTTTTATTTATATGATTTTAGATTTGTCAAATCAACATTATTTAGTATAACAGTCGGCTGAAATAAGCAAACTCTATTTGCAAAAAATCCTTCAAGGGCCAACAGTGCTCGGTGACCATAACTTTCTATAATCTTTTGAAGACCGAGGGAACTCGGTAAACACCGACAATCCTTTTCCTTTGATAACCGACTGAACTCGGTAAACACTAACTTTTCTTCGATGACTGACTGAACTCGGTAAATACTAACTTTTCTTCGGTGACCGACTGAACTCGGTAAACACTAACTTTTGCGGACTATGACATTGTGTGACATCAAAGACAATACATAATTGAGTAGCAATTTCCTTCAGACAATTGTTTCCAACAGAAGTTATGACAGTTTTGCTAAAGACAGTGTCAAGCCGACAAGACAAAATATGAAGACAAAATTGATAAAGAGTTAAGGGATTATTTTGTTTATCAAAATAATGACTTAACAATATAAAGGGATGAAATCCTAGATGTTAATCCATGGATAAAGTTATTTGTAATATGATAGCCGACTGGAAAGTTATTAATCCTAATAACTTGTATAAATGTAATGTAATCAAGAAGTGATATGCAAGTGAGATATATGATGCATATGTAATAGCGATAGTGAAAGAGCAGTGAAAAGATATTGATGAAAGTAGTATAAGGTTATGTAACTTAACCTTCTTTTGTAATCAGTGTATATTGTACATTACTTGTTTGGGCAGTGGGCTCATCTAGTAATCACATTTTGTACTGCCAACTCCTAACATGGTTGAGACTTCTAACAAGGTCTATAGTCCCTTAATCAAGACCGAGACACTAGATGCATGTAATAGACTCCTAACAGGGTCAACATCCTTAATAGGATACTTTTGATTAGTGGATCTTTGTGGGTACCATCCCCACCGGGGTTTTCCCTTGGCCAGGGTTTCCTTGAGAACAAATAATGTGTTATGAGTTCTTTAGTTTTATTGCTATGCATGTGTTTAGATAATCTGTTATATCCATAATTGGGCAAAAGTAAAAGTTTGTAGAATACTGATTCACCCCCCCCTCTCAGTATTCCCTATTTCTAACAATTAGTATTAGATCTTAGTTACTCAGAAAATAATCATTCAAGGAAAGCCTAGCAGCTTGAGTAAGATCTCTATGGATATGGATCAACTACAGAAGAATCTTGAAGAAGCTCTTGAATAGATTGACTTGCTTACTATTGAAAGAGACACTTTGAAAATAAAATATGATGATGTAAAGAACCTCATTGAGAAACTAAAAAACAAGTTGGAAGATCTGAAATCTGAAAAGGAATCTGGAGTTTTTATTGAAGATTGTGATGACAATTTAGAAAAAGAAAATGAGATCCTTAAGCATGAACTAAAGATAGAAAATTTGAAGCTTAGTCTGAATGATGGAAATGGTAAGAATGAAGCAAATCTGAAATTTGAGAATGAAAGTCTAAAGACTGAAAATGAAGGACTAAAATCTAAACTTGGCAAAGTAACATCTGAACTTGAGAAAGTAAATTTGTAGTATGCTGAACTTGAGAAATACAATACAATTGTGAAAGGTGAACTGACTCAATCCAAACAACAACTTGAAAGGCTATATTCAACTAGTGAGAAGATTGATGAACAAATATCTTATAAAAAACCATTCTATGATAAGACTGGTCTTGGATTCAACACTTTTAAAGAAAATGAAGAAAGCAAGGAACCAGATCTGAAAATATCTGAAAGCATAGATGAGAAGAAGTCTAATGAGATTAAAAAATTTGAAGATACACCTAAAGAAGAAGAATCACCTAAGCAAGAGGAATCACCCAAATGTATGAAAAGAGAATTCAAAGGTAGATGTTTTGCTTGTAATACTATTGGTCATATGAAGAGAGATTGCACAGGTAAGCAATTCAAACCTCTTAATGGTTATTGTTATAATTGTCATGGTTTTGGATATAGAGCTATTGAATGCAAGAAACTTAAATTTATTGAGAATAATGATGGTAGTAGATTGTTTAGGAATACTAACAATGCAGATAAGAAACCTACTAAAGATATGAATAGAAGAAATGGAGTAATATGTTATAGATGCAACAAGGTTGAACACATTGCTAGAAACTACAGATCACAAATCAATCAGCCTAAACCAAGATATGGAAACAATGAAATTGTTTGTTAGATATGCAACAAGATTGGACATACATCAAGGTTTTGCAGAATGAACAATTGAGTTTCTCATCCTAATCCTAATCCTAGAAATCATGCAAGAAGAAATGGAGATGCAAGCAATAGTCAGAAAGGATGTTGTAGTAATTCAGATGAAGTGAATTTTATCAAAAGCACAGCTCAAGGAGACATATTCAACATTGAAGGTAATCAGGAAGGTGAAGCATTAAAAGGTAAGAATGAATCTTTACCTGACCCATCTCAAAGTACTTAATTTATGAAAATTGCAGTAGAATAGGAACTTAGATTAGTGTAGAAGTAGATATATGATGAACCGAGTCTTGTGCAATTAATGCAAGGTAGTATATGATGTTCTAATACTTTGGTTAAGAGCATAAAGAAAAATATTATGTTTTGCGAGATCACAAGAAGTTTTAAGTTTTGCAGGTTAGCAGAATTAGCTTTTTGGAAAGAAGCAGCAAAAAAATTGAATGCGATGTCAGATCTAAGTAAGATTGAATTAATAAAAGGACATGATCGATATTATTTGATCATCAAGGTGAATTAAAGTGTTAAGGAGATCAAAGAGTAGTGATTGGATGCATTTTGCAAGGATTTAGAGAAGAATTTTGTGCCGAATCTACGCAAGCCCTAAAATCATGAAATCGAGGTATTTTACTTGATAGATCTTTAAATTAGTGAAGGAATTAGAAGAAATCATGGATGTTTCTTTAATTCACAATGTCAGAGATAAAAATAGACCTAAGTTGAAAAGGGAACCAATAGAACCCTTGGAAGATGATCCTAGGTTAGCTTTATCATCCATACCAGACGGAGTTTTACATCTTGAAAATGTTAGAAGTTATCTTGGATGCAAACTAGAGACTATCAGTGATAGTGATTTCACCAAGGAATATTAGAAGATCTACAATCAGGAGATGACATTAAAAGAAGGATTTGAACATTTGAAAGATAATGAAATCATTAAGTATGCATTATAGTATGAATTTGACAATGAAGAATGTACTAAGATAATCTTAAGCAGAATTCATAATGGGAAGTTTTGGTTAGAAGATAGAGTGATAAATATCACAGTTGACTTGATTCATGAAGTTATTGGACTATCTAAAACTAGAGCCATTCCTTTAAATGAGAATAACATGAGCAAAATAGTCATAGACAACACAAATTCATCCTATAATGGTAGAGGAATTGTGATTAGTAAGATTCAACAAGATGATGTTAGATACTTATGCAAGATCCTAACCACTAAGTTTTGTGCAAATTCAAGAGAGGATGGCATGGTAGCTGGAATCATACATGCAACTTATCTGATGTGTGTTGACAAAGTACAAGTTGATATGTGTGAGATTCTGAGAATTCAACTATTTGAGAATTTGGAAAAGATTAAGAAAACTAAGTATTCACAGTTTAGATTCTCATCCTTAATCACCTATATGTTTTTTCATCTATTGAGAAGATTTCCTTACACCATTGGAAATGATTGGAATGATGGCCAAACTACAATGGAAAGGATTAACGTAGTGTACAGAAGGCATGTTATTGATAAAGTGAATGAGAGTGTAGTATTGGTAATCAAGACATTTTAGGATATAGTGTCTAGCAGATCAAGGATCCCACAGTCTCTTATGGAGAAGTATAAAAATGACATATGTTTCATGGTTGATATTGAATTTACCTACATTGAAGTAGTAGAACCTAGAACAGAGTTCATAGACCCTCTTGGCTATGAGATATCTAAGGTAGAGACATCATAATATGTGAGCAGGTTACTTAAGTGTAAGTTGGACACTCACTGTAATAGGTTTGGAACCTTTGAGGAGAACTTCAACTCTGCAAAGACCTTACTTGAAGAGAAGTAGTGAAAGAAAAGAGTTGAGAGTACTATCAAGAAAATTTTAAAAGATACAGGGATGACTGAGCATGAATTCTTGATAGCAAAGCAAACAACAGTAGCAATCCGAGATATTGGACAAAAATAAGTTTTGTCTGTTCCACCTTTATCATCAATTGCAGCATAGCAAGAAGAAACACAAGTTAAGGTGAAAGTGGAATAAATTGAGAAGGATCAAGAAGAAAGGATATCCACTAGATCCACTTACTCCACACCTAGAAAAAGAGTAAAAGAGAGGGCTATTGGACCAGGTAAGAGACAAAAAACATTAGTGCAACCAATTCCAAGGAAAATTGTAGAAATCAAAGATGATGGCACTTCTATTAAGAAGAAAACTTGGAAACCTAAAGTTGAGAAGCTTAATGAGAAGATCATTTAGGATGGATACTTTACAAGAATGAATAAGTATTATGAACTCTATGATTATGCAAAGAGATTAAATATGGAAAATGCAGTGGTAAAGCATATGATTTTGTCAAATAAGAAGTTTGATACAATTCAGGGTAAGATACCTGATGATTTGTACAATAAACTTGTGAATAGGAAGAAGAGAGCATCAGAGGAAGACACATCTATTAGAGAAAATCTTGTAAGAAAGTTTTGTGTTGTAAAATATGAAGCACACTTTAGTCAGATCATGAAATATTTAAGCACCAATTTGAGAACCAAGAAGAGAACCATTCAGATTATGGGAGGCAGATATGAAGAAGTTAATATAGAAACAGAGCAAGCAATCATCAAGGTTATGTCAGAAAATGTTGGAGAACCATTAGTTGCAGCAGAGAAAGTAGGTGAAATAGAACAAGAAGACATTCCCTCTCCACCAGCCATAAACATTGAAGATGAAGTCATGAATGTAGAAGGAATGAAGATCACCTTGGATACTGATGATAATGTATTCAAGAATCTAGAAAACATTGTTGACAATTCTGCTTTTGAAGAGCAGGAGACTACCAAAGGAAAAGAGAAAATAGAGACCATAGTAGTAGAACCCTCAGTGATAGAGAAATAGGTACCTATTCCCACTAAAGAAGATATCAGTCTTACTCCTGAGACTAGAAAGAAGAGTCAGATTAGATCTATGATTGAGCATTTGGGAAAGGAAGTAGATGATGATGATCAGATGGAATTGATCACATCCTTGAACAAGATCATTGGGAAGAACAAGAAAGTAAAAAGTCTTGAAGGATGCCTAAAGGAACTTACTGAGAAGTTACAAGGAGTTGTAACTACACAAATTGTAGAAGCTGACCCTCTAGAGAAAGAAAATAAAGTGATGAACACTTTTGATAGTGAATTCACAAATTTAACTGATATAGAAAAAGTGAAAGCTTAAGCAGCCTATGAGGCCAAAATGCTTTTGAACATTAGCCAAAATATCAGGAATGATATCAACAATCTTGATATCTATATAAAGGACTTGAGGAAGAATTTGGAAAGAGTAAAATCTTTGTACATCTAGTGTACAAAATTAGAGACCTTGACAATAGAAGAAGATCAGAAGATGAAGATGAAGGAAGCAAAAATTCAAAATGAAACTAACTTTCTTTCAAGCCCCAATGTGAAGGTATTTGATGTTGAGAAGAAAATTTGAAAGATCTATGATGAAATCAGAATTTTGTAAGATGAAAAAGATAGGAAAATGAAAAGATTCACTCTTTTAAGAGAGCACACTTCTATGAAGTTAATTATTATTGAAGGGCAATTGGAAGAATGTCTTTCAGCTAAGTCATCTTTTCAAAAGTTTAACTTTGAGAATCTCCAAGCATGTGAGATAACATCTTATGGATTGTGCACACTACTTAATGTGGCAGATTCCATGAAGAAATCATGGGAGAAAGAGTTAGAGGCTATAAAGGTTGATTTTGTAGATTGTGTTGCAAGCCTACTGGCTTTGCAATATTGAACTAAGGTATAATCTTTTTTTAATATGGTTTTGTAACCCTCCTTACTTGTTTGGGTAGTGGGCTCATCTAGTAATCACATTTTGTATTGCCAACTCCTAACAGGGTTGAGGCTTCTAACAAGGCCTATAGTCCCTTAATCAGAACCAAGACACTATATGCATGTAATAGACTCCTAACAGGGTCAACATCCTTAATAGGATACTTTTGATTAGTGGATCTTTGTGGGTACCATCCCCACCAGGGTTTTCCCTTAGCCAGGGTTTCCTCGAGAACAAATAATGTGTTATGAGTTCTTTAGTTTTATTGCTATGCATGTTGTTTAGCTTCTTATGTTATGCATGTGTTAAGATAATCTATTATATCCATAATTGGGAAAAAGTAAAAGTTTGTAGAATACTTATTCACTGCCCCCTCTCAGTATTCCCTATTTCTAACAGGAAGTACAACAAGAAGAAAGGAAGGTAGAAGAGACTGGAGTAGAGAAAGTAGTTGAGATAAGAATGGAGAAAAAGAAGGAATCAGACACCTCCTCTACTCTATTGTTGGCAAGTATGGCCAAATCAGTGAGTGCAGATGGGGAGAGCATGGATGAGGATGAGCTCATGAAGTTATCATTCATGGCTTTCATTAAGGATAAGGAAATGGAAAAAAGGAGATAAAAGAGTAAAGTTAATAACTAGGGAAGTAGAGATAGTAAATAGATTACTCCCTACACCTATTGTTTTTCAAGGTAAATATGAGGCAGTGAACCTAGGCATGGCATTGGATAGCTTTGACAATCACTTTGTGTCACTGCTGAAGACTACAGAGGATAAGGCAAAAAAGAGATTTTTGTAGAAGAAGTTGAAAGAAGTTTGTCAGTCCATCTCATGGGACTTGGAAATTCTCAAAGCAACTACACTTAAGGCTAAGAATTGTGTAGCACAAGGAAGAAAAATATATAGTTATTGCATAAATCCTTGTAGACATGTGAATAACATTGAAGATATCATAGCCAAGGATAGGGCTACCCTAGATAGTTTGATGGACAGTTGTGAAACATCTTCACAAACTGTGGCAGAAATAGATAAGCAGACATCCAAGATTTTGGATAAAATAGGTGTTCTAAATGCGGAGAAACAAAGAGTGGTAGAAAGATTTGGTTTGCTAAAGATTTTAATTACTCCTAAGCTATCTATGCATGAAGCTCATCTCTCAGAGATGGAGAAGATAAAAGGATCAATATCTATACCCACAGAGCTTAAGGCAGTAGAAACAACATCCTATGCATTGAATGGAATGATCCATGTGAGTGAACTCTTGATCAAGTCATGGGTTGAGGAAGTGAATACCTTGGAAGATTCTTCCCAAGATATTCTAAATCTAGTGAGTAAGCACTAAGTCTTTTTGTGCTTAGAAGTTTTGAAATTTTGCAAGTACCTTTGCCATTGATGTTAAAGGGAGAGGAAGAGAAGAGAAAAATGAGAAGAGAAGAGAAAAAGTAGAAAGAAGAAAAATAAATTAAAAAAAAATATAAAAGAAGAAAAGAGAAAAGAAAAGAAAATTTCTATGTATATAGTAGAAGGAAGTGTTTTTGACACTTGTAAGAATTTGCAAATAGAAAATATTGAACCAAGGATCTAGAGTTTGAAGAAAAGCACAAGAGAGAAAATATGAATGCAAGGATGGATTGAATAGATCCAATGAATTAATGATATTCACCAATGTGAATGAATAATATTTACATAATAGGCCTCCTTATATAGGAAAGGTGATATGAGAGAATGATAAGGAGCTGATAAGCTATCACCTATGCTAGGTGTAATCACATGTCCACCAAATGTGGATCATCCTCCAATATGCAATAAAGTATGTGCATTGGATTAGGATGATAATGTGATAAGATCATGAAAGGTGGATCTCACACACAACGAGGTATGTGATGACAACTATCACACCAAAAGTGGAATTTCTCCTACACCATGTGCTTAATAGATGTGCACACTCCTAGGTGTCTCAATCACAACTTACTATGAAATGCATTAACCTAAGTAAGATTAAGTAAAGTGTAATTAGGAATAATTAATTACACCAACACCCCCCTTAAGTGCAACTTAGGGGAATGCACTTAAACTTATAATGCAAGATGGGTCCCGGCTATTAGGCCATGTTAGGTACCCATGTACAAAATGCAATACATGAAATGCATAACTCTCATAAAGTGGAGAAAGAGGGAAAACCTCATGGGGAAAACCCTCCCCCAAAAAGAGAGAAGAAAACAAGATGCATGGATGGATGGAGTGCTCAAGACCCCCCAAGAACTACATACATCATGTATATACAAATAATTATCCCCCCATAAGAAGGATAGTTGGAGACATGATATCCCCCCCATAATGTAGAAGCTCCCATGTTGATGAAGAGTAACTGCAAACAATAGATAAGCCAATGCTTACAAGAAACATGTCTCCCCTTAGGAAGAAATAGATACATCAAATGATGAAGAAGCCAATCCTTGTGCAAATGGAATGAGGAAGAAGATGTAGGTCTCCATGAATGAATCTCTGAAGATTGAGTAGGAATCTCCAAGCTCAAAGAATCTATCACTTCATGTGACAAATCAAGTGAAGAAGGAGAAGAATCAAGTACACCAATCTCCAAAGAAGGTGAAGAAGTGTCCCCATCTATGATGAAACTATCATCAAGGGAAAGAGAAACCCCCTTAAGGATGTCTTCCAAATCTGCATCATGAGAATCAACAAATGCTGAAGATACATCCAAGTAGTCATCACACTCTGCAAGATTTGAAACAATATGATCATCCTGCTGAATAGTAGAGCCCATGTCTGAAGAAGCAGGAGGTGGAGGAGTAGGAAGATCAACACTTGTCTCAACAACAAAATGATTCAAGTGTCCAAAGTTCTCCTCATAATTGTCCCTTGGAAAAGGGATGGGTACATCATGAATATCATCATCACTATCAACAAAAGTAGAAAAAGAATACAAGCGTGATGTATGATCAACAACTCCCATAGCTATGACATCTCTAGTCTCCATGTCCCTAATGTAGAAATAATCAGGAGTGAACTCAACAATTTTACCTTGTGCCCCATGTGTAATTTGGTAAATAGAAAGAAGATTAGTGGTCAAGGATGGTACACAAAGAACATCATTAAATGTCCCCTCTCCCATAGGAATAGAACCTTTCCCACAAACTCTCATGAATGTGTTGTTACCCATCAAAATATTAGGAGAATTAGAAGGCTCAAAAGAAGAAAACATATCCATAGAAGATGCCATATGATGTGATGCACCTGAATCAAGAAGCCATTTACCTTGCTCAGGATGTATGGAAGCCATGAATGCTTGTCCTTTACCTTTATCTTTGGATGATGATGGAGATGTAGAAGTTGCCAAATGTGTAGAAGGAGTAGACACTGATTAGGGAAACTTAATATTGTGTTTCTAAATAATGTGAGTTAGCTCATCAATTTTCTTTTGAAAACACTTATGCTCATCATGTCCTAACTTTTGACAATATGCACATTTATCTCTCTTTCTTCTAGATGATTCCTCTCTTGAAGAGGACTTGGATTCAATTATTTTTGGTGAAGAAGATTCATTACCTTTGTCATGAGGCTTAGGATCCTTATTGTGTTTCTTTCCTTTTCCATTAGAAGCCTTTGAAGTAGACTCACTTGCAATTAATGCTTGATGTGTGGAAGGCTTCAACTGACCCATGTGTACTAACTTTGCTTGTTACCTTGTGAGCTGTGCTGCAAATTCATCAAGAGAGGGCAATTTGTATGCACTACCAAGAGCATCCATAGTAGCATAGAATGTAGAAATAAAGATAGAATAATCAGGACCATGCTTGGAAAGAATAGAAAAGATCAATTGTTCATCCCCTTTAACAATGCCACATGAAGAAAGCTCCAATCTAATAGTATTGAACTTAGAGAAAAAATCTTGAATATTGTCAAAATATCTAGGATTAAGACCTATGAGATCATTCTCTAATCTAAATTTTCTGATTCTATCAGGTTTACCAAAGAGTCCTTCCAATGTGATCCAAGCATCACGAGGATGTGTGCAAGATGCAATATGAAAGTGCAAGTTGCGAGAGATGGATGATCTACGAGAGCCAAGTGCTTTATCTCTTCTATCAAACCATTTTGTCCTTTCTACAGCTCCTATTTGAGGTTCTTGATCCTGCCCAAGAGTCATTCTGAGCAATCCAAGACTCAACAAATGATCACTTAAAGATACTTTCCATTCATGGTAGTTATATGGAGTGAGGATTTTAACCTTTGAATTATCCATATTGACACCAAATAATGACTGATAACTACTGATAACTTCTTCAAATGACTGATGCAAATCAAAAAACTGAAATCCAAGGATTAACCAAGTGCAATTATAGCCACAAAATGACCTATTGCTGAAAGTGATATGTCTAACCAAAATCACTCAAAGATAATTGCAGATATGGAAATTAGATGAAAAATCATGCACTTTCAAAAAAAATTTCACCTCAAAATGTTACCGTATGTGCCCAAACGAAGCCCTGGAAGTTGCAAAAATCAAGAATAGACAAGTACAGTCACCAAAAACTGCAATTTTTGATAAATCTAGCCACCAAAACACCAAAATAATACCACCACTAGATTCTTGATGAAATTTTACCCAAGTTAAAAAAAAATTGCTCGAAAAAAGGAGCAAAATTGAGCAAGTTATGGCCCTTTGAAGTCGGACTGTCAAAATGAAAACTCCAATGGTGAAGGCTACAAAATTTCTAACCTTGCTAACGTCAGCAAGTCACAGGGTTAAATTTGACAATCATACAACCATCAAAAAAGACCCAATTTTGCCAGCTGTGACAGTTAAATGACTGCCAAATTTAGACTCATGAAGTGATGATGTCAGCAAATTTTTGGGTCCTCTTGATGACGTGACAGCTGAATGTACATCCATACCATATGGACTGCTGACATGTGGTGATTTTTTAGATGTGGTAGGTTGCCACGTGTTGGATTCTAGTTCACTGGGTTTGGCTGATGTGGCATCCACAGGGCACTAACTGGGACAGCGCGCTTTTGGTTGTCGGTCGCCACGTGGCAGTCAGAGGTGAGCCCGCGTGGCATTTTGAGTGTGCCGCGTGGTGGTGTTTTGAGCTGCATGGAGGCCGGTGTTGGGGGGAGTTGCATCCAGCGGTGGCACCACTGCGGTGTTTGATGAGCAGTGGATTGGAGCACACATAGAGGCCGGGTGGAGGATATGAGCAGCGGTGGAGGCCACTTTGTTGAGCGGAGCGGAGAGCACGAGAGGACCATGGGGTGCCTTCTCAGCGGTGATGGCATGATAGAGAGGAGTGGGGAGTTGGTGGAGGAGAGATCTCTGCTATAGATGAGGGGCCATGGGTGGGACTGATATTTAGTCCCACATTCAGCGCTGTGTGGGTTTTTTAACCCTTTTAATATGCAAGCACTCCACTTACAATACAAACATATGCGCTTGGTTTTAGACTTGCACACACCTGCAGGCCTATGCATTGTGCTATCACTGATGTCACTGTACCTTCTCTACTACTCATTGAATGAGAAATATCCTCTGACGCAATTAATAATTGCAGGGCATGTACCAAGCCCGTGGAAAACAAATTTTTGCAAAAAAAATTCTGAACTAACTGCAGAATAATTTTTAAAAATAAAAATAAAAAATAAAATTGTACCAAGAGGGAAGATCGGGACGTACGGTCCGATTTGCAAATTTTTTTTGCTTTGGATTGGACTTTCACTGAATATGGGTGAATTTATAGTCGATCTTAACTAAAATAGCCTCCCGGACGCAATGGTGAGGTCAGATCTGCTCCAAGATGCCTCTATCGCATGCTGGTTGCCAGATTTGAGATTTGGACCTTCAAAGCTTGCATCAAGCTCTCTTCAAATCAGCTAATCTAAAATGCTCCAATGGCTCTGATACCATGTAAGAATTTTCAAATAGCAAATATTGAACCAAGGATCTAGAGTTTGAAGAAAAGCACAAGAGAGAAAATATGAATGCAAGGATGGATTGAATAGATCCAATGAATTAATGATATTCACCAATGTGAATGAATAATATTTACATAATAGGCCTCCTTATATAAGAAAGGCGATATGAGAGAATGATAAGGAGCTGATAAGCTATCACCTATGCTAGGTGTAATCACATGTCCACCAAATGTGGATCATTCTCCAATATGCAATAAAGTATGTGCATTGGATTAGGATGATAATGTGATAAGAGCATGAAAGGTGGATCTCACACACAACGAGGTATGTGATGACAACTATCACACCAAAAGTGGAATTTCTCCTACACCATGTGCTTAATAGATGTGCACACTCCTAGGTGTCTCAATCACAACTTACTATGAAATGCATTAACCTAAGTAAGATTAAGTAAAGTGTAATTAGGAATAATTAATTACACCAACAACACTTAGTCATTTCTTTCTAAGTGTTGCCATGAATGCCAAAGGGAGAGATTGTTGGAAAGTGATGTTTTGGAGCACTAGGGATCACTTAATTTTTTTCATTTATGGCAACACTTATGCTAGAGTGATCGCATGCAGAGAGTTTTGATACTGGAGTCACAGTCATGAAAATGACTAAGTACAGGATCAGGATAATAATATACTATGTTACAGTTTTGATGAGCGATGATAATGTATGATGTATTATGGCTTGAGAAGTTAGTAGAAGGTATTTTGGGATGTATAGGACCTTTAGTTAAGGTCGCATGTGGTTTGGTGATCAGATCAACAAGATACAGTATTGTGAAGGTATGGGAGGACAGTAAATTAGTTAAACATGGTATATGAGAAGTTACGAAGATTGAGGAGAAGTTAGTTGGTATGGAAACATGCTAAGTTAGATAGAAGTTTTATATTGCCAACACTTTGGTAATATATGATCCCTGATTCTATGTTTATCATTTACATAATTTTTTATTATGTTTTGTGAAGTATTTTGAGAGCCAACTGGATGGTAGAATTTGTATAAGTATAGATTGCTTTATGAAAGTGATAAGTGTGATTGTGACAATGATATGATGATGCGAATCTAAGAGTAGAGAGAATATGTGAGATCAATGTTTAATAGAGCTACAAATGGAACTATCTAAGCATAGCAAGTGCTTGTATTGTTCATTTTTGAAGAACTCTTTGAGATAGTATTTTGATTGTAAGAGTTGTATGCTCACCACCTTTAACAGGGTGTTTGTATATCCCTAACAGGGTTTTGTATTCCTCTAACAAGAAAATGTACTATGTAATAATCAACTCCTAACAGGGCTAGATCTCCTAATAGGGATATAATATTTTAGTGCATAGTTGTGGGTACCATTCCCACTGGGGTTTTCTCTTGGCCAAGGTTTCCTCAAAAACAAATCATGGTGTCATGAGTAATGTGTTGTGTATTTATGTTCTTTTCATTTCAACATTGTTATGGTTTATTTTCAATTGGTTGGAGTTTAAATTAAAGTACTGTAATACTGATTCACAGCCCTTCTTAGTATAACCTAATCCTAACATCTACAAATAGACATTCCGCATCTTGTACAATAGCTTATGATCTTGAAAAAAAATCCTAAAATTTGTAAAAATTCATAAAAAAATGGTTATCCTGGCAAAAACCTAGCAATAGGTACCTTGATAACACCAAAAAAAAATCACCCATTGGTGAAAACCTAGAAACAGGTGCCATGGTAGAAAAATATGCAATAACGCCAAGTGGTGAAAAACTTGAAATAGGTGCTACTTGTAACTTGCTCTCTATCTATCAATCCATTGTGTTGGCTCTTTCCTCCATCTTGCTTCATCTTCTTATCCTATCTCTCCATTCTCTTTCCCTTGTTTCACCCTTGATTGGAGTTTTGATCTTTGTTTTTGGTCCTTGCTTGCCACTATGAGGTATATTTTATCGCTTCGTATCTGAGCTAAGTTACCATCATTTGGCCTTTCTTCTTTTAGCTTAACCTGAGATAGTCACATGTCCTTCTTGGGAACCAATCATCACTGACAGCAATCACAGTGTTTCTCAACACTACCCTTGAACATCGACTATGTTTTCAATGCATAACACATATTGCACTATCTAAAACACTTGCATACAAGCACACTATTTTTTCTTAACACTCACATAGACACATGAGCCAAAACATGAAACTTGCTAAGATATGTTGAATTTTTTATTCGTTGTGTGTTGTATGTCATCATTGGTTTTTTCTTGTTGTGTGTCCATGACTCTCTAGGATGTCACTGGACTAGAGACGTATGACTAGGGGAATAACAATTTTTTTTGTACTTTAATTTATGCTTATGTGTGTATGCAAGAAAGCACTCTTGGTTATACTAGTGTTTATGTCTTGGTACTGGTGTGATCCTTCTACATTAACTTGAAAATACTGCTTTGGTCATCTCGACCTCTATGTGTAGATGCTTATGGTTGTTTCCTACATTCTATATGATAAGGTATATATTTATATCTTCATGGTTATTCTTAGAATAGTGAATATTCTATGGACCCCGATGTCCCAACACCTCTCAAATGATGATTAAAATGACACAATATCCTTTGAACTAGTTACTAGACACACCATGTCCCTTGCATTTCATTCTATGTTTTCATTTAGTTTTGCATCTTGAATCCTTTGATCATCTACCTTCCATCTGTGTGTGTGAAAATTGTACCTGATTTGTAGACACAACACTTTAGTAAAACATTAGAGGTTAGCAAAAATCAAAATCGTGCAAAATTAAAATCTAATTTAACCAAGTGATTTACTGCCTTCTAGTAGATGCGAGATTGATGTTCTCAGATTGCTATCGAGATCAGTGACCTAGACGACACCTAAATGAAAGATTTGAATGCAATTGATCTAGATATGAAATATGAATGCAATTAATCTATATTTTTGATATTTTCTATGCAATAAGAATGATAAACTGATATGAATCTATGCTAATATGGAAATTGATCTAACAATGATATGAATCTATGCTAAATGATATGCAATGCTCAAAACTAGAAAGATCTCACAATAGTTTGGATTCACAAAGATGATTCTTCAGACTCCAATTCGACAGCGTGAGAATGCAAATTCATGGATTTGAGAGAGATGAATTATGAAGAGCTGAGCCTTGATTTTATAGAAATCCAGGGCTTTGGAGGTGCATGAGAAAAAGCCATAAATCACTCAGATTAAATCAACTTGATTTTTGAGTTATCTGATAATAAAGATAATTTAATTCACAAAAACATGCAAAAGCTAAGTTTTAACTCAAAATAGAGTTTAGCTTTAATTGATAATTGATAGTTGTCTGCTTTTATGATTGTGCATGTTTTATTTATGAATTAATTTAATAAATAAAGTGATTTATGCTCAACTTAACTGATTTTTGAAAATAAATAATTGATTTATGGGTTAATCAATTATTTAATCAAACTTTTATTAAAAACTATATTATTAAATAATGACAACTTGCTTTAATCAATTAAATAAGAATTTAATCATTTATTCATAGGATATTGGATTTATTGTCAAAATTAAATAATACAATTAATAAGAGATAGAATTAAATTTAATTAAATAATTAAGTGGCAAGATATTAAATCTAATTAATTAAATATGAAAATATTCAATTAATCAAACTTAGGATAAATGTGATTTATCGCCAAATAATCATTAAATTAAAGATAATTAAGATAATTAGGAATATTGCTAGGAATATTCCCCGATGCAAAATTTAAGATAATCAATTATGATTCGATGATGTTTAGATGTGCCTTTGGTTAGGACTTCGATGTCAATTTTATTCAAATTTTTGATATAGGAGATTAATGAACTTATAGCCCATTTTTGGGGTATTACACCATCCTCTTGCCAAAGTAATCCACTATGTTTATCCTTCACATATCTTCCATTAAAAGATCAATTCCCTACTAGGGGCACTAAGTGCTAAACTCTCATAAGCTTCATCTGATTTTGATGTCCCGAATCCATTTTTTGAGCTCAAAATTAGAATTCATAGCCAGTTTGTGCCTCAAATTGTAGATTTAAAGTTTCTAACCCAAGTGAAGCCTACAGATGCATCTTGATCCCAAATCATCCTATTCCCATCCTCCTTCATCTTGATCAACTCCAATCAACCCTGGTCAACTCTAGTCAAACTTGGACAAACCTAGTGATGATAGATTTGCCCCGAGTGATGAGGTCTTTTTTTTGATGAATTAGTAACTAGACATGGTTGTTGTCTTGATTACTAATGAAGATATGATTTCCATAAAGATATGATTTCAAATTTGATTACAGACTTTGAATGATGTGCAATACCATGCCCCCTTCGGGATTAAAATGGAAATCTGACAAGAAAAGTTAGCGTTGAGAGTTCAGAAGCATGTTAATTGATTGGAAAAGTGGTTATACACGTTTAAGAACATGTTTTGCATCATTGGAAGGTCCTGGAGACCAAGTTGACTAGGTTAAACCATGAGTTGACCATAGTTGACCAAGTTAAAATTTTGATAGTTTGATGTTAGATAATCAGTGAAGTTGAATACTAGATTTTTGTGATGATCGAAGGTCGAATATGCAAGCAGTAGATAATATAAATGATCTCAGATTTTGATTTTGATCCCGAAAAAGGATTCTACTTGCTGTTTCATTGGAGGAACCTTCATGTGAGATTCAGCTCTTGTTAGATTTGAAGATGTGATTTGAAGAATCGTTTAAGCTGTGAAGTGTTTCCAAACAGTTGTGAGATCATGCAATACGCAAAATGCAAAGAGACATGCAAAATGAAATGCAATCTAAGACCTAGGACCTAGTCACTGATCATGTGTCGATTTGTTATCATCATTGAACTTTTAGGTAACCAGATAAATCAATACAATGCCCACTAGCTATGAAACCATAGACATATGAATATTGATTTGTATGCGCAAGAATCAATACAACACCCACTAGTCAACAACCATGGACATATGAATATTGGTTTTATTTTCGAAATGTTAGATTAGATATAAGTACCAAGGCACAAATGCCAGGATGACCTGAATATCTTGTCCATTTTGATATAGCAATTTGTACAAGCATCAAAACATAAACGTCATGATGACCGAAATATGCCTTGCATGATAAACACATCAAATAGCCAAGAGATCTTTCTAAAACCAATGTGAATTACCCGTAGTGACCCTTTATCGTTCACATCCTTAGGTAAGATCATGTTTCACAGTAGGAGAAAGAACTCACTCAAAAAGACAATAGTTAGATCAAACTTCCTTGAATTTTTTGGGTATCAATGGTTGAGGTACGCATGGCCATCCAATTTGAGATAGAGGCTCTTATAGTCGGACACCATTTCAATCTAGAATTTCCAAAGACATTAGATGTTCACATACAAGTAGAAGACAAAGAAAAGATTATGCCCCTAGTCATCACTCTCTAAATCCTATAAAGGACATCATTGAAGGGCTCGAAGGGACACAATATGAAAAAATCTCAATGCGAATCAGTAAGCATACAAGTAGATAAAAGCATGAAAAGCATAGATTGTTTTTAGTTTGATGTTTGATTGCGTTGTTGATGCAAAATCCTTTCTGGATACAAGACTAACTGATTGACTCACGTGAAGCTTCAAAGGACTCTGAGTGGATATGATATGTCTAAGATACACTGGAGACCATAGGATATAACATTGATTGCCCCCAAGTTTGAACATTGATAGGATACAGACACTTGAGCAGATTGGTGGACAAATCGACTTATTGAAAACTAGAAATGCAAAAACAAACCGGGAGATATGGACAAACAAAAGCAAGACTGAAAGCTGGGAAAGAACAAGATTGCGCTGATAGATGGAGCATTTTGAAACAAGTGGCACCCGTTTGCTAGGTTTTCACCATCTTGGCAGAGATTCTATTTTTGCTACTAAGGTGCCTGTTTCCAGGTTTTCACCAAGGCACTTTTTTTCTTTTTTCATTTTTCAATTTTTTTGAATTTTTGATATTTTTCAAAATTTTAAAGATTTTTTTAGGACATTTTACCATAGACTGAATGCCTTAGGCATAGAATTTCTTCAAATGGAGAACATTGATTGGTTCTCAGAGCTGTTCTCCTTCAGTCGTTGAGAGTTGATAGGCACCAGAGCCAAAAGTAGCAGTGATGACAAAGGGAACCAGCCAATTGGGTTCAAACTTCTCCTTGCATTCTCGATGTGATTGATTTTTAGGATTCTCTCTCAAGACTAGATCACCAACCTGAAACTCTCTATATCTGACTTTCTTGTTGTAGCCTCTAGACATTCTCTTTTGATATACTCTAAGATGATCATACGCTACTTGTCTGTGCTCATCTAGTAGTTCTAGTTCTTGTAACCTAGACACTCTATAGTCATCATCAGTTACTAGACCCTGCATTCTAATTCTGAGTGATGGGATTTCAACCTCAATAGGTAGTACCGCTTCAGACCCATAAACTAAAGTGAAAGGTGTAGCCCCTGTAGGCATTCTGATACTTGTTCTATAGGCCCATAGAGTTGGATTAGTCATGAGATGCCAGTCTCTGTCAGTTTTGTTTACTGTTCTGTGCAAGATCTTCAATATATTTTTGTTAGAAGCCTCTGCTTGGCCATTCCCTTGTGGATAGTAGATAGAAGACCAATGTTGTATGATCTTGAATTTGGCACATAGATCATCTAGGTCTTTATTCTTGAATTTCCCACCATTATCTATGATTATGGAATGAGGTATCCCATATCTGCATATGATATAGTTCAATATGAACATAGATATCTGTTTCCCTATTGCTTGTGTCAAAGGGACCACCTCTACCCATTTTGTAAAATAATATGTGGCTGTGATTATATGGGTATGTCTGTTAGAAGAATGAGGATGAATCATCCTGATAAGATTAAATTCCCATTGATGGAAAGGCCATTGTGTTGTAAAGGGGATTAGATCCCTCCCTGGAGCATGAATTAGGTTGCCATGTACTTGACACTTTTGAAAATTCTTAGCAAATTTGATAGCCTCTTTCTCCATTTAAGGCCAATAGTACCCAACCCTAATAAGTTTTCGAGCTAGTGTTAAACCATTTGAGTGTGACCCACAAATACCATCATGGACTTCCTCTAACACATGTTGAGACTCTTCCCATTCTAAACATCTAAGTAGCATACCATCTAGACCTCATTTGTATAGATCGTGACCAATGATGACATATCGGGAGGCATTACGGATAAGGTATCTCTTTTCATGGTGGTTGAAGGTATCGGGGATGATTTGGTCTTGGAGATAGGAAAATAGGTTTTTATATCGGGATGAATCATGACCTACAACAGTGCAGATCATGCGGGTTTTAGGGGAGTCATATGCAGGATAAGATAGTGCTTCCACCAGAAACTCATAGCGTATCTCATGTTCAGGCTACTGTAATAAAGTGGATAGTGTTGCCATTGCATCAACAGCCTTGTTCTCCATTCTAGGAATTTTCTCAAATGTGATAGATATTAAATATTTCTTAAGATCATCTACCATTCTCTTGTAAGGAATGAGCTTTTCATCTATAGTTTGGTACACATCATCGACTTGATGAATAACAAGTTGAGAGTCTCCATGAATGTGTAGCTCTGTTACTCTCCATTCAATTGCTAGTTTCATACCATTCAAAAGGGCTTCATATTCAGCAATATTATTCATGCAAGGGAACTTTAGTCTGAATGCTTTTGGGATGGAGTATCCTTGAGGAGTTATGAACAATATGCCTGCTCCAGATCCATTATGTGTATAGGAGCCATCAAAGAACAATTGCCATTCTCTAGAAGATAGGTGCATAATAGAGGAGTTTGGAAATTCCATTTGCATTGGTGTGTCATCAAACATGGGTGCATCCACTAGTTGATCAGCAATTACTTGACCTTTTATAGCTTTTCTTTCAACATATTCAATGTCAAATTCACTTAGAAGCATGACCCATTTAGCCAGTCTACCTGTGAGGGCAGCCTTGTTGAGTAGGTATTTTAGTGGATCAATTTTTGCTACTAGATGCATGGTATGAGCTAACATATAGTGTCTCAGTTTCTATGATGCAAAGATCATAGTGACACAAGCTTTCTCAATCATAGAATAGTTATTTTCATATGCCACCAATGTTCTGCTTATATAATAAATGGCTCTTTCCTTTTTTTCTTCACCATGTTGCGCTAGCAATGCCCCCAGTGATGTGGCTGTTGCAGAGACATATAAGATCAATGGCTTCCCATGAATAGGAGGCATCAAGATAGGTGGATTTGAAAGATACTTCTTGATATGGTTAAAGTTATTTTCACATTCTTCATTCCATGCAAAGGTCACACCTTTATGTAATGTTTTTGTAAAAGGCTGTGATATGTCTGCTAACTGTGATATGAATCTTCTGATAGATTGAACTCTTCCTTGCAACATCCTCATTTGACTAATATTTGTGGGAGGTTGCATCTCTATTATAGCCTTGACTTTAGCCGGATCAACTTCAATACCCTTCTTTGAAACTATGTATCCTAAGAGCTTTCCAGAAGTGACACCAAAAGCACACTTCTTAGGATTTAGTCAGAGACTAAACTTTTCCATTCTATCTAGGATCATGCTCAAGTCCTTTAGATGTTCAGTTCTGATCATAGATTTTGCTAAAGTATCATCAACATAATCTTCCATAGTTCGATGCATCATGTTGGGGAAAAAAGATGTCATTGCTCTTTGATATGTAGCTCCAGCATTTTAAGCCCAAATGGCATGACATTCCAGCAAAAGGTGCCCCATGCACATGTGAAAGCAGTTTTCTCTTGGTCCTCTGGAGCAATTTTTATTTGGTTATATCCAGAGAAACTATCCATTAAGCAATACATCTTGAAACCCACAGTCATGTCCACTATCATATCAATGTTAGGTAGTGGAAAATCATCCTTAGGGCATGCTCTTTTCACATCTCGAAAGTCTGTGCACACTCTGATTGACCCATCTGGTTTAGAAATAGGTACAATATTAGAGATTGAATCTGCATAGTCAATAACTTAGATGAATCCGGCGTTCAGGATCTTCTCTAATTCGACTTTTACCAAGAGTGCAACATGAGGATGCATCTTTCTTAATTTTTGCTTGACAGGTTTGACATTTGGAGCAATAGATAAATGATGCATTATAAGATTAGGATCCAATCCTGGAATCTCTAAATATTTCCATGCAAAGTTGATCTTCTTCTCTGTTAGGAATGTTGTAAATTTTTGCTTCTCTTCTTCTGATAATGATCGTGCTACATGTACCAATTGTGGTTCCTCTGTTGTACCCAAATTGATGGATTGAGTGGGCTCAATTAGAACTGGAGATCTATCCTGTAAATGACTCGGAAGGACATCAAATATCTCATCCTTAGGTGCCTCAGAGAGGTTTTCACCTTTGGATACATCTTTTATTTTTACTTTTGTAGGTTCTGAGACTGCCACAAAGTGGCTTTCACCCTCAGAACTCTTTTTCTTTTTCTTTTTATTCTTGTTTTTTTTGACTAAGATATTTGATGTTCGACTCGGTCATGTTGACCCTCAGTTCACTGATGGAAGTACTCATAGGCTCAACTGCATTGAGGTAGCAAGAAAGGGCATAGTCATTCGGGAAGGTATAAATACCATGGCTTGGGTTCGTGGAGGTTTGATCAATAAGGTCTGGATATTTGATAGTCAAAGTAGGGAAAGATTGGGAGATAGTGTTTATGGATATGGATCTGTCATCATTGGTCCTAACCTGATGCTTGAGTTCAAAGGTGATACTACAACTTAAGACATCCAATTCATGAATAGGCTCAATGTCATCGTGGGAGTCCAATTCAGCCATAGGTGGATCAGACTCGATAGGTTCATCATTTCTCTCTAGACTTACATTGGTTTGAGGTGCATATTGGTGAATAACATCAACATATTTCTCTGTGATAAGCTCATCTTCATCTGGTTCTAGAATGGCTCCCCATTCATAGTCATTTGATTCAGCTTCTAATTTAGGATCTCTAGGAAATCTTAGAACATGAGTAAAGTCAGGGTGAATACCCCAAGAAGGTTTACCCTTAGATTCTGATTTGTATTCATACTCATGAGAATCTATCTCAGAATGACTACCACTTCCCTCTTCTTGATTGTTTTTGAGATTAGCTGGTTCTTGTGTTGCAACTATCTCTTGATTGATAGTAGGTTCTTGTGTTTCTACTACATTAATTCTTTTGATAGGATCATCTTTATCATCAAGAAGGTCTTTGATCTCTTTAGGCAATTTTTCATAGGGGATGAGTTCTGAAGTATCTGAATCACTATCGGATGTTTTGTTTCTTCTTTCTTAAGAAGAGGTTCCCCTGGTGCAATCTACTCTATGACATGAGAGCAATTACCTTTGAGGTGATAGGGTTTCTTCTTAAAGCCTAAGCCAACTTTGTTTTTATTTTCTCTACCAGTATGTGGGAGAGGTACCTCAAGACCTTTTCCTCTGATTCCTAGAGGTCCTTTACCTAATATCCCATCTTAGCTATTAATTTATCTCCTGGACCATATGACTTGGAAGGGATTTTGGAGATTGCAGAGTCACCAGTTTGAACAACTTGAGATTCAAGTTCATCTTTGTACAGCCATGATAGCACAAACCCATCCTCTTCAAATTCTTTCTTGGATACTTGTTCTACTACAAAATTCTTTTTATATGCTTCAAGAGGTTCTTTAGAGTCTGGTTTGGATTGTTTCAAAGATTTCCCATAAGACTTAGGCGAGATAGGGAGAGATGTCAAAGATAAGATTGGCTCGATAGTATATTCTCCCATACTATTTTCTTTGATATTAACCTCTTTTGCAAGATCTTCCATTTTAGATGTGGATGCTTCTTTAGTTGGTTCAATGGAAGATTCTCTGTTATTAGGTACAAGCTTATCTGCACTTTCCTTCAAGGTGTTGCAAGTTGTATTCAGATCTACGGGGATAGTAACCTCTACTCCTTCATAAGGAAACTTCAAACATTGATGGTATGTAAAAGGAATAGCTTGCATTTCATGTATCCATGGTCTCCCTAGAAGGACGTTGTAGGCCAAAGGTAGATCAAGCACTTGACAAATGGTATCTTTGATAATTGGACCCACTCTGATAGGTAAGATAATGGTGCCTTTAGAAGATCTTTCTTGTTCATCATAGGCCTTGATAGTTATTTTCTTTCTAGGATCAATAGCCAATTCTGAAAATCCCAATTGTGTGATCAAGCTGTAAGAACAAATGTTTAGGCCAGCGCCCCCATCTATCAACACACGTTTGACTCTACGGTTCTAGATCAAGACTTCTATATGCAAAGACTGATTATGTGGGTGACTCAAGGAGTTGTCATCTTCCTCTGAAAAGGAGATATATTGCAGAGATGTAAGATGTCCAACCATACTCTGGAACCTATCTAAATCAAGGTCATCAGGAACATTAGAACAGAGAAAAGCTTTATCAAGAATGGCTTTATGAGCTAGAGATATTCGAAGCAACTCAAACATGGAGATTTTTGCATTAGTGTGTTGGAGTTGTTGAACAATGCTATAAGATGTAGGCCTTGTATCCTTTGGATTGGAAGATTTGGAAGCAGCCTTCTGTTTAGAAGTAGATGAAAGATTGAAGGGCACCTTAGGGACATTTGATGAATCTCAGATTTTTCCTTTAAGATGCATTTGAGCTTGTCATCGAGTAACTGCATTAGCTGAGGAATGATCTTTGTCTCTTCATACAATTGTGATGACATTGCAACTTTTAGAGAGACATGGTTCAACCATATTGATGACAACATTATTTCCAGGGTAGGCATAGTTGACTTTTGCCCCCATATTAGGCTGAGAAGTTGAAACTTCTTGACCATGTTTCAGAAATGGTTCTGTGAATGCTGTATGATTGTTATTGCTCGTGGGATTGTCAATTGTGATGTCTCCACTATCGATCAGATCTTGAATGGTATGCTTCAAGTGATAGCAACTACTAGTTTTGTGACCTTTACTCTGATGGAAATCACAGAATTCATTTTCCTTCCACCATATCAGTTTGGGGTCCTGAGCATTCGATTGGATTGGTGGTAAAGAGATGATGTTATCATCTAGTAGAGTTTCCATAGCTGATTCTAAAGACTCTCCTAGAGGAGTAAATTTTTGATGTTTATCCCATTTTTTGTATTTTGGCTTCCTTTGAGATGGTTGAGAAGACTTTTGTTCTGAAGCTTTAATGGCTTGAGTACCAAGAGTGAGATTGTAGGCTGGTGCCTTTGATGGGGCACAGACAGTGTCAACAATGCCATCTATGACGATGCCTTTGTTCTTGTTCCAATTTTTGTTCTTGTCTTTAGAACTTGATCCTGATTCGTACTTGTCTTTTTGAAGTGTGATTTCTCCTTTTTTAACAAGAACTTTTTCAATTTTGATAGCATTATCCACCATCTTATCAAAAGATGTATGATCTTGCATTTGTAAAGGATAATTAATTTTTGGAACAAGGTTATTGATGAAGATTTCCAATTTTTCTATTTTTGGAATAGGTCTGGCATATAGAGAGAACTTCTTCCTCCATTTCTTGAGAAATGTTAGGAATGGTTCCCCTGGGTATTGCTTGAGATTACAAATATCGATCATGGTGACCGGGTGCTGAATATTGTAGGAGTATTGCTAGTAGAACAATTTGATCAACTCCTCAAAAGTTTTGATAGTAGAAGGCAGTCTAGAGAACTAGTGGATGGCTGCTCCCCCTGGAGATTGAGGGAAGAGACGCGTCAGATAGGTTGGTTCATGCATGATCTCCATTGATTGTGTATAGAATTCTTTGACATGATCTTGAGGATTAGAGTGTCCATCATACTTGTCATACTTTGGTATCTCCACTCTTTTTGGAAATGGTGGCATATACAAGTTTTTGTCAAAAGGAAAAGGGCATAGAGCTTCCATGGAGAACTCTTTGGGTTTCTTTTCTTTCTCAAGGCTATTAAATTTGACTTGTAAAGCATGTATCTATTTCATCATAGCTGTGAGTGGAGTTTCTTCCTCATGCGTAATGATATCTTCAACATTAAAGTTGGGAGGAAGTTTAACTCCTTGATGAGCTAGTTGTAAAAAGTATGCTTCTCTATCTTCTTTCAAGAAATGCTTCATCATTCATTTGAAGTTATCGTTGTTTTGATATTGAGAAATTTTTTCATGTGTGGGTTCCTGATCTGCACCATGTTGAGATTGAGCTCTTTGAGAGCCAAAATTTGTCCCTGCTTGAGACATGGTAGGAGTTTGTGGACTCCCTGTATTAGATTGATGAGGGGTATGTTGAGTACCTCTGTGAGTTGATGGAGGAGGTATGTAACTAGATTTCAATCAATAGTTGCCAAGATCGTCGTCCTTGTAAAGACTAGAATTGATGAGTTGCTTAAGAGTTGGAGTTTGGAGAGTGGTGATAGATTTCTTGTGAGAGGAAGCTCTAGTCTCCACCATTCACCTCAAGTGAAACAAAAGAAAAAGATCTAGATAACCGAATAATGAATTGAATCAAGATGATCAGATGACGCAACCTTGTCAAGGTTTGATTGATTTGAAGATTTGATTAGATGTGGATGAAGGATACTATGCCTTGGATGTATGGGTAGGTTCCCAAAAGATAGCAGACAAGATATCACAACACTTAGTTGTTTTGATGATTGATTGAAGATTGATAGTTATGACAAAGTTTTGACACAGGATGATAAGGACTCAAATTGATTAAACAGAAGGCTAAATCGAATTCAAAAGGCCAATTTAGGAAAATGATTAGACTCTTAATAGCTACTGCTCTATTCTTGACACAGTGATTTATTCGACAGATTCTGAAATTAGGCTGAAAAAGCTAAATATCTGGCAATTTTGACAATTTTTTGACAACTTTCAAAAATTTCCCAAACGACACTCTACAGACTTGTACGATAGTGGGTATGCTGTGAAATGACATTTGTAAAACTCATACAAAAATTGCAAGCAAGATTTTGACTTTTAGAATTTTCTAGCATCAAAACTCATACGACACTGGGTTGGTTATCATATGACAATTGGGTAGCAATGAAATGACAATTGACAATATCATACGACAGTTGGGTAGCAATGAAATGACAATTGACAATATCATACGACAGTTGCAAGATTTTGACTTTGAGAATTTGTTGGCATGGAAACTCGTATGACCCTGGGTACCCAATCATACAACAGATGGGTTGTAATGAAATGATACTTGATGGAAGCTCGTATGACTTTCTGACCTCCTGAGATGACTTTTGACTCCAGAAAAGGATTTTACTTTAGATTTTGCAAATTTTGAGTTTTCAGATTTGAATTGTTTGCAAATTTCAATGTCTAGATTTGAAGATTGTAACAAATTTCTTCATTTTCAATAACCAGATAGATAAACAAGCATGCAAAATAGCAAGCACGTGATTTCAAGCATGTCTGAAAATAATGAACAAGGGCAAAAGAAACCTTGCACATGAACAATCAAGTGACTTATTCATTCTAATCCTCATAAGCGCTAATTGTGTATGTTCCAAAAATATTTTGCAATAATGCACATATACCCTATAAAATGAAAATTTGGCCTCGCTAGGGTTTTTAGTAATGGTTTGACTCTGCAACTTTTATGATCCAAAGGGGTGAACTCCAATCCCGGTGCACCAGGGTTTTAACACAGTCTGAGAACTCAATCTTCAAGAGCTGCTAGGGAGATCTGACAACCCAACAATGAACCATACCCGTAGAGATTTCTTCCATAAGGACATTTATATAGCGTCTATCACTACCACTGTGAAAATGGCTATTACCACTTGAGGTTTCATCAATGCAGTTTGCCCTGTGAAGGGATTGTCCACTACGGTTAACCCTCTCTAAAGGTGACTTCATAGTATGATACCATAAGGGGACTTGGCTCCAGATCCAAGGTTTTGATACCTCTTCACTTTTAACCCAAACAAAGCAAGCAGATTAATCTGACATGCTAAGACAAAGTTTGTCTCACCAAGGTCTATGATATCAACCCCACGTGATCTATCAACCTCTCTGGAGAGAGAATGTATCAATCAATAAAGGAAGACGCACTAACCAATTTTGATTCACCAAAGCTCGTGATGTCAACCCCACATGATCTATCAACCTCTCGTGGGAGAGAATGTATCGATCAATAAGAGAAGACACACTAACCAAGTTGAATGTGAAATGCACTAAGTATCCTCCCTACCTACAAGAATTTTGTCATCAAGAAGGATTTCACTAGGAATCCAATCTCTCAAGAATCACAAATAGTGTTCATAGGGCCTAATTACTATGTGAGCACAGATGTATGTTTCCAAAAAGAAAATCTACCAAAAGTACCCAAAAAGAAGAAAGAGGAACACTTAACGCTTAAAGAGAATATGAGATGAGTCCATAAGGTGGAACACTTAACACCTCACACAAGCTAAAAATGAGTCACCAACTTAGAAAAAAAGTGAGTTCCTAAAAGCACAAAAGGGTTGCCTGGTGGAACAATTAACACTTCTCTCCTGTAGACCCCTCCCCTTTAATGTGGCACTGAGATTGCAACCACAGGGCAAAATGATGGGCTGGCAGATTAGCGAGTCCAATAACCCAAGATAGTAATCAAGATTAATCACAAGTAATCTAAGACTGCTAATAAATACTTAAGGTGTCACAACCTAGTATCAATTATGCAAGTGTGTAAAAATAGACAAAAGCATGAAAAGATGCACACAATCCAGACACATAAGAGATTTATTTTAAGTCCAAATCAAAATGTTATTAGATGAAAGAGAATACCTGGGATCCTCACAATGTGCTTAGTAGATTTTACCTGATTTTTAGCAATTCTTGTTGAGCTTTTCCATGCAAGCAAGTGACGAACTCTCCAACAAGCAAACAAGCAAACAAGATATGCAACATATATTCAACTTATGAAAACCATAGGGTTAGCTCTAAAAATCAATTATTATTAGAAATAATAACCATAAATTAACCTAAATGACAACTCATATCATTCATTGAACCATGTAAAAAAAATAAGTGCATACCCATCACAAAACTTTATTTTTTTTGCTGCATTTGACCTAGTCAACAAGATCTAATTTTTTTTTTATGATGTTGGCCACAAAAATAGAAATTCAAAATAGAGACCCTGCTAAAATATAGAGAGATTTCCAAAAATGTAAAAATTTTAGAAAAATCTCTTCATTTGTGCCCTAGAGACCCATTTTATCAAAATAGACTAGTTTTTGTAAATTGACTATTTGAGCTATTATATTGTGTCCAAATTTAAAATTCAAAGAATGAGCCCCCTGTATAATTTAGAGAGCTTTCCAAAAATATAAAAATTTCTGAAAAATATGCTGATTTGCGTTAGATATTAATTTTTTCCACAATTTCAAGAAAAAATTATTAAAAATTCAAAACAGCTTAGAAAATTCAAAATTTTTTACTGTAGCTTCTCTAATATGTGTCCAACTTGTAAAAAAAATTTTAGAGAAAAAATCAAAGCCGTTTGAGAGATAATATTAAATATTTGAAACTTTAGGGTTTTAGCTCCCCCAAAAAATCAAAACTAGCATGTAAAGGTGGGTTGCCCCACGGTGGGTGCCAGAAATGTGTGTGTGAAAATTGTACCTGATTTGTAGACACAACACTTTAGTAAAACATTAGAAGTTAGCAAAAATCAAAATCATGCAAAATTGAAATCTAATTTAACCAAGCGATTTACTGCCTTCTAGTAGATGCGAGATCGATGTTCTCAGATTGCTATCGAGATCAGTGACCTAGACGACACCTAAATGAAGGATTTGAATGCAATTGATCTAGATATGAAATATGAATGCAATTAATCTATATTTTTGATATTTTTTATGCAATAAGAATGATAAACTGATATGAATCTATGCTAATATGGAAATTGATCTAACAATGATATGAATCTATGCTAAATGATATGCAATGCTCAAAACTAGAAAGATCTCACAATAGTTTGGATTCGCAAAGATGATTCTTCAGACTCCAATTCGACAGCGTGAGAATGCAAATTCATGGATTTGAGAGAGATGAATTATGAAGAGCTGAGCCTTGATTTTATAGAAATCCAGGGCTTTGGAGGTGCATGAGAAAAAACCATAAATCACTCAAATTAACTCAACTTGATTTTTGAGTTATCTGATAATAAAGATAATTTAATTCACAAAAACATGCAAAAGCTAAGTTTTAACTCAAAATAGAGTTTAGCTTTAATTGATAATTGATAGTTATCTGCTTTTATGATTGTGCATGTTTTATTTATGAATTAATTTAATAAATAAAGTGATTTATGCTCAACTTAACTGATTTTTAAAAATAAATAATTGCTTTATGGGTTAATCAATTATTTAATCAAACTTTTATTAAAAACTATACTATTAAATAATGACAACTTGCTTTAATCAATTAAATAAGAATTTAATCAATTATTCATAGGATATTGGATTTATTGTCAAAATTAAATAATACAATTAATAAGAGATAGAATTAAATTTAATTAAATAATTAAGTGGCAAGATATTAAATCTAATTAATTAAATATGAAAATATTCAATTAATCAAACTTAGGATAAATGTGATTTATCGTCAAATAATCATTAAATTAAAGATAATTAAGATAATTAGGAATATTGCTAGGAATATTCCCCGATGCGAAATTTAAGATAATCAATTATGATTCGATGATGTTTAGATGTGCCTTTGGTTAGGACTTAGATGTCGATTTCATTCGAATTGTTGATATAGGAGATTAATGAACTTATAGCCCATTTTTGGGGTATTACACCATCCTCCTGCCAAAGTAATCCACTATGTTTATCCTTCACATATCTTTCATTAAAAGATCAATTCCCTACTAGGGGCACTAAGTGCTAAACTCTCATAAGCTTCATCTAATTTTGATGTCTCGAATCCATTTTTTGAGCTCAAAATTAGAATTCATAGCCAGTTTGTGCCTCAAATTGTAGATTTAAAGTTTCTAACCCAAATGAAGCCTGCAGATGCATCTTGATCCCAAATCATCCTATTCCCATCCTCCTTCATCTTGGTCAACTCCAATCAACCCTGGTCAACTCTAGTCAAACTTGGACAAACCTAGTCAACAGAACACCCAAAATTGATTCCAATCACTATATTAGATATCCAAAAATATTTTCATGTTGACCTCATTCTTATGCATCTCATTTCACCTCTTTTCCACCCCTCTTTTCATCATTCCAATTTCGAGCCCTAGGGGGCATGACAATATAGCAAATCTTATTCATCAATCAAATCTCGTAATCTGTAAATCTACCAATTGAACCAAATCTTTATCAATCAAGTCAATCAGTGACTAAAACATCATCACTTGGGGCATCTCATCTTTGGGAACCATATCATATTGACTTTCTTTGCATCCTTTCTGGAAGAGTGTTCTCATGTCTTCACATCAGTTCACTGGGACATATAATCTAGCTATTTCTCAGGGTATAGCAGTTGAATAACTAAGAGGGGAGGGGGGTGAATGAGTTATAGAATCAATTATCTTAGGTCCCTTATCAATTTTCAACCTTAAAAACTTTTTGGTAACTAATCTTTAATAATAAGATTTAAACATTCAACCGATCATAGTAGTATTCATATGATAATAAAAAAATAACATGCAAAACATTCAATCACACATAAACACCAATATTTAACGTCGAAACCTAATTTGGGTAAAAACCACTGTGGGAATTTTCACCCACAAAATAATTCACTCTTTTGAAGTGATTTTGGTTAAGATCCAATCCTATTAAATATTACAAAGATATTTGCTAGATGTGACCCTGTAAGGGATTTTCACCAAAGATCAACTAGATCTATCACCCTATAATGAGTGGCCTTATTAGAGGACTTATAACATTTGTTAGAATGCCACCTTACAAAGGATTTAGATATAGGATTATTAAATCCACTCGGTTAAGAGATTTTTTGCTACAATGGTTATAAAGTAACAGTGAAATGATTTGATAGAATATGCAACTACCTTTTCTTGTTTAGATATCCTTTCTACTCATTTGTCTTCTTCAAACTCTTCCTTTCTGACTGATCAACAAAAACTCTTCATCTTATCACTTTCCTTTAATTCATTCACACTTTTCCTCAACTCTGTTCTTCTCGGTGTACCCTTCTTTACTACTTTGGCTTTCTCAACAATTCAACAATTTAGCATCAACATCAACATCAACATCATCATCAACAATATGATCATCGTGATAATCCTTTATATAGATAATTTTTGTCGCTTAATCCTATTCACCACTTAATCTCATCCATTAGATCAAATCTATAGCTCGTTAAAATATTTTATGATTCTTGCCAGCTATATCTTCACCTTGGAACTTGAACTTTTCTTGGATCTCAAACCAATCACTAAATCTTCACCATTTATCTGTAGCTAACATTTTTTATCCATTGATTTCATTAACTGACTTTTCTCCTTCCTTAGAATCTTGATTTAGATCAATCCAAATCTTCAATCGATGTTGTCTATTTATTGATTTCTTGTTTAACCAACCAACTTCATCTACTCAATTAAGTCTTTCTACTCGGTTAACTATAACCGACCAATATCTTTACTTACTGACTACCATTTCCTGCTCGATATAACACACTATTTCCTTGTCTTTTTCTTTCACAACTTCAATCCTTTATTAATGACCAATATAACTGACTTGTGCATCATTCTAACACTTCATTAAATCATGTAAAATAATCAAATCAATATTACCTTATCATAGACTGATTCAACAATTTCCCATTTAAGATCTCAATCTTAACATCACTTCTTTATTTCATCTTATGTCTTTACCAACCATTTCTTTATTCAACATCACATATTTTTGATTGATAGGGAAACTTGAAATTAGTACGTCAATATGCCTAACATCAATGAAAACATAAAAACTAATCCAATCCTTCTACATACCTTTCACTACTCAGTTGGTAACCTTGTTCATTATTAGCATCACAATATCAGTTAGGAAACTAATCTCATCAGAAATCTTAGTTGGGGTAACAATCTTCCCCTTTATCATTGATGTAAACACATTAAATATATCATCTCACATCTGTAATATACCATCAAATACTAGTAATCTTATTTCTTTAATTCTATCTCCCTTTGTTCTTACATAGCCATCTATCCTCATTAATATTTCTCTTAATTAACATCTCTCCCCCTATGGGTGTCTTGTCTTCCTTCAGTAATTCTTCTCCCAATTCACTCTCTCCCCCTTTTTTATATCTCCCCCTTAATCATTCTCTCCACCTTTTTCATATCTTTCCCTTAATCATTTTCTCTCCCACTTTGACAACAATGCCAAAGGTACCTGCAAAACATTAATCCTTGTAGTTGTTCCTTGTACCTTTCTTGTAGCAATTACTTCTATTTCCTCATATATTTCTTACAAATTTAGGTTGTTCCTAAAGAGTGAAAATCTACATCAACTCACAAATAGATAATCTGATAAAGCATGAATTGATGCAACATGCATCTTTCTTTAATTGTTAGAATTTATAATCTTTCCTTAGTTGTTTTATTTAATTTGAGGATAAACCAAGGTATCCTCCTTTTATTTAATTTAGGATATTCTTATTAGAATCTCTTCATGTAATGTTGTCCTCTAGTCCAAGTGGGAGGATAAATCATTTCTTGTAATTCCTTTAATAAGGAAATTAGTTTATTCCTCCTTATGAGGATGCTCATACTTGGTATGAATGTGGCATTCATTCACATGGGAGTTACATGCAAACTCCTTCACTCATCTCTACTTAAGATATTCTTCTCCATACACTTGATACATTTTTTCACATTCCTACACACAATTTTCTCTCATCTTCTGACACAAGGGAGCACAAGGAGAGGGGCCAAGGGAACACCCTAACCAAGTCCACCTTGTAGAGATCACACACAAAAGAAACAAACAAACAAGTGAGAGAGAGAATGCAGATATCTTTCATATATTTATTGCAATTGATTCATACATGCCAGGTTGTAAGGCCTTCCTAGTTTAGGCTAGATATTATAATCAAGTACAGAAGTCCTCCAACATGCAAGGATCTGAAACAATCTTCTATCTCCTAGATTCTATCTCTGATGTCCTAAAAATAATCCCTAAAACTACAAACAAAGATTATATTATATACAAGAGGCTACCAAATAAGTCAGCCTTTAGATCCACCATTAATAGAAGGAATGACCAGATCTAGGTCCACACACTTCTCAATGATATATACCAGCATTAAATCCATGACCATAATTAATTGCAAGTGTCAGCCTCAACAAGAAATCAAAAGAAACAACTTGGTAAGAAAGGATAATCAAGGGCCAGACAAGCATCACCGAGCACCAAGGAAATTCATCGAGCACCAGAGAGATAACTGACCAACCCAGTAAACAAAGGAAACCAAGAAAAACCAAACCAGCTCAGTCAAAGAAGGAATCAAGCAACACAGGAACAACACAAACATGTTTTTGGTGACATGGGATTTCCAAGGACCCAAGATTTTCCTACATCAGACACCTGGGGTTATTTGAAAATTATTCTCGAAATCATGAAACATGTACGATCTGAGCTAAATTCAACTCAGATTGTGAAATCCATGAACTCTCTTCAATGAGTCTATTCTTTCGCTTTACCAAATATTTCATATACTATTTTCCTTTTGTACTTCTGCCAATTCTTTTCTCCAAAATCTACTCAACTTCTATCTATTTCTTAGGATAATCATTCAGTACTACCATTTCTTCATCTGACTTGTGATACTCATACAAATCAACAATGTTAAAATAGGTGATATATCCATGTCATTAGGTAACTCAATCTCATAGGCATTTCCGCTGTCAAAACTCTTCAAAATCTTGCAAGGGCCAAATTTCTTTATTTTTAGCTTCCCATATGATCCAATAGGAAATCTGTCTTTCTTTAAACGAATCATTACTTCATCACCGACTACAAAAGTTTTATGTCTTCTTGATCTATCAGCTCTGTCTTTGTATTCCTAATTACTTTCCTCCAAGGTTCTCTCCTTACCATCAAGTTAGTTCTCATTGATCCTCTCAGTATACATAACTGAATAACTTTAAATAACATACCTCCTTGAATGAAATATTCTTCCCATTTAGTACTCAGTTGATCTTGAATAGGTGCTCTTCACTTTCTCCATGGCTTAGAAAAATTAGGATCAGATTCATAAGAATCTTTAATGTCATCAAAACCAAGAACTTCAATTTTCATCTCGGTCATCAAAGATATTCTTCTACTTAATGCATCTGCAACTCGGTTAGTGACTCCATTCTTATGCTTTATCACAAATATATAACTCTGCAAATAATCAACCCATTTCATATGTCTCTGATTCAACTTATTCTGACTACCCAAATACTGTAAAGCTTTATGATCGGTATACAATATAAATTAACTTGGTATCAAATAATGTCTCCATTTCCTCAGGCCTTGAACAACAACATAGAATTCTTGATCATAGACAAAATATTTTCTTCTTGCATCATTCAACTTCTCACTAAAGAAAGCAAGAGGTTTACCTTCTTGACTCAACACAACTCCTATTGCACTTCCACTTGCATCACATTCCACTTGAAATACCTTATTAAAATCAAGCAATGCTAACATAGGCAATTCAACAACCTTCTTCTTCAAAGTCTCAAAACTTTTATCAGCTCCATGTGTCCACTTGAATTCTCTTTTATCTCCTCTCATAGTCTCAGTCAGAGCATTACAAATTGAACTGAAATTCCTAATGAACTTTTGTTAAAAACTTGCCAAACCATGAAATGATCTTACCTCACTAGAATTCATAGGTGTAGGCCAATTCAAAATAGCTTCAACCTTTTTAGGATCCATTTTCAAACCATCAGCTAAAATCACAAATCCCAAATACACAATCTCCTCTTTCATGAATGAACACTTTTTCAGATTTATCAACAAATTTTCTTCTTTCAACCTCTACAATACTTGTTTAATGCAACAAATGCTCTTCTTTGGTCTTACTAAATATTGAAATATCATCTAGGTATACAATCACAAATTTACCCAATAATTTCTTCAAAACCTCATTCATTAACCTCATAAAAGTACTCAGTGCATTAGTCAAACCAAAAGGCATAACCAACCACTCATAAAAACCTTCTTTTTTCTTTAAAGAAGTTCCATTGATCACCATCTCTGATTCTGATATGATGATACCCACTTTTCAAATCAATTTTGGTAAAATACTTTGCTCCAAACAAACTGTCCATTATATCATCCATTCTCGGTATAGGAAACCTATATTTCACTATTATCTTCTTGATTTCTCTAATACCACCTGACGCAAGGGATGATAGGGAGAGGGGCCAAGGGCACACCCTAACCAGGTCCACCTTACAGAGATCACATGTGAAAGAAACAAACATACAAGTCAGAGAGAGAATGCAAATATCTTTCATATATTTATTGCAACTAATTCATACATGCCATGCTATAAGGCCTTCCTGGTCCAGGCCAGATATTACAATCAAGTACAGAAGTCCTCCAACATGTGAGGATTTAAAACAATCTTCTATCTCTACAATTGTAACAAGTTCCTTGGAAACCACCTTTGTTATAACCACCTCAGTAGTTACTGCCTTTGCCTCTAGATGAACTTTCACCTTTCCACTCAATCTTGCCTTTATCTAGATTTGTCTTCTCAGGTTTAGATATACTATTTTCACCATAAGATCTCCCTCTTCCTCTAGGGAATCTACCCCCTCTACCTCTTTGTCTTTGCTCAATTCTCTTGTTCAATTTCTCCTCAGCTTTCAATGCAAATTGATAAGCCTCTCCAATTTGACCAAACTAATTTCTTCTTGGATGGAAACTATCAATCCATTTAGGTACCTAGAAATTCTTTCCACATCATCTTCATCATGTCGAGATCTGATATCTAATATATAGAATTCCTTAGTATATTCTTTTATTGAGCTATCTTTCTACCTCAAACATTGCATTCGCCTAACTAGGTTAATCTGATAATCACAAGGTAAAAACTTTCCTTTCAATTTATTCACCATCTTATTCCATATCTTAATTTTGTCTTTGCATTTCCTCTTTCTATCCAACTGTAGATGTTTCCACCACAAAGATGCATGACTTATCAATTTTGTGCTTGCAATTTTCACATTCTTTTCCTCAGGTACATTTTTATATTCAAAATAATTTTCCATCTCAATGATCCAATCCATCAATTCATCAGAATCTAATTTTCCATTGTACTCAAGAGGATTAAAGTGTGGTGTAGACTTCAGATTTGTCAAAGCCTTCAATAATCTTTCCTCACCTTGATCCATCATAGGTGTAGGTTCTACATCACCTTGTTTTTCCTCAATTTCATCATCACTAACATCTTCAAGATGTCTTCCTCTTTTCTGGGTTGTTTCAACAACTTATAATCTAGCAGTAAGTGTTGAACTACAATTAATTTGGAATCTGATTGAAGAATCTGTGATTACAAGATCATTGAGGAGTTGTTGATTCGATATGTAATATGATTAAATTAGTATTATGTTGTCATTGATGTCAACTAGTTTGACAACACTTATATTGTAAGTTACTATATCGAGACATCTGAAGAAAGGTGAAAGAGATGAAGATTAGAGAAATCTACATGAGGAGAGATGTACATGATAGATGAGGATAAGGAACACATTGAGTAACTTGTTGATGAGTCTATAACTTGATGATATTGACTTTATTATGTTGCATTCATCTATAATGAAGTATAGAGCTGAAAGACACAAAGTAGTGTTGTCAGTAAATGAAGCATTTCTAGTATACACTGATGAAGTGTAGTGTATACCGATCATAGGTATTAACCAAGAAGTGTTCATTGATGCATTTCTTTGTTAACTGAGTGAAATAGAATGAATTAAATGATTAGTTTAGCTGATAAGATTGATGAGATGGCAAGAGTATAACATCGAGGTAATAGATAATGTTTGTTACACAGATCGACGACTGATGAAATTCAAGGAAGATCTAATGAAGAAGATTGAAATGTGTTATTGACACAAGTACTGAGAAATTTTGAAGCGGCAAAATCTATGAATGTGGTTAAGCGAAAAAATCTAATGGTGGAGAAGAAAACAGTTTACTCGTCTATATAAGAGAATAGAATTTATTTATGAAGAATTCCGAAAGAAGTAGAAGCTACAAGAATATCACGTGAACAAGGTTTTCATGCATTCTGATCATATTGGTTAAGAATCGAATTGCAGAACAACTACTGAGCTATAGAGAGCAATCACTGACGGATAGTAAGTTGATATAGTATTGAATTTGAAGTGAAATATTGACTAGAAGGATTTGTATGGACTAAATATTGATATGTAATCTGCAATTGAAGTTGTATTAAGACAGGTCATTTACTGTTACATATTTAACCATTGTATACAGTCAAAATCTCTTAACTGACTGGACTCTGAAAGTCTTATGATGTATCATTCATAGAATGAACATTGTTATCCTATCAACCCCATAGTGAATGCTAGTTGGACGATAACTTCTAGTCTAAAATCCTCTAACAAGGTCACACCTGACAGTGTGTTTGTAAACCTTTAACAGGGTTGGGTCTTAACCGACCTCACTTCAGAAGAGTGAATAATTTTGGGTTGCCGGTCCCAGGTGGTTTTTCCCTTATAGGGTTTCCACGTTAAATCTCTTGTGTTATGTATTGATTGTGATATCTATTTTTTATCATCCTTTACATGTTACATGTTAGATTTGATCGGTAAATTGTTATAGTATTAGACTAGTAATCAGTAAAAGCACAGATAGTGAAAGTTTTATTGTTGATCAATGAGCATAAATTATAGAAGTTGGTTTGAATTATACATTTTGTTTTGGGACACTGGATAACTGATTCCCCCCCTCTTAGTTATTCTAACAGTAAGTTGTCTCAACATGTCTGCCAATCCTGGATCTGTATCTCTCCTCCCATGAACCATCTTGAAACCCTCTGCAATTGTAGGTTAGATTGCAATCTTCTACCCCACAACAAATCAACTAGGGTATGACAAGAAGGAACCCTCAAACCTAGATTCACAAACCTAGATCCAGATCTCACCTCGCTCTGATACCACCTGACATAAGAGAGGACAAGGAGAGGGGCCAAGGGCATGTTGGTAATATTTTCAAAATTTTCAAGAATGTGTTTCCTACTGATTCTTTGGTAGTTTTCTAGGTCTTTGTGTTTTTCTCCTACAAGTTTCATATCCAAAATACCAAATTTGTGTTCCAAATGTTGAAAACCCTAGGCACTAGGTTAAAATGCTTATGAAAATCTAGAAAACCCTACAAAAGCTTGACTAGGTTCTAATTTGCCGTTACTTTTTCCAAATGACTTAAGTGATCATTTAAGCATGTACACTTTATATTACCGCTTAGTCACCTGGTCTCAAAATGCATTCAACATATTCCTTTGAGTTTGGTGATTCAGTGGATGCACTTTGTCACACAATCTCTATAAGTCTAGGGAATATTCCCTTTTACCATGAGACTCAGCAAGTGTTTATAGTCGCCAAGTATCCAAGTGATCTTTTTGAGATCTAGCGACCGCTACTGGTAAATATTTTAGAGTTAAACTATAGTCGCTAAATCTCTACATGCAAAAGACAAGCAGTCGGGTAATCTCTTTATGGAATAATAAAGTAACCAAAGTTTCAATAGTAAAGAGACTAACTGATTGGTTGTTGAGTCTCTAAATAAAGGATATCAGTTATGTTTCTTGTCAGTTTCACAATCTCCCAATTCTCTGGTAGTTACAAAAATCATCTAGCAATCTAGCGATAATGATAGTCATGTGTTCTCAGATTCCTGATGGGTATTGTGTGTGTGAAAATTGTACCTGATCTGTAAACACAACACTTCAGTAAAACATTAGAGGTTAGCTATAATCGAAATTGTGCAAAATTGAAAACTATCTAACCAAGTGATTTACTGCCTTCTAGTAGGTGCGAGATTAATGTTCTCAGATTGTTATTGAGATCAGTGACCTAGATGACACCTAAATGAAGGATTTGAATGCAATTGATCTAGATATGAAATATGAATGCAATTAATCTATATTTTTTGGATTTTCTATGCAATGATACGAAAACTTGATATGGAATCTATGCTAATATGGAAAATTGATATGCTATGAATTGATCTAACAATGATATAAAAAAGAATCTAAATGAATGTAAAAAAAAAACAAATTGATCTCACAATAGCCTTGATTCACAATAAGCTTTGATTCTCCAAATTCCAATTCTTCAAAATAGTTGTGCAATTCGTAGATGACTTTGGCAAAGTAAGCTTGCAAAATTATGAGATGCTTGGATGCAAATTTGAGAGATGAATTATGAAGAGCTGAGCCTTGTTTTTATAGAAATCCAGGGCTTTGGAGGTGCATGGAAAAAAGCCATAAATCACTCAAATTAACTCAGCTTGATTTTTGAGTTATCTGATAATAAAGATAATTTAATTCACAAAAACATGCAAAAGCTAAGTTTTAACTCAAAATAGAGTTTAGCTTTAATTGATAATTGATAGTTATCTGCTTTTATGATTGTGCATGTTTTATTTATGAATTAATTTAATAATAAAGTGATTTATGCTCAACTTAACTAATTTTTGAAATAAAATAATTAATTTATGAGTTAATTAACTATTTTATCAAACTTTTATTAAAAACTATATTATTAAATAATGACAACTTGCTTTAATTAATTAAATAAAAATTTAATCAATTATTCATAGGATATTAGATTTATTGTCAAAATTAAATAATACAATTAATAATAGACAGAATTAAATTTAATTACACAATTAAGTGGCAAGATATTAAATCTAATTAATTAAATATGAAAATATGCAATTAATCAAACTTAGGATAAATGTGATTTATCGCCAAATAATCATTAAATTAAAGATAATTAAGATAATTAGGAATATTGCTAAGAATATTCCCTGATACAGAATTTAAGATAATCAATTAGGATTCGATGATGTTTAGATGTGCCTTAGGTTAGGACTTCGATGTTGATTTCGTTTGATTTGTAGATGTAGAAGATTAATGAACTTATAGCCTATTTTTGAGGTATTACATTTTGCCCCTCTTTGAATTACTGTGTGAAGCACAGTGGTTCAAAGAAAGTCTGTGTTTGATAAAGATATGAAACTTATGTTTGAAATTGATAATTGATATGAGACAGAAGCTGATTGATATTGATTTGATATGAAGATAATAGGTCCTGAATGACCAAAGATAATGTTCACTATAATAGCAAATGAACCTATGATTGTGAAAAAATGTCAAAACACCTGATTCCAAACCTTAGGATTGCAAGGAAGTGAGTGACCGGTTCTAGACTTGATTGTCTTAGTAGAACTAGCAGGTATCACATCCGAATCCTTCAGTTGCCGAAGAGCCAAGGACAGAACACTATGATCCGATGGTTGCAAAAATTGATTCAGTTTACAAGATTTGGAGAATACCAGATTGACGAATCTGATATGTCCGAAGTGATGATAGATTTATCCCAAGCGATGAGGACTTTTGATGAGTCAGCAACTAGACGTGGTTGTTGTCTTGATTACTGATGAAAAATATTGATAGATTTGATCGATAGAATTTGATTTACTGACTTTGAATTGATATGTAATACCATGCCCCCTTCGGGATTAAAATTGAAATCTGACAAGGAAAGTCAGCGTTGATAGTTTAGAAGCATGTTAATTGATTGGAAAAGTGGTTATACATGTTCAAGAACATATTTTGCATCATTGGAAGGTACCAAAAGACCAAGTTTGACTAGGTCAAACCATGAGTTGACCATAGTTGACCAAGTTGAAATTTTGATAGTTTGATGTTAGATAATTAGTTAAGTTGAATAATGGATTTCTGTGATGATAGAAGGTCGAATATGCAAGTAGTTAATAATATGAATGATCTCAGATTTGAATTTTGATCCCAAAAAAGGATTCTACTTGCTATTTCGTTGGAGGAACCTTCGTGTGGGATTCAGCTCTTGTTAGATTTGAAGATGCGAGTGGAGAATTGTTTAAGCATTGAAGTTCATTTAGCCATTGTGAGATCATGCAAACATGCAAAATGCAAAGAGACATGCAAAATGAAATGCAACCTAAGACCTAAGACCTAGTCACTGATCATATGTCGATTTGTTATCATCATTGAACTTTTAGGTAACTGGATAAATCAATACAATTCCCATGAGCTATGAAACCATAAACATATGAATATCGATTTGTATGCGCAAGAATCAATACAACACCCACTGGCTAGGCAACCATGGACATATGAATATTGATTTTGTTTTCAGAATGTCGGATTAGATATAAGCACCAAGGCACAAACGCCAAGATGACTTGAATATCATGTCCATTTTGATATAGAAATTTTTAGAAGCATCAAAACATGAACGTCATGATGACTTGAATACGCCTTGCATGACAAACACATCAAACAGCAAAGAGATCATTCTAAATCCAATGTGAATTACCCGTAGTGACCCTTTATCGTTTACATCCTTAGTTAAGATTCCGTTTCACAATAGGAGAAAGAACTCTCTCAAAAAGACAATAGTGAGATCAAACTTCCTTGAATTTTTTGGGTATCAATGGTCGAGGTACGCATGGCCATCCAATTTGAGATAGAGGCTCTTACAGTCAGACACCATTTCAATCCAAAATTTTCAAAGACGTTAGAATTTCACATACAAGCAGAAGACAAAGAAAAGATTATGCCCCCAGTCATCACTCTCTAAATCCTGTAAAGGACATCATCGAAGGGCTCGAAGGGACACAATATGCAAAAATCTCAATGCGAATTAGTAAGCATACAAGGAGATAAAAGCATGTAAAAAAAGCATAGATTGTTTTCAGTTTGTTGTTTGATTGCGTTGTTGTAGATGCAAAATCCTTTCTGGAGAAAAGACAGACTGACTGACTCACATGAAGCTTCAAAGGATTCTGACTAGATATGACATGTCTAAGATATACTAGAGACCATAGGATATGACATTGATTGCCCCCAAGTATGAACATTGATAGGATACAGACACTTGAGCAGATGGGTGGACAAACCGACTTATTGAAAATTGGAAATGCAAAAACAAACCGGGAGATATGTACAAACTAAAGCAAAACTGAAAGCTGGGAAAGACCAAGATTGCACTGATAGATGGAGCATTTAGAAACAAGTGGCACCCATTTGCCGATTTTTAACCATCTTGGTAGAGATTCTATTTTTGCTACCAAGGTGCCTGTTTCCAGGTTTTCACCAAGGCACTTTTTTTTTTTTTTCATCATTTTTTTGTTCTTTTCATTTTCAATTTTTTTTGAATTTTTGATATTTTTTGATTTTTTTGTGAATCATCAAGGCGCCTATTGCTAGGTTTTCACCAAGATGTTTATTTTTTTAGGACTTTTTCTAATTTTTCTAATTTTTTCAAGACATTTTACCATAGACTGAATGCCTTAGGCGTAGAATTTCTTCAGATAGAGAATGTTGATTGGTTCTCAGAGCTATTCTCCTTCAGTCATTGAGAGTTGATAGGCACCAGAGCCAAAAGTAGTAGTGATTACAAAGGGACCCAGCCAATTGGGTTTGAACTTCCCCTTGCATTCTCGATGGGATTGATTTTTAGAATTTTCTCTCAAGACTAGATCGCCAACCTGAAATTCTCTGTTTTTGACTTTCTTGTTGTAGCCTCTAGACATTCTCTTCTGATATACTCTGAGATGATCATACGCTGCTTGTCTGTACTCATCTAGTAGTTCAAGTTCTTGCAACCTAGACACTTTGTAGTCATCATCAGTTACTAGACCATGCATTCTGATTCTTAGTGATGCGATTTCAACCTCAATAGGTAGTACCGCTTCACACCCATAAACTAAAGCAAAAGGTGTAGCCCTAGTAGGTGTTCTGATACTTGTTCTGATACTGGTTCTGATACATGTTCTACTACTGGTTCTGATACTAGTTTTGATACTAGTTCTGATACTGGGTATACTTGATAGCATCTTTTTCCATTGCAAACTCCCAAGAAAGATCATATCATGCAGTCCCAATGTCTAGCAAGGTGGAGAACAAGAGGGATTGACAAGCTGGTGGAAGAGATGGAAGATAAGAGAATAAAGGATAATGAAGGGAAGAAATCCTCAAGGGAAAACTCCTCAAGAATACCCAAGCTAGGGAAAAATTTTCATGTAAAACACATTTGGACAAGGAATGAAAGGTTAGCATAGGATAAGTCACAAAAGTGTAATGCCAGAGTAGGATAGGATGCAGTCCAAAGGAGTAGACATGTCAAGAGGCTTCATAGCATTGTGTTTTACTCTTTCTTTTTTTTTTTTTTTTTAGATCAAGAACAAAGGGGAAAAGGATAGTGATAGGTGAAAATGAATGGAGGAAGATGGATATGGAGGCTAAGCAGGAAGGGAATGAAAATAAGATCATCGTAAGATAGCTCACAAGATAGCCAAATGTTCAGGTATAGATCAACATTGTCAAGATCAAAGAGAGAAGATGGAATGGATGAAATATGTAGAAGAACTATGCATGACGCCTGATTGCCAGGTTTTCATCATGGTACTTATCCAAGGTGCCACAAGGAAGTGGTTTTCACCATAGGATGAATTTATTTCTCTTTACTTTTTCTACGAAGGTGCCTGTTTCCAGGTTTTCACCAAGGCACATTTTCAATTTTTTTGTTTTAAATTTTTTTTTATAGAAGAAGGCAAGCTTTTAGATAGTGCTCCTTGAAATGATAAACTAGGATATGCCAAGGATTCAAAATGATATGCTCAAAGATGCTGATAGGGAAAGGGAGATGGAAGACAAAAATGGAGGATAGGGTTTTATGTAAAGCGAGTGAGGTTGGAAGATAGGAGGAATAGGAAAATGAGGAAAAAGGATAGAAGGTAGAAGGATAATGAATGGAAGGATTGTGAAAGGGTAGGTGGAAAGGAAAGCAACATCAACATCAACACACACCTTGAAGGGTGCAAGAGGATGGAGGAATCATGAATGAAGGAATACATGAAGAAATATGGTGAATGGATAGCAGAGGTTGTGGTTTAGGCACATGGAATGGAAGAATATTTTTGGAAGAAGATGAAGTGAAAGCATTTGGAAGCTTGAATGTCAACTTTACTTTTTTCTCAACACCAGACTCTTTCAAGAGAGACTTTGGAATCCATATAGCCATAGGCTTTTAATTTCCTTTTGATGATCTAGAGAGAATATCTTCAATGATGGATTTTGAAACCCATATTTGTCTTGTAGTTTTTTTCTTAGATATCTCTTTTGACTTTATGTTTCCATGTCTATTAGAGGAGACATGGTGATCTTCTTTTTTTGATGGATTCTTGTATTGCTTCTCTTTTTTGTATTGAACATTCAAGTTACTTCCAAAGGAATTGGGACTTGTGGAAGAAGAAGGAGGATATGACTGGTTTAGATGGGTGGGTGGATGAAAAGGATTCAGGGGTATGCATCTATGTTGATCTTGAGGAAAGATAGGAGATGGAGGGACGTAGGGACCCAAGATGGATGGTGAATTAGGAGAGTTAGGAGGGGAAAGTGAAGGGACATAAGGACCCAAGATGGAAGGCAGACGTGAAGCTCTTAGTAGTGGTGGAAGAGGTCCGAGGATGGAAGTGGAAGATGCAAAAGGATAATCAATAAGTTCATCAACATCTATATGACAACCAAGGATATCATCATCTTCAGAGTGAGCATTAGAATTTTTAATAGAATCTTGGACATATTGAATAGGAGCACCTTCTTTGATAGAATTGTTCAAAGCTTGCAAAGACTCAGGAAGAGTAGAAAGTGGAAATGAACATGGAGTGGTAGAGCAAGAAGATGGAAGACTTTGATCTTGACAAGGATCTTTGGAAAGCATAAGCGTATAATTTTTCTCTTGATTTTCAATAGGCTCAACATTGGAAGTAACAACACCATTTTTAACAACCTTAATGGAAGTATCATCTTTGGAAAGCACAAGTGTAGTAAGGTTATTTTGATTCTCAATAAGCTCAACAGTATAAGTAGTAGCTTGATCTTGCTTAGGAGAAGACTTAAGACATGGTGGAATGCATGAAAAAGGGTCCATAGGATCAAAAGAACCCTGAGGTAGATAAGAGACATTGGAAAAAGGAGGGGATGACATGGAGGGTTCTTGATCTTGATCTTTCTTTATGTTCTTTTCTATATCATTTTTAGAGTCCTCTTGACATGGAGCCACTTTTAAGGACAAGGAAGCATGTTGGGATTGTATGGATGACTTTGGAAGAGATCGTGGAGGACTAGCTGAAGTAGGGATTATAGCGTATGAAGGCTTAAGCTCTTTAGGTTTGTCATTATTGAAAGTATTTGCAGCCAAGTGAAGGTTAGGTTGAGTTTCTTTAAGAGGTAGTCCTGGAGGATAACAATAGGGAACCACATGAAAAGTATCAGGGCTTGTGTCGGATGAAGGCTCTGTGAAAGATTTGAAAGACTCAAAAGTTTTAGGAAATGTATGGGTATTGGAGGAAGTAGGGGATGGAAGGGAACCATCACAAGACAAAGGTCCAACATTAACATGATCTTGCTTGAGAGTGTAATCTTTATTTTCAGCCTGAGAGTTCTTAGAGGAGAGATCCTTATAGTATTGATGTTTCAAGCTAGCACGATATATTTTATAGTCCTCTGTAGTAGTAGATGGATCATAATCAAGGTATTGTCCACAAAATCCATCAAAGTCTCTTTCAAAATTAGAATCATATGGATCACCATCACGATCTATCCAATGTGACAGCCCATTTGTAGTAAGTAGGAACACACGACGAGGAGGACTCTTAGGAACAAAGGTGTCATAGGTATCATTACATTGTCTATCGTCATAGTCATCATAGTCTCCAAAGCTAGATGTGTCACTCTTCGTGGAAGAGGTATCATAAGGGTTATCACATTGCTCAAATTTTGTTCGGGGGCATGGTGACATGTACAAGTCTTTTTTAAATGGAAAAGGGCATAGAGCTTCCATGGAGAACTCTTTAGGTTCCTTTTCTTTCTTAAGATTGTTAAGTTCAACTTGCATAGCTTGCAGCTGCTTCATCATAGCTATGATTAGAATGTCTTCCTCATGTGTATTGATTCTTTGAGACATGTGTACTGATTTTCAATAGCTACTGCTCTGTTCTTGACACAGTGATTTGTATGACAAATTCTGGAAATAGGTTGAAAAAGCTAAATATCTGGCAATTCTGATAGTTTTTTCACAACTTTCAAAAATTTTCCAAATGACACTCTGAAAAACTCATACGACAGTGGGTAGGCTATGAAATGACAGTTGCACAACTCGTACGACAATTGCAAAATTTTGACTTTGAAGATTTGCTGGCATGAAAACTCATACGACACCGGGTTTGCTATCATAGGATAGATGGGTTGCAATGAAATGACACTTGATGGAAACTCGGATGACTTTCTGACCTCCTGAGATGACTTTTGACTCCAGAAAAGAATTTGACTTCAGATTTTACAAATTTTGAGTTATTAGATTTGAATTGTTTGCAAATTTCAATGTCTAGATTTGAAGATTGTAACAAATTTGTCTGTTTTCAATAACCAGATAGATAAACAAGCACGCAAAACAACAAGCAAGTGATTTCAAGGATGTCTAAAAACAATGAACAAGGGCAAAAGCAACCTTGTGCATGAAAAATCAAGTGACTTATTCATTCTAATCCTTAGAAGCGGTAATTGTGTATTTTCCAAAAATATTTTGCAATAATGCACATATACCCTATAAAATGAAAATTTGGCCTCGCTAGGGTTTTTAGTAATGGTTTGACTCTGTAACTTTTATGATCCAAAGGGGTGAACTCCAATTCTAGCGCACTAGGGTTTTGACATAGTCCGAGAACTTAATCTTCAGGAGCTGCTAGGGAGATCTGACAACCCAACAATGAACCATACCCATGGAGATTTCTTCCACAAGGACATTTATATAGCGGCTGTCACTACCATGGCAAAAATGGCTATGACCACTTGAGGTTCCATCAATGTAGTTTTCCCTATGAAGGGATTGTTCGCTATAGTTAACCCTCTGTAAAGATGACTCACAATAGTATACCACAAGGGGACTTGGCTCCAGATCCAAGGTTTTTTACACCTTTTCACTTTTAACCCAAACAAAACAAGTAGATTAATCCGACACGCTAAGACAAAGTTTTTCTTCACCAAGGTCTATGATGCCAACTCCATGTGATCTATCAACCTCTCTAAAGAGAGAATGTATCAATCAATAAGAGCAAGTGCACTAACCAATTTTGATTCACCAAAGCTCATGATGTCAACCCCACGTGATCTATCAACCTCTCCTGGGAGAGAATGTATCAATCAATAAGAGAAGACACACTAACCAAGTTGAATGTGAAATGAACTAAGTATCCTCCCTACCTACAAGGATTTTGTCATCAAGAAAGATTTCGCTAGGAATCCAATCTCTCAAGAATCACGAATAGTGTTCATAGGGCCTAATTACTATGTGAGCACAGATATATTCCCGAAAGCAAATCTACCAAAAGTACCCAAAAAGAAGAAAGAGGAACACTTAATGCTTAAAGCGAATATGAGATGAGTCCATAAGGTGGAACACTTAACACCTCACACAAGCTGAAAACAAGTCCCCAACTTAGAAAACAAGTGAGTTCCTAAAAGCACAAAAGGGTTGCCAAGTGGAACACTTAACGCTTCTGTCCTGTTGACCCCTCCCCTTTATGGCGCTGAGATTGCAATCACGGGGTAGAAATGAGGGGCTGACGGATTAGCGAGTCCAATAACCCAAGATAGCAATCAAGATCAATCACAAGTATCTAAGACTACTTAATGAATCCTTAAGAGGTCACAACCTAGTATCAATTATGCAAGTGTGTAAAATAAAAGCATGAAAAGAATCACCCATGCTAGACACACGAGAGATTTATTTTAGGTCCCAAATTGAAATGTCATTAGATGAAGGAGAATACTTGTGATCCTTGCAATGCGCTTAGTAGATTTTACCTGATTTTTAACAATTTTTGTTGAGCTTTACTATGCAAGCAAGCTACGAACTCTCCAACAAGCCAACAAGCAAACAAGATATGCAAGGTATATTCAACTTATGAAAACCTTAGGGTTAGATCTAAAAATAAATTTTTAGGAGAAATAATAACCAGAAATTAATCCAAATGACAACTCATATCATGCATTGAATCATATGAAAAATAAGTGCATACCCATCACAAAATTTTAATTTTTTTGCACTGCATTTGACCTAGTCAACAAGATCTAATTTTTTTGATATGATTTTGGCCACAAAAATAGAAATTCAAAATAGAGATCCTTGCTAAAAAACAAAGAGCTTTCCAAAAATGCAAAAAATTTAGAAAAATCTCTTCATTTGTGCCCTAGAGACCCATTTTATCAAAATAGACTAGTTTTTGTAAATTGACTATTTGAGTTATTATATCATGTCCAAATTTAAAACACAAATAATGGACCCCTGTATAATTTAAAGATCTTTCTGAAAATATAAAAATTTTCAAAAAATATGCTGATTTGCGTCAGATATTAATTTTTTCACAAATTTAAAGAAAAAATTATTAAAAATTCAAAACATCTTAGAAAATTCTAAATTTTTTACTATAGCTTTCCTGATATGTCACCAACTTGTAAAAAAATTTCAGACCAAAAATCTAATCTTTTTGGGAGATAAAATTAAATCTTTGAAACTTTGGGGTTTTAGCTCCCCAAAAAAATCAAAACTAGCATGCAAAGGTGGGTTGCCCCACGGTGGGCGCCAGAAATGTGGCATGTGAAAATTGTACTTGATCTGTAAACAAAACACTTCAATAAAATATTAGAGGTTAGCTATAATCAAAATCGTGCAAAATTAAAAACTATCTAACCAAGCGATTTACTGCCTTCTAGTAGGTGCGAGATTAATATTCTTAGATTGTTATCGAGATCAGTGACCTAGATGACACCTAAATGAAGGATTTGAATGCAATTGATCTAGATATGAAATATGAATGCAATTAATCTATATTTTTTGGATTTTCTATGCAATGATATGAAAACTTGATATGGAATCTATGCTAATATAGAAAATTGATATGCTATGAATTGATCTAACAATGATATAAAAAAGAATCTAAATGAATGTAAAAAAAATAAAAAATTGATCTCACAATAGCCTTGATTCACAATAAGCTTTGATTCTCCAAATTCCAATTCTTCAAAATAGTTGTGCAATTCGTAGATGACTTTGGCAAAGTAAGCTTGCAAAATTATGAGATGCTTGGATGCAAATTTGAGAGATGAATTATGAAGAGCTGAGCCTTGTTTTTATAGAAATCCAGGGCTTTGGAGGTGCACGGAAAAAAGTCATAAATCACTCAAATTAACTCAGCTTGATTTTTGAGTTATCTGATAATAAAGATAATTTAATTCACAAAAACATGCAAAAGCTAAGTTTTAACTCAAAATAGAGTTTAGCTTTAATTGATAATTGATAGTTATCTCCTTTTATGATTGTGCATGTTTTATTTATGAATTAATTTAATAATAAAGTGATTTATGCTCAACTTAACTAATTTTTGAAATAAAATAATTAATTTATGGGTTAATTAACTATTTTATCAAACTTTTATTAAAAACTATATTATTAAATAATGACAACTTGCTTTAATTAATTAAATAAAAATTTAATCAATTATTCATAGGATATTGGATTTATTGTCAAAATTAAATAATATAATTAATAATAGATAGAATTAAATTTAATTACATAATTAAGTGGCAAGATATTAAATCTAATTAATTAAATATGAAAATATTCAATTAATCAAACTTAGGATAAATGTGATTTATCGCCAAATAATCATTAAATTAAAGATAATTAAGATAATTAGGAATATTGCTAGGAATATTCCCTGATGCAAAATTTAAGATAATCAATTAGGATTCGATGATGTTTAGATGTGCCTTAGGTTAGGACTTCGATGTTGATTTCATTCGATTTGTAGATGTAGAAGATTAATGAACTTATAGCCCATTTTTGGGGTATTACAGTTATGTTCTAAACACTTAGTGATCCAGTGACATGGTTATCTCCTAATCTCACAATGAAGAAACTAAGCTGTAGTAAATCCAATGACTTAGCGATAACTATAAGATGAAGGAAGAGTCAAGGGTCAGTGTTATATCTCACAGTTTGACTGAGGTTAAGAAAAGTTTCTGGTGACTTGGCGAATAAAGGGTTTAGGCAGTCTCCAAATGTAACCAAGGTAAAGAGAAATATTACACGACTGCGAGATGTCTTCAGTTGTGTGATCGCCAAAAGAACATGGGTTAGGGAAAAGGTTTTCAAAGAATAGATGTAATGCCCCGCCAGGCAACCCAAGAGGACAAGACATAAAACCTCTATAAAATGAAAGTAGTGAATTTTTATTTTTTTAATTTATTTATTTATTTTAACTAGAATAATATTCATCATTACACTTCATATTTCTAAAAGAAGAAATAATTTTCTACTACTTGAATGTAAGATTTATACAACTTAAGTCCTCCCGGGTTTCCTAACGTCGCTACCTAAGCAACATCATATAAACCATTTACATGCATAAGATATTCACGGAATCATGAGCTTAAAAGATCTACATTCATTTTAATGCACCAAGTTAAATGTCCCTAACTTATTTCTTTTATTAAACATAGGTTAATCATCCAACATCATTATTCCTTTTATCAACTCATTCCATAAATTCATATTGATTTCATCTACATCTACTATCCTTTATATCGCTTTTCTCTAATAATTTAGGTAAGAGATTAATATTCATTAAGGTAGGCATTATCCTAGGTATTTCATTAACATGAACCAAGTATTAACATTATAATCAAGTTACTATTTTATTGCATTGTTTCATAACCATTCATTGTTAATAATTCCAATCACTAACCTATCATTTCTCAATAATTTCCTTGGATCCTTTCATCAAGAGAGAATACATTATTTTTGTGATACATCATTATATATAACTATATTTAAAATTATTTCCTTTACATATGCACAACATAAGAGGATAGGAGAAATAACATAAACACTTTCTTTTAATGCTAGTAACATGTCCAATATTCTACATTCTTTTCCCTTTCTTTTACCTAGAACTACCCATTCCCTTATGCATTGCTTTGAATTGAGATTACATCAATACTACAAGACTCCTTTTAGGAGATTAAAAATTACATGAATTCAAATACATAAGTACATCTCAACATATTAAAATATCCAATAAGAAATCTTCAACTGCAGATCTGGAAAGGAATATGTGCTAGGATCATCCAGAGAATCACGAACAATACCTCGATATAAATATTAACCACCCAACCACGTGGAACCAATAGGCCCACTCCCCCGAGCTAGGAGATAGAACCAAAGGCCCATACACGAGGTAACAACTAGAAAATTCCTAAGGTGGTGATAAAAGTTTCCCAAAGTCACCAACAAAAAAGAAAAGACAAGAAGACCACAAGGAATACCAGAGGCATGATCAAATTTGATAGAGACTCTAAGCTACAAGCTAGGTGAGTGTCATCGCATAGCCCTCACCCCTTGGGTTGTCCTGGTACTAGCCACTCTTGGCCCCAGCCCCCAAGTAGGCACATGCAGAACTGAATGCCTCTCGTACAAACAAGGTCATTCAGTTGTACCTACGCATAGGTACCTTCTCCCACTCCCATCCTTAGCCTTTACTAGCACTGAAGGCATGGGCGAGGCATAATTAATCTTGATTAATGTGTAATTTCCCATTCCAATAATCTCCCATTCCCAATTCATTTATTTAGGTTATCACTTGATTAAATAACTCATAGCAGGTTATCCTGGTACTAGCCACTTAGGGCCCCGGCCCCTCACTATGAGCCACTCACCTAGTGTACTTAGGTTTCCTAACATACATATAAAAATCATAAGAATATAATAGATTCATCATCAAGAATTCATATCAATTCCATAACAACATTTGATTGAGTTTAGGAAAACATATGTTGTCCCTAGTCCACTTGACAACCCTAAACCCAATATGGCATTCAGAATGTTCCAAACATATAAGAAGACATCCAAGTGATATTATAAATATATTCAGAGTATACATAGATCCAATTAACCAAAAAAAAATTCTAATAGCCTCTGGTAACCATACGAAACCTTAAAACTTAATGATGTTCTTAAATTGAATTATTTCAAGCAAGGATTAAATGCAAAGAATAGTCATCATAGAACAGTCATCCATATCTTCCATAAAACATAAAATAAAAGAAATATCTTTGGTGGAGATTTAGATAACATAATTATGGACTCTCAATTTTATTTTTAGGAAGATCCAATGGTGGGAACGAAAGTTATGACTTCTGGCTTAAAACAGAAAATTCTGGTTAGGGTTCAGACCTGCCTTCACTAAAACGGTTGTAATTTTCAAAAAACATAATTAAAATTCACCAAACTAATTGGAAATGAAATATAAGACTTAATAGAATCTTTGATATCAAATTTAGACTTTTATATAATCATATCAGCCTGTAGCATACGAATACATTTGACAGAAAATTCAGAATAAAGAATGGACAGGCATAGTCTGCCAAAATGTCAAAAATAAAGCATTAATTCGACCCTAAAAATAAAATCAGAGAGATACCCATTTGAGATCTGTGAATTTTACTTCTATAAAATCAATTTAGTAAAACCATAGATGCAATTTAAATTGTTATAATAATAGATCTCCAAAAACGGGTTGCTAAAAATCCTAGGAAAACACATGCCAATTCTTACAAACAAAAACTCAAAACTTTAAAATAACCATACAAATGAAAAGTACAGATATAATAAATAATGATAATATATAAATAGATCTATAATCTATCAGATACATCAAGTAACTAAAATATTCAATCCATACCTCATGTCCTACGAAGGTTGAATCGAAGAAGGAAGGAAACAAAAGAGAAGACAAATCTAAACTTGAGATGCATCCTTGAAACCCTATCCACTTTCAGAAATCTCCATGAAAGAAAGAAATAATTCCACAGCAAAGAATCCCTCTCTCAACTACTGAAATTCTCACAAAAATGTCTCTCTCCCAAAAGCAAAGATAACCAAAAATTCTTAAAGACATATGCTTACAAACTCTCCTTCACATCTCCAAGTTTTCTCTCCAAAATCTCCATGAAAAGTAAGGCCATCCTCTCCTCAATGATTCAACCCCAAAATCCCCCTCTCTTCAAATGAGAAAGTAGTGCATATAAATAGATTTCCAAAGGTTGAGAGGAAAAGTAACCAATTCCCAACTAACTCTTAACTAAAGGGTATTATAAAATAACTTAATATCATACAACTATATTACTCAAATATACAATAAAAGATTATTTGTATTCATTCATACACACATGTAATATTATCCTAACATATATGCATATTTCATCATTAATTACATCAATATCTATATATATAACCTATCCTCATTATTAATAATTAACAATTGAGAATAATATACCTCGCATTATTTAATATTTAATTATTAATAATATTATACTTTACATTAATTCTGAAATATACACCATCAACAATATCTACAATAATTAACATATAATCACATATAAATTATATATATATAAATACATATATGTGTGCACCCATATATATATTTCCATATATATATATATATATATATATATATATATATATATATATATATATATATATATATATATATATATATATATATATATATATATATATATATATTTATATAGATACATGCCAAATACCAAACACTATAATCTATAAGATTACGAAGTAATAGATCACAATATTATTACCTATTTATAATTACTATAGGATATAACACTGAGGTAGAATAAAATCACATGCCTCAAAATAAATCTAATCATCGAAATAGGCCATAAAAATCAACTATGAAACATATTGAGAAAACTATAAGATCAAACAAGGTCAACCAAAGTCAACAAGGAAAGTCAAGCCAAACTCCTGAAACACAACATAGAAAGATTAACTAAGAATCATACCAAGAAGGTGAAATAAATAAAATGAGTAAACAAATCATACAACCAAATGAATTCAAGTGGCCACAAGGCACTAACTACAACCATGCCCAACCGGGTGCGTTGGATCTGGGTTTTTGACCCAAAGGTTGACTGACAAAGAAGGAACCCAAATATTCCCAAATTGGAATAATGACAAAGGAAGACTCATGTAGGGGCCTTAGTACTATCTCCATAACAACAACCATCGAGGATTTGAGGGCATGCTCAGACCTGTGAAGCCAGGTGAAGTCGATGCCCGGTACCTGCAAGCCTGCATCACAAAGAAGAAATACATATGCACGGATATACGTATAAAAGAAAACATTGCAGAAAGATGACTAGGATCGATACATCGTGTGGACCTCAGCTATTTGAGTAACTACGACTTCATCTTGAATCATGAAAACACATCATGTATATATATACACTCAAAGCATGTAGCATCATCATAATGAAGGTTAGAATCTCAAGCATTGTGTTAGTCTCTTATCAATACTAATAACAAATCAACATAATCAAATCATCAATTGAGATACAAGATTCATCCAAAGTAACCTTAATAGAAGAAAATATAAATAACCACTTATATATATCTATCAAGTACATATCATATAACATCCTAACTATGTTCATAAAGGTCTTGTAGGTACTCAATACATACATGGAGATAAATACATACAAAAGTGATACCTTTAGATAGTATGTCTGATATTAGAATCATTGAGTACTAGCTTATGAAATTATTATAAACAACTATAGGAATAGATCAAACAAGTATCATGTACAACTTAAGCTATAAGAAAACATCGAAGGATCTTAATTCTTTCAAAAACACAAAACTTATATTAGGGTTAGAGGGGTATTACATCTCCCCCCACTAAGATTCGACTTACTCCTGGAAGTCGGGAAGGTGAACTATATATCGCACATTAGCTAACAGAATTGTAATATTACTGTTCTAGAACCTCATTTAATGACTGCACACATACTTTTCCTATCAAGAGTTTTGGTAAATTCTATCTTATTACAACTTTAGTGTAGATTAACTTAGTTCAATTAGTAATGACTTTTAAAAAGAATTAACTATGTGATTCTATCACTTTATGCAGTAAGTTTGTTAACAAGATACTTGAAATTACATAAAAATTATTGTTATCAAGTCGAAACTCTAAGGTATTCATGTTTACTCACTAATATCAATATATTATGAAATTGCATGTTTTACTAATTGAGATTATCACTTCTTTTCACAATATCAAAGTTCCTATCTATGGTAACCAGTATAAAAAGAAAGAAATAATTTATGATATATTTTCCCTTTTGAGACATAACCTAACCCTACATAATACAACCTGTGAGACCTTATTACAAATAGGGTCCAAAATTTGTGTCCCTTACAAGCTATGAATACCAAACATAGAGAGGTATGTAACATTTATATTTGTTATGATCATGAAGGGAATACATCAAATAATTTTTATTTACTTTTGTAATCATGAAAATAAAATAATCTAGATACTTGAAACTTACCATTTTCATTAACACATAGTTTTATAAGAAATATTCCTTTCCATCAAAGCTTTAAGTAGAATTCCAATGACATAGGACACACAAATTTTACAATATACATATTCTAAGTCATCTTTCACAATAGTTGTAGTGCTTGATTTCCAAAAATACATTCACACCCTAGAGGAGATCTAAACAATTTACAATTTATTGCACTATTATTCATTAAGTTGGGATCCCTTCTTAAAGCTTACTATTTATCTATGCACTTTTCCCTAATTTGCATGTCAGGAGGTTTCCATATAGCATTTACTTAAGAGTTATTTCAAATTCTTTATTTCATAATGATCATAGATCCATCAAGAGAGAAAGAAGTATACGAGTCCTACTACTATAACCACAACATCTAAATTAATAACATTAACTACTGTACATAACTTTAATTTATACCCTTTACCTATTTGAAACATTACCCTCATACTCTTAAAATTTTGAGATAACATCAGTTCTAAGTAGAAATTGAGTAAGGTACATTTCTATAACATTTATTTACCACAACAACTCCTTATTCATAGTTTTTCAATCACTTAATGTTGTTAATTTCTTACTGCTATGGTGTTGATCACAATGTATACAAAACATGAATTTATTTCCAAAATACCCATCTAGGATCCTACTATTCACTAGGCATTTTGCAAGACATATATTTAATAAAAACACTTCTATCATTAGTACAGATGATCCATCATCGCACATACTCTTCCCTAGAATTTCTTGATTATATTATCTTAAATCCTTTTTGTGCAATTTAATAAGATATGCAGAAAGGATATAACTTCTTACCAAGATAGGGACAAAAATTCCTCTTCCTAAATGAAAATGTGAATTATAGCCTATGATAAAATCTTGGGGACATAGGTCCTTCACCCAAGGGTTTCCTAATTGAGTATTTACAAATTTTCCTAATATATTATTGCCTTGTCTAAACAATTTTAGTCATGCAAAACTTATTTCTTAAGAGGGAAGAGAGAGAGAGAGAGAAATACATATGACAGTAGATTATTTGTTCCTTATTTATTTTATTTTATTTTTTTCACTTCTTTCCTAGGTACATATTATTAGCCATGTAATTTAATTATTTCCCTTTTAATCCTATCAAGTACTACCACAATCATTTCTTTCTTTTAAGGATCCAAAAAAAATCTATTTCTAAGATACCTTGAGTAGGATAAAATTCAACTAGGTATTTGTAAGAAGATAGAGTGCACAACATTATATTATAGGTAGTATCAGGGGGTAATATTATCTATGACCATAATTAAGATTCAAAATATTTAGTATCTTTTAACTTTTGACCTTCTAGGGATACCATTACCTTTCAAGAAAACAAACACAAGTCTCAAGAATTCTTCGCCATTCCATTAATATTATAGGAAACATACACTTAACACATCATTGATCTCATTATGCAAAAATATAAGTAATTGTTAGAATATAACTCAATCATAGAGGAATAGGTGTGCCCTTTTAAGACAATACAACATGAGAACACAAAATGTAGCCTTCGTTTCCTAAGATTCAAGTTTTATCATAACAACATAATCCAAAAAGAGACAAAGTGAAGATACTCAAGATTATGCATAGGTGAGCTATGAGTCCCAGAGTTCCCAGTGTAGAAACCTAGGGCTCTGATACCAGATGTAATGCCCTGCTAGGCAACCCAAGAGGACAAGACATAAAACCTCTATAAAATGAAAGTAGTGAATTTTTATTTTTTTAATTTATTTATTTATTTTAACTAGAATAATATTCATCATTACACTTCATATTTCTAAAAGAAGAAATAATTTTCTACTACTTGAATGTAAGATTTATACAACTTAAGTCCTCCCGGGTTCTCTAACGTCGCTACCTAAGCAACATCATATAAACCATTTACATGCATAAGATATTCACGAAATCATGAGCTTAAAAGATCTACATTAATTTTAATGCACCAAGTTAAATGTCCCTAACTTATTTCTTTTATTAAACATAGGTTAATCATCCAACATCATTATTCCTTTTATCAACTCATTCCATAAATTCATATTGATTTCATCTACATCTACTATCCTTTATATCGCTTTTCTCTAATAATTTAGGTAAGAGATTAATATTCATTAAGGTAGGCATTATCCTAGGTATTTCATTAACATGAACCAAGTATTAACATTATAATCAAGTTACTATTTTATTGCATTGTTTCATAACCATTCATTGTTAATAATTCCAATCACTAACCTATCATTTCTCAATAATTTCCTTGGATCCTTTCATCAAGAGAGAATACATTATTTTTTTGATACATCATTATATATAACTATATTTAAGATTATTTCCTTTACATATGGACAACATAAGAGGATAGGAGAAATAACATAAACACTTTCTTTTAATGCTAGTAACATGTCCAATATTCTACATTCTTTTCCCTTTCTTTTACCTAGAACTACCCATTCCCTTATGCATTGCTTTGAATTGAGATTACATAAATACTACAAGACTCCTTTTAGGAGATTAAAAATTACATGAATTCAAATACATAAGTACATCTCAACATATTAAAATATCCAATAAGAAATCTTCAACTGCAGATCTGGAAAGGAATATGTGCTAGGATCATCCAGAGAATCACGAACAATACCTCGATATAAATATTAACCACCCAACCACGTGGAACCAATAGGCCCACTCTCCCGAGCTAGGAGATAGAACCAAAGGCCCATACAAGAGGTAACAACTAGAAAATTCCTAAGGTGGTGATAAAAGTTTCCCAAAGTCACCAACAAAAAAGAAAAGACAAGAAGACCACAAGGAATACCAGAGGCATGATCAAATTTGATAGAGACTCTAAGCTACAAGCTAGGTGAGTGTCATCGCATAGCCCTCAACCCTTGGGTTGTCCTGGTACTAGCCACTCTTGGCCCCGGCCCCCAAGTAGGCACATGCGGAACCGAATGCCTCTCGTACAGACAAGGTCATTCAGTTGTACCTACGCATAGGTACCTTCTCCCACTCCCATCCTTAGCCTTTACTAGCACTGAAGGCATGGGCGAGGCATAATTAATCTTGATTAATGTGTAATTTCCCATTCCAATAATCTCCCATTCCCAATTCATTTATTTAGGTTATCACTTGATTAAATAACTCATAGCAGGTTATCCTGGTACTAGCCACTTAGGGCCCCGACCCCTCACTATGAGCCACTCACCTAGTGTACTTAGGTTTCCTAACATACATATAAAAATCATAAGAATATAATAGATTCATCATCAAGAATTAATATCAATTCCATAACAACATTTGATTGAGTTTAGGAAAACATATGTTGTCCCTAGTCCACTTGACAACCCTAAACCCAATATGGCATTCAGAATGTTTCAAACATATAAGAAGACATCCAAGTGATATTATAAATATATTCAGAGTATACATAGATCCAATTAACCAAAAAAAAATTCTAATAGCCTCTGGCAACCATACGAAACCTTAAAACTTAATGATGTTCTTAAATTGAATTATTTCAAGCAAGGATTAAATGGAAAGAATAGTCATCATAGAACAGTCATCCATATCTTCCACAAAACATAAAATAAAGGAAATATCTTTGGTGGAGATTTAGATAACATAATTATGGACTCTCAATTTTATTTTTAGGAAGATCCAATGGTGGGAAAGAAAGTTATGACTTCTGGCTTAAAACAGAAAATTCTGGTTAGGGTTCAGACCTGCCTTCACTAAAACGGTTGTAATTTTCACAAAACATAATTAAAATTCACCAAAAAAATTGGAAATGAAATATAAGACTTAATAGAATCTCTGATATCAAATTTATACTTTTATATAATCATATCAGCCTGTAGCATACGAATACATTTGACAGAAAATTCAGAATCAAGAATGGACAGGCATAGTCTGCCAAAATGTCAAAAATAAAGCATTAATTAGACCCTAAAAATAAAATCAGAGAGATACCCATTTGAGATCTATGAATTTTACTTCTATAAAATCAATTTATTAAAACCATAGATGCAATTTAAATTGTTATAATAATAGATCTCCAAAAATGGGTTGCTAAAAACCCTAGGAAAACACATGCCAATTCTTACAAACAAAAACTCAAAACTTTAAAATAACCATACAAATGAAAAGTACAGATATAATAAATAATGATAATATATAAATAGATCTATAATCTATCAGATACATCAAGTAACTAAAATATTCAATCCATACCTCATGTCCTACGAAGGTTGAATCGAAGAAGGAAGGAAACAAAAGAGAAGACAAATCCAAACTTGAGATGCATCCTTCAAACACTATCCACTTTCAAAAATCTCCATGAAAGAAAGAAATAATTCCATAGCAAAGAATCCCTCTCTCAACTACTGAAATTCTCACAAAAATGTCTCTCTCCCAAAAGCAAAGATAACTAAAAATTCTTAAAGACATATGCTTACAAACTCTCCTTCACATCTCCAAGTTTTCTCTCCAAAATCTCCATGAAAAGTAAGGCCATCCTCTCCTCAATGCTTCAACCCCAAAATCCCCCTCTCTTCAAATGAGAAAGTAGTACATATAAATAGATTTCCAAAGGTTGAGAGGAAAAGTAACCAATTCCCAACTAACTCTTAACTAAAGGGTATTATAAAATAACTTAATATCATACAACTATATTACTCAAATATACAATAAAAGATTATTTGTATTCATTCATACACACATGTAATATTATCCTAACATATATGCATATTCCATCATTAATTACATCAATATCTATATATATAACCTATCCTCATTATTAATAATTAACAATTGAGAATAATATACCTCGCATTATTTAATATTTAATTATTAATAATATTATACTTTACATTAATTCTGAAATATACACCATCAACAATATCTACAATAATTAACATATAATCACATTTAAATTATATATATATATAAATACATATATGTGTGCACCCATATATATATATTTCCATATATATATATATATATATATATATATACATGCCAAATACCAAACACTATAATCTATAAGATTATGAAGTAATAGATCACAATATTATTACCTATTTATAATTACTATAGGATATAACACTGAGGTAGAATAAAATCACATGCCTCAAAATAAATCTAATCATCGAAACAGGCCATAAAAATCAACTATGAAACATATTGAGAAAACTATAAGATCAAACAAGGTCAACCAAAGTCAACAAGGAAAGTCAAGCCAAACTCCTGAAACACAACATAGAAAGATTAACTAAGAATCATACCAAGAAGGTGAAATAAATAAAATGAGTAAACAAATCATACAACCAAATGAATTCAAGTGGCCACAAGGCACTAACTACAACCATGCCCAACCGGGTGCGTTGGATCTGGGTTTTTGACCCAAAGGTTGACTGACAAAGAAGGAACCCAAATATTCCCAAATTGGAATAATGACAAAGGAAGACTCATGTAGGGGCCTTAGTACTATCTCCATAACAACAACCATTGAGGATTTGAGGGCATGCTCAGACCTGTGAAGCCAGGTGAAGTCGATGCCCGGTACTTGCAAGCCTGCATCACAAAGAAGAAATACATATGCACGGATATACGTATAAAAGAAAACATTGCAGAAAGATGACCAGGATCGATACATCGTGTGGACCTCAGCTATGTGAGTAACTACGACTTCGTCCTGAATCATGAAAACACATCATGTATATATATACACTCAAAGCATGTAGCATCATCATAATGAAGGTTAGAATCTCAAGCATTGTGTTAGTCTCTTATCAATACTAATAACAAATCAACATAATCAAATCATCAAGTGAGATACAAGATTCATCCAAAGTAACCTTAATAGAAGAAAATATAAATAACCACTTATATATATCTATCAAGTACATATCATATAACATCCTAACTATGTTCATAAAGGTCTTGTAGGTACTCAATACATACATGGAGATAAATACATACAAAAGTGATACCTTTAGATAGTATGTCTGATATTAGAATCATTGAGTACTAGCTTATGAAATTATTATAAACAACTATAGGAATAGATCAAACAAGTATCATGTACAACTTAAGCTATAAGAAAACATCGAAGGATCTTAATTCTTTCAAAAACACAAAACTTATATTAGGGTTAGAGGGGTATTACAACAGATATGAGCCATTGATATGTTTGAAATCTAGAGGTGGTTGCATTATCTCAGGATTAAGCCATGAGTTAAGAAATCTTGCAGCGACTGTGAGAAGTATGTAGTCACCCAGTCTCTGAAGTAAACTCAGGTTAAGAGAATCATTTGGTGACTAGAAGTTAACCTTAGTCGCACAATCTCAAGATGACTAAAGGTTAAGTGCCAGTTGAGGATTAAAAGGTCAAAAAAGGGTATAAATCTATTTACCAGAATTGATGACGTGTTCACTCTCAATTGGTTGCAGAATAAAATAAAGAATTAACAGTTTCTTAGTAAATACGAGATAGACTATAGTTGCTAGATCACCAGAGAGAATAAATCAAAGATTTCTGCTATAGTCACCAAGTCTCCAAATATGCCTAGTCTCCAGATCTCTAGAGAAAGTGAAAGTCAGAATGAAAATACAGAGATTGCATGACTACCATTGATTTTGTTCCTTATAAGTATAGATCTAATGGTTGTCTCTCAATCGCTAGATAATAGTGATGTAATCCAAAAGATGCCGAGACTCAGTGACTACTATTAGATTAAGATCCTATGGTTGTCTTGTAATGTCATGAAATAGTGAGGAATTGAATAAATATCCAGTGATCAAGAGACTTCTCTTGTAGTCGCTAGGTCTCCAGATGGGTGAAGTCAGGCAGTCTCCATAAGAAGTTTGAAAAATCAACAAGTTTTGGTGATCAAGAGACTTGCACTATAGTCGCTAAGTCTCATAATAAGAAAATAAGGAAATAATATTTATGAAAGAATATAGTCATCAGATCTCAGAATGAAAAATACATTTTTATACAGTCACCAGATCGTGAGATAAAATTATCAAAGGATAAAATATTCAGTGACTATGATTTTTGACTAAAGTCGCCAGATCTATGAAAGTTATTTCATAAGTATAATGATTAAAGATTTCCCTTTAGTCACTTAATCTCTTAATAAAATGAAAAGTGCCAAATCTTTCAGTGATTGTGGTTAGCTTGGTAGTTGCTAGGTCACCAGAAATTAAATTTGATTACCTGTCATTGTCATATCCCACGGCTAGTGACTTAAAGTTCAAGGCATGGCAAGTAATGCCAGAAGTGACAGGATTTAGAGAATTCAAAATCTTGAAAGGGAAAGTTGCATTCAATTCTCCAACATAAAAATAACTAACTGTTAATCATTGCCAAATTACCAAGTATTCCAGAGAGCTGAAGCTGAAGTACAAAAGTTTTTGAGCTTTCTACAGTTAGAGGATTTATAGTCTCAAAATTTTTAGAAGAATTCACTTTTGTAGTCAGAATGAGTCAACCATTGACTAGTGGGGCTTCTACCAGTAAGGGTTCCAAGGAGAAGGCAAAAGAAAGTTACTTTGATGAATTTCTCACCTTTCTACCAGGATAGTCACAAAATAAAAAGGTTAGTGACAAATGTTTCATTGACAATTTGAGCTATTTAAGAGATGCTAGGATGCCTGAGTGTTCCAGAATGTTTTTTTAAGATATTTCTATAAAAATGATGAAAGTATAGTTCCTGTGTCAAACCCTTGGACATCAAGACTAGCCAAGTTGATAGTCCCAGATGTTTTCTTGGATGTTGATTTGATAGTTGCATTGGCAAGTTTTTATGACCCCTTGACTAGAACGATAAGAAGACATGATGGTTCAGCCCTAGTTACATTAGATAGGAGCTCTTTCATGAGGGATTTTGGTATTAATATCCCCATGGCCACATAAATTAACCTACAAGCCCTGGCCAATAGGTATACTCGAGAATATGTCCTTGTAGAGAAGGAGATTCAAAGCCATGTTCACCAAGGCAACATGAATTAAATTGCACTAGTGGCTGGATCAACCCCTTACTTCTACAAAGATTTGGCTTTTTATGTAAAGTATATTGCATATGGTTTGTGTAGAGTACTTGGAGTAGATGGTGGGATAGATAGGATAACATCTGACCATTTGATGATGGTATTGGAATCACAACACATGCATAACAACAAAGGTTATGACTACATTGGGTATGCCATTGATAATATGCACAAGAGATTGGAGGCAATAAGAAACATGGAAGATTCCCCTAAATTTTTGCATTAATCATTGTTAATGCACCTCATTTTGTTCCATAATTACACCATTATGAATCTAGACAACTTACATCCTCAAATGATGTGGAAGGGTCAACCCAATCTAGTACAATTTTGGATAGGAGCTTGGAGCTCTACTTGCCCTAGTTGTGATTTCTGTGCTTTTTAGAATTGGATGGTGAGACCAATCATGCTTGAATTAGGGTTAGATCTTTGTAGGATGCTAGTAAAGGCTCTATAACTACTACGACCTTGTCAATTTATTGACAAATGGCCTAAAGGACACAACTAAGGGGACTTTTACTATGAAGGGACACACACCATAATAAGAGTGTATGGGTGCCCCCAACCACCTCATATACTACAATTCTTTGTTCCACCAAGGGTTTCTTTCCTGGAAATTATTTTGCAACTAATATTAACTAATAAAGAGCACCTAGCCTCCCTCAAAAAGGCTACATTTACCCCCAGGTACTTTTCTGTATCCAACTTCACAATTGGGAAGAGTGCATTTGCCAAGTTAAATGATTGGCTGGGTCAATTCAAAATTAATGCTGCAACACCTAGATATGTTGATATAGAGGGCTTCATAGTTATGGCTAGAAAGTACTACACTCCTACCATTCCTATAAATAAGAGACATGAGGAGTATCCTGAAGAAGATCATATCAGGAACATCATTGAAGAGGATGTGATAGAAAAAGGAATATATCAATTCATTGAATTGATGAGGTATGAGAAGAAATTTAAAGTACAATGGATTCCCTTTGGAGGCTTCTATCCCACTGTGCCTTATTTGCAAAGATTGGAGATGATAATGGATAATTACCAAACATTGGTCAACTCTATTGAATACCAAATTGATGACAAGAATCAAGAAAAGGAGAAGCATTCATAATCTAATTATGAAGATAGTGATGGAGGTTACCCAATCTATAGCCCTCATGCTATGGACCAAGGATCTCCTACTATTCAACAAGGAGAGGAAAATATAATAATGGACTTGATAGGGCTTCCTAGCTCTCAAGACACTAGTGAGCCTCCTCAGAAGAAGCAGAAGCTGCAAGTAGGAGAATCTTCACGAGCTAGGGTCAAAGAAAAGAAGTTAGATAGAGTGAAAGCTTTATTTCCAAGAGATAGAGACCATGATCATTGGCTTAGGCAATGGATCAGAGAGGAAAAAAGAAAACATAAAGTAGTGATAGAAGTAGTTGAGCTACCTTTGGTCTTAGGTCAAGATGAAAGGATGCTTGAACAGGATGCCTTCTTGAAGCATGACAATTTCATCAAGTCCAATGAATTCAAGGACTTCCTTTTATGGCACAAACAACATCAGGTAGCTTCCAATGTTCAGATCAAAGAAGATGGCTAGATACCTGATGAAGCCATCCAAGACTTGAGGGATTATGATCCAGAATCTGAAACTATAACCCCAGAAGAAGCTAGACAATTAGTAAAATCTAGTAACATGCTTCTTGTACCTGGGTGGGATTTGGCCTCAACTTTTATAATCGAGCAAATTAGAAAGTAGAATAACATAAATCTAACTTTAGAAACCCAAGTAGGTGATTTGATAAGAGGGTGTGGGTACAACCCTAAAAATAAGGCATTGGCTATGTGGAGCCTATATCCAAAAGATCAAAAGCCTTCCCTATTGAACATCCAAGAGAGGATGGGTGGTGATAAGATGATATGGTCAATACACAATATTGGAGATCTTGAGATCTCATAGGTGAAGACTCAATTTTTCAGATTAAATGAAGATAAAACCAAACAATTATCAGAGAGGTATCAAAATCTTTTCAATGATTACAGTGCATTAGTGAAATATAGAGAGATTTTGATAATGAAGGGAAAAGAACTAGAAAAGTGTGTAGAGGACTTGCAATTAAAAATTTCCAACATGCGTAAAGTTGCCCCTACACCACTAGAGTAGCCTACACTATGAGAGGTACAAGGTGTAACTGAAGAAGAAGTTGCTGCTATAGAAGAAAGAATGAACAAGGAAAAGACTGAGAGTATAGTACAGTCCCTATTGAAAATCTTGCAGCATAGGATAGAAGTTTTGAAGGATAAGGAAGAGGTAGTTTATACTGCATATAATAAATTTCCTAGTTTAAAAAGTGAAGTAAACAATTTTGTTTCTATTTCAAGTACCTATCATAGAACTTGGTCCACAAGGGAATCATTGTTTGAGAGACTAGCAGTAGTACAGTCTCTAAGGAGTGACATCCCAGATGTAGAATTACAAGTAGGAACTGAAATTGCAAAGATTGGTGTTGTTTCCTCTTTCTTCAAGGGCAAGGCAAATCAGGTGGAGGAAAACATGGCCATGTTTGGACTTGATTTCAATAGGTTCATTCCTCGAATCAAAATAGAGGAGGGAGAAATAAAGAACTTGCATACATGGAGGTCAGATTTTGATCTCTTACTACCTAAGAAAGAGGCTTTTATTAAAGATAAAAATGATGTTGATCTAGATCATTTTAACATAGTTTTGGATGAGGCTATTAGAGTAGAAATGGACATCAGCAAGTTCACCATAGATGTAAAACAAATTGCTAATGTAAGATGAGAAGGACAAAAGAAGAAATTAAAGAGCATTCAAAAATTCCCATGGCCAACAAAAGATCAGGTTACTACATGGGACAACATGACAAAGCCTAAAATAAGTAGGCCTGCAATAGAGGACTTGGATGACTTGGATGATGAACGAGTTCTAGTAGTGCACCTGATCTACGAGCACAGGAAGAGCAACTGATTGTACAGGGGATGATGTAAGTTAGCTAGTTAGGCAGTCATCATTCATACAACAAACATTAGCAGTTGCATCTGAATACCTAAAGACAAAGGTGGAGCTCAAAGTGGAAGTTCAAACTCCAAGAAGAAACAAGATTGGCACCATTTTCCCTCTTTTTGTTATATGCTTTAAAACTTTTGTATTCTAGTGCAAGTCACTATTAGAGCTACCCATAGCTTGTTGCATCCTTTTCTTAAGGATCCCAAGGTGGTCTCTCTCTATATAGTTGTTTCTCTCTCACACCAAAGGGTGGTGAAATATGTATTGTCATAGGAGTTTATAGATTTAGTGTTTGATTCTCAGGAATTTATTTTTCTTTGAATGTATTGACATTGGAGGTATATCAATAAAATATACTAAATTTATATGTATATTTCTTATTGTCTTCATGTATGGTTTTGATTTCTCTATATGTTTAAATTTGCAAGGCATTTTAGACATATATTTTTTAGGAATGAATGCTAAATGTTTGGCAACCATTCTGTAGCAGTTGTTGTTGCATTCATGACTATGATTGTCATTGATGTCAACACAGTGATTTATCAAAGACTTGCAGAGAAGCAGATAGAGTTTGGATTAGCGCATGTGGGTTATTGCAGTTAAAGGGAAGTTGAAGACACATTGATAGTGACATGGATGACAATGCATACTTTGAGGTCACACGAGTGAAGATTTATTGTATTTGGAAGCTGACTGTTTTGTGTAATTTTGATGTAGCGTGTGGAAACTTTTATATTGTAATTCTATGCTAACTCATTTGTAATTATTTGAGTGTGATATAAAGGAAGGAATGTATTTCCTTGTTGTAATGTAGCTGTAGTGATTATGTGTGATGCTGTATGCATGAAGTGAAGAAAAGAGCTAAGTATGAAAGCGAATTTGTGAAGCAAGACATGCGAAGTATAGAGATCTAAAATTGAGATATGATGTAACAGTGAGTGCAGTTTGGCACAATTAGAGAAGAGGTAACATATTATTCTTTTGAGTAATGCAAAGATTATTTGGACAGTGTGTTCAATGATCTTACCCTGAAGCTGTTTGGGCAGTGGGTCCTTTTGTCTTCCATAACTCTTAACAGGGTTAGAATATTTTAACAGGGATTCATATGTACTGAATGTATTTCATAAGACTCCTAATAGAGTCCATCCTTTCACAAAGAATATTCATATTAGTGCATCTGATGAAGGGTGCTCCCCTTAATACCACAAACACATAACAGAAATAGAGAAACAACAACAATATGCAAGAACAGAAAATTGGCTTCTTATTATCTCCACAAATGTGGAATTACAAACTTTCAGAATTACAATATGCAAAGCCACATGGGCATTCCCTTACAATATTCTTTAGGACAAAGCCTCGAATCAATACCCAGATCTACTACCCAGAATTATTCTGAACTGCCTAAGACAATAATACAGCCTTCCTTGTATAGGCAATTTTCCACCGCCTGGGAAGGTTCCAGAATTTTAGCCAATAAGGCCGACCAAACTTAGAATTATTTTTTTTATTTTACATTTCATTACATCATAGTCGGCTCAAAATAAATTTTGAAACCCGAACAGAAATTTTGAAGAAAAAATCATTTTCCGCCATTTCAGGTGACCCAACTTCCGAAGACCATAAGTCATCACCAGTTGACCCGATTGACTATTGTAACCCCATTTCGGAAAGGGCGCGAGGAGCTCTACAACACTTGAATTAAGCAAGCTTCATTTAGCCCAAAATTTGACCTCATCCGGGGCCTCTAAAGCCTTCAAAACTGAGTTCGAAGTTTCTGTACCCTGCTGCCAATACCGAAAATCTTCAATATCTTCCAATATACACTTGATCTGGCAATAAAACTTTACTGGCAGACTTATATGACCAAAACGAACCTCCAAGAAAGAAATCAGATCATTCTGAGCACATACAAAAATTACCAAAAATAGTAACTTTCCATAAATAGCAGCTCTGCACAAAATAGCCCTTATTGAATACAAAAATAGAAATATTTTTTTGGGTGATGCAAGATTGCTCTTACACCCAGGATGCTCCTGCATCAGCATCTTTTTTGGGCCTCATTCCCACCGGGGTTTACTCTTTGATCAAGAGGTTCCCTAGTCAACATATCTTATGTCATTGTGTTATTGTGTATGAATATCTTTCTATGGTTGGTAAATATATTGCTTATATGGTTTAATGTTGTTGAAGATGATAAAAGTTATAATTATCTGATAACTAATTCACCCCCCCTCTCAGTTATCTTGGTGGCCTTTACTTTCTAACAATTGGTATCAGAGCGGTAGGTCCTTGAAAAAGAAGTTTAATAGATTAAGGAGATCCATGGCAAATTTCAGGAAAGAAAGCCCTAAGTTTGATGGAGTAAATTTTGACACCTAGAAAGAAAAGAGGAAGACATACCTACTATGTTTAGGACCAGGTTATTGGTTGATTACAAAGAATGATAAGACTATCATTGGAGAAGATAATCTTGAAACATGTACTGCTGATGAAAGAGATATATTCATGTGTAACATACTTGCAAGAGAAACTCTTTTGACAACACTTTCAGAGAATGAGTACAGTTAGGTAAAATGTTTGAAAAAGTCTCATGAAATTTGGAAAGCTTTACACTCTACTTTTGAAGGTGATGAACATGCAAAAAGAGTTAGATTACATAATTGGATATGTGAATTTGAAGATATAAGAATGTTGGAAGATGAATCTATTAGAAGTTATATTGGTAGAATGTCAGAAATTATTACAGGTATAAAATCTTGTGGAGGAACAAAGACAGAGAATGAAGTGATATGGAAAATTTTGAGGACATTGACTCCTATATTTAAGCAAACAACATAGATGATTGAACAAGTCATACCTTGTAGAACAAAATTTACAAGAGAGACTCTTCTTGGAAGATTGGAAGTAGCATAAATGAACTTGAGATTATTAGGAGACTTACTTAGAATGGAGACAACATTTAGTGCTCTTAGTGTTCACCCTACATTGTCAAGAAGCATCAGTGTGAGCAGAGATTATGCTGGTAACAATAGATCTAGAAATGAAGAAGACAAGAAGATTGAAGAAGGCATTGCTTTACTTGTGAAAAGAGAACCAGATGGTAAGAAAATGTTTAAATGTTGGACTTGTCAAGAATATGGTCATTTTGCATCTAAGTGTCCTAAGAGAGTTAAAAAGTACAGAAGCAATTTCAAACCTAGAAGATCTAAGGAATGTTATTATGCTAATGATGAAGATCTTGAAGCTAGTATTGAAAGAACTTTGAGTGAAAGTGATATTGAGAATAATGATGACATAGGATTTGTAGCAATTAAAGAAGAGAATTCTGAAATTGATGTTAAGGAGGAAAAAGCCTTAGTTTCACAAGTTGAAAAGAAAGCTGATTAGATTATAGATAGTGGTTGTTCACATCATATGACTGGAGACATGAAAAAGTTCATAAAGTTTAATGAATATGATGGAGGAGTTGTTAGAGTTGGAAACAATGCACCTTGTTTGATTAAAGGTATAGGATCTATTACTCTTGATGGAAAGACTAATATTGATGATGTTTATTTTGTGGATGGATTGATACATAATCTTTTGAGTGCTGGATAGTTAGTTGATAAGGGATATCAAGTTTGGTTTACTGAGAAAACTTGTGTGATAAAGGATAAAGATGGAAATCTGATCGGAACTAGATCTAGAACTAGAGGTAATGTATTTTAGTTGAATCCTACTGAGATGACATGTTTGATTACTAAGATTGATGACAGTTGGTTATGGCATAGAAGGTTTTGTCATATAAACTTTGATAACATTGTGAAAGTAAGCACTACACTTGCAGTGAGAGATTTACCTAAGATTATGAAGCCTACTAACATGATTTGCAAAGAATGTGTAATGGCTAAATAGAAGAGAAGTTCTTTTTCCAGTAAGAAGTTTACATCTATAGAGAAGCTGGAGATTGTTCATATAGATTTGAGCGGTCCTACCAAGACTAGAGGATTCTATGGAGAAAGGTATTTTATGATTCTCGTTGATGATTTTACAAGAATGATGTGGATTGCATTTCTTAAAGAAAAATTTGAAGCATTTGATAAGTTTAAGATTGTTAAGAATAAAGTTGAGAATGGATCTAGAATGAAGATTAAATGTTTGAGATCTGATAGAGGTGGATAATTTACTTCTAGAGAGTTTAACACCTTTTGTGAAAAAAATGGCATTAAGAGACAATATTCAGCCCCTAGAACACCTGAACAAAATGGTATTGCAGAAAGAAGGAACAGATCAGTGACTGAAGCACCAAGAGCTATGTTGTTTGAGAATGATCTGGTGAAGATATTCTAGAGAGAAGCAGTAAACACAACAATGTATACAATGAACAAAGTACAAATCAGAGCAGACACAAATAAGACACCTTATGAGTTATGGTTTGGACATGCACCCTCAGTTAAGTATTTTAGAATTTTTGGAAGCAAATGTTATATAAAGAGAGATGATGATATTGGAAAGTTTGATCCTAGAAGTGATGAAGGTATATTTCTTGGATATTCTTTGAAAAATAAAGCATATAGATGTTTCAATAAAAGAACTAAGACTATTGTTGAAAGTGCAAATGTTAAAGTTGATGAAAAGTTCAAAATTCAAGAAAGAATGCTTGATTATGAATCTGATGAAGAAGCTCATCCTTGTGTGTGTGAAAATTATACCTGATCTGTAAACACAACACTCAGTAAAACATTAGAGGTTAGTGATAATCAAAATCATGCAAAATTGAAAGCTATCTAACCAAGCGATTTACTGTCTTCTAATAGGTGCGAGATTAATGTTCTCAGATTGTAATCGAGATCAGTGACCTAGTCGACACCTAAATGAAGGATTTGAATGCAAAAGATGGATATGAAATTGAATGCAATTAATCTATATTTTTTATATTTTCTATGCAATAAGAATGAAAACTTGATATGAATCTATGCTAATATGAAAAACTTGATATGAAATGAATGCTAAATGATCTAACAATGAAGATTCTAACAATGATATGAAAACTATGAAATTCTATGCTAAGATATAGAAACTATGCAATTGAAATTGATCTCACAAAGCTTTGAATTCGCAAGTTGATTCCTCAGCCTCTAATTCTCCAGCGTGATTGTGCAAAATATGAGATGATTTGTGAAGAGCTGAGCCTTTAATTTATAGAAATCCAGGGCTTTGGAGGTGCATGAATAAAAGCCATAAATCACTCAAATAACTCAACTTGATTTTTGAGTTATTTTTAAATAAAAGATAATTAACTCACAAAAACATGCAAAAGCTAAGTTTTAACTCAAAATAGAGTTTAGCTTTAATTGATAATTGATAGTTGTTTGCTTTTATGATTGTGCATGTTTTATTTATGAATTAATTTAATAATAAAGTGATTTATTTCCAACTTAATTGCTTTTAAAAATAAAACAATTGATTTATGGGTTAATCAATTATTTAATCAAAATTTTATTAAAAACTATATTATTAAATAATGACAACTTGCTTTAATTAATTAAATAAGAATTTAATCAATTATTCATATGATATTAGATTTATTGTCAAAATTAAATAATACAATTAATAATAGATAGAATTAAATTTAATTAAACAATTAAGTGGCAAATATTAAATCTAATTAATTAAATATGAAAATATTCAATTAATCAAACTTTAGGATAAATGTGATTTATTGCCAAATAATTATAAAATTAAAGATAATTAAGATAATTAGGAATATTACTAGGAATATTCTCCGATGCAAAATTTAAGATAATCAATTAGATTTGATGATGTTTAGATGTGCCTTAGATTAGGACTTTGATGTCGATTTCATATGATTTGATGATATAGGAGGTTAATGAACTTATAGCCCATTTTTGGGGTATTACATTTTGCCCCTCTTTGAATTACTGTGCGAAGCGCAGTGGTTCAAAGAAAGTCTGTGTTTGATAAAGATATGAAACTGATTCAAAAGATAAACCGATCTCAAGATAGAAAATGATTGAGAGATATTGAGATAGGAGTTGATTGATATTGAATTAAGATGGAGATAATAGGTCTTGAATGACCAAAGATAATGTTCACTGTAGCAGCAAATGAACCTATGATTGCGAAAAAGTGTCAAAATGCCTGATTCTGAACCTTAGGATTGATAAGAAGTGAGTGACCCGTTCTAGACTCGATTGTCTTAGCAGAACTAGCAGGTATCACATCCGAATCCTTCAGTTGCCGAAGAACCAAGGAAAGAACACTATGATCCGATGGTTGCAAAAATTGATACAGTTTACAAGATTAAGAAAATATCAGATTGATATGGATCTTGATGAATCTGATATGCCCCAAGTGATGATAGATTTGCCCCGAGCGATGAGGACTTTTGATGAATCAGTAACTAGACGTGATTGTTTGTCTTGATCACTGATGAAAGATATTGATAGACTTGATCGATAGAATTTGATTTACAGACTTTGAATGATGTGCAATAGCATGCCCCCTTCGGGATTAAAATTGAAATTTGACAAGAAAAGTCAGCGTTGATAGTTTAGAAGCATGTTAATTGATTTGAGAAGTGGTTAAACACATCTGAGAATGCATTCTGCATCGTTGGAAGGTCTAAAAGACCAAGTTTGACTAGGTTTGACCATGAGTTGACCATGGTTGACCAAGTTAAAATTTTGATAGTTTGATGTAAGATAATCAATTAAGTTGAATACTAGATTTCTGTGATGATTGAAGGTCGAATATGCAAGTAGTTAATAATATGAATGATCTCAGATTTGAATTTTGATCCTGAAAAAGGATTCTACTTGCTATTTCATTGGAGGAACCTTCGTGTGAGATTCAGCTCTTGTTAGATTTGAAGAATTGATATGAAGACTTGTTTAAGCTTTTAAGTTCGTTTAGCCATTGTGAGATCATGCAAAGATGAAAAATGCAAAGAGACATGCAAGATGAAATGCAACCTAAGACCTAGGACCTAGTCACTGATCATGTGTCGATTTGTTATCATCATTGAACTTTTAGGTAACCGGATATATCAATACAATTCCCACTAGCCATGAAACCATAGACATATGAATATTGATTTGTATGCGCAAGAATCAATACAACACCCACTGGACAACAACCATGGATATATGAATATTGACTTTATTTTCAAAATGTTGGATTAAATATAAGCATCAAGGCACAAATGCCAGGATGACCTGAATATCATGTCCATTTTGATATAGCAATTTGTACAAGCATCAAAACATAAACGTTGTGATGACCTGAGTACACCTTGCGTTACAAACACATCAAACAGTCAAGAGATCATTCTAAATCCAATGTGAATTACCCGTAGTGACCCTTTATCGTTCACATCCTTAGGCAAGATTGCATTCCACAGTAGGAGAAAGAACTTACTCAAAAAGACAATAGTTAGATCAAACTTCCTTGAATTTTTCGGGTATCAATGGTCGAGGTACGCATGGCCATCCAATTCGAGATAGAAGCTCTTACAGTCAGACACCATTTCAATCCAAAATTTCCAAAGCTGTTAGATTTTCACATACAAGCAGAAGACAAAGAAAAGATTATGCCCCCAGTCATCACTCTCTAAATCCTGTAAAGGACATCATTGAAGAGCTCGAAGGGACACAAAATGCAAAAATCTCAATGCGAATCAGTAAGCATACAAGGAGATAAAAGCATGAAAAGCACAGATTGTTTTCAGTTGAGTTTTGATGTTTGATTGTTGTTGATGCAAAATCCTTTCTGGAGACGAGACTGACTGACTGACTCAACTTGAAGCTTCAAAGGACTCTAAGTGGATATGACACGTCTAAGATACATTGGAGGCCATAGGATATGAAATTGATTACCCCCAAGTGTGAACATTGATAGGATGCAAACGCTTGAGCTGGTTGGTGTACAGGCCGACTTATTGAAAATTGGAAATGCAGGAACAAACCGGGAGATATGTACAAACTAAAGCAAGACTAAAAGCTGGGAAAGACCAAGATTGTGCTGATAGATGGAGCATTTGGAACAAGTGGCGCCTGTTTGCCAGGTTTTCACCATCTTGGTAGAGATTCTATTTTTGCTACCGAGGTGCCTGTTTCCAAGTTTTCACCAAGGCACTTTCTCTTTCTTTTTTCATTTTTTTGTATTTTTGATATTTTTTTATTTTTTTTGTACTTTTGATATTTTTTGATTTTTTTTGTGAATCATCAAGGCACCTATTGCTAGGTTTTCACCAAGATGTTCATTTTTTCAGGACTTTTTTTTATTTTAAAGATTTTTTTCAGGACTTTTACCAAGCACTAAATGCCTTAGGCGTAGAATTTCTTCAGATGGAGAACGTTGATTGGTTCTCGGAGCTGTTCTCCTTCAGTCGTTGAGAGTTGATAGGAACCAGAGCCAAAAGTAGCAGTGATAATAAAGGGACCCAGCCAGTTGGGTTCGAACTTCCCCTTGCATTCTCGATGGGATTGATTTTTAGGATTTTCTCTGAACACTAGATTGCCAACCTGAAATTCTCTATATTTGACTTTCTTGTTGTAGCTCTAGACATTCTTTTCTGATACACTCTGAGATGATCATACACTGCTTGTCTGCGCTCATCTAGTAATTCAAGTTCTTGTAACCTAGACACTCTGTAGTCTTCATCAGTGACAAGTCCATGCATTCTGATTCTAAGTGATGAGATTTCAACCTCAATAGGAAGTACCACTTCAGACCCATAAACTAAAGCAAAAGGTGTAGCCCCAATAGGTGTTCTGATACTTGTTTTGTAGGCCCATTCTGATATTTGTTCTGATACTGGTTCTGATACTGGTTCTGATACTGATTCTGATACTAATTCTGATAATTGTTCTGATACTGGTTCTGATACTGATTCTGATACTGATTCTGATAATTGTTCTGATACTGGTTCTGATGCTTGTTTTGATACTGATTCTGATAATTGTTCTGATACTGGTTCTAATATTGATTCTGATACTGATTCTGATAATTGTTCTAATACTGGTTCTGATACTAATTCTGATACTGATTCTGATAATTGTTCTGATACTGGTTCTAATATTAATTCTGATACTGATTCTGATAATTGTTCTGATACTGGTTCTGATGCTTGTTTTGATACTGGTTGTGATACTTGTTTTGATACTAGTTGTGATACTTGTTCTGATAATTGTTCTGATACTAGTTCTGATACTTGGTATACTTGATAGCATCTTTTTCCATTGTCAACTCCCAAGCAAGATTATATCGTGCAGTCCCAATGTCTAGCAAGGTGGAGAACAAGAGCGATTGGCAAGCTGGTGGAAGAGATGGAAGACAAGAGAATAAAGGATAATGAAGGGAAGAAATCCTCAAGGGAAAACTCCTCAAGAATACTCAAGCTAGGGAAAAATTGTCATGTAAAGCGCATTTGGACAAGCAATAAAAGACCAGCATAGGATAAGTCACAAAAGCGTAGTGCCAGAGCAGGATAGGATGTAGTCCAAAGGAGTAGACATGTCAAGAGGCTTCATAGCACTATGTTTTACTCTTTCTTTCTTTTTTTATTAGATCAAGACCAAAGGGGAAAAGGATAGCGATAAGCGAAAATGAATGGAGGAAGATGGATATGAAGGCTAAACATGGAAGGAATGAAAGCAAGATCACCGTAAGATAGCTCACAAAATAGCCAAATATTCATGTATAGATCAACATTGTCAAGATCAAAGAGAGAAGATGGAATGGATGAAATATGTAGAAGAACTACGCATGATGCCTGATTGCTAGATTTTCATCATGGTACTTATCCAAGGTGCCACAAGGAAGTGGTTTTCACCTTAGGATGAAATTTTTTTTCTCTTTACTTTTGCTACCAAGGCGCCTGTTTCCAGGTTTTCACCAAGGCACATTTTCAATTTTTTTATTTTTCATTTCTTTTTTTGGAAGAAGGCAAGCTTTTTAGATAATGCTCCTTGAAAGAATAAACCATGATATGCCAAGAATTCAAAATGATATGCTCAAAGATGCTGATAGGGAAAGGAATATGGAAGAGGAAAATGGAGGATAGGGTTTTATGTAAAACGAGTGAGGATGGAAGATAGGAGGAATAGGAAAATGAGGAAAAATGATAGAAGGTAGAAGGATAATGCAAGGAAAGATTGTGAAAGGGTAGATGGAAAGGAAGGCAAGATCAATGTAAACACACACCCTGAAGGGTGGTGAGAGGGTGGAGGAAACATGAATGAAGGAATACGTGAAGGAATATGGCGAATGGATAGCAGAGGTTGAGGTTTGGGCGCATGAAATGGAAGAATATTTTTGGAAGGAGATGTGGTGGAAGCCTTTGGAAGCTTGAATGTCAATTTCACTTTTTTTTTCAACACCAGACTCTTTCAAGAGAGACTTTGGAATCCATATAGTCGTAGGCTTTTTATTTCCTTTTGATGATTTAGAGATAATATCTTCAATGATGGATTTTGGAACCCATACTTGTCTTGTAATTTTTTTCTTCGATATCTCTTTTGACTTTATGTTTCCATGTCTATTAGAGGAGACATGGTGATCTTTTTTTGATGGATTCTTGTATTGCTTCTTTTTCTTGTATTGAACATTCAAGTTACTTCCAAAAGACTTGGGATTTGTGGAAGAGGGAGGATATGATTGGTTTAGATGGGTGGTTGGATGAAAAGGATTCAAGGGTATGCATCTATGTTGATCTTGAGGAAAGATAGGAGATGGAGGTATGTAAGGACCCAAGATGGATGGCGAATTAGGAGAGTCAGGAGGGGAAAGTGAAGGGACATAGGGACCCAAGATGGAAGGAAGGTATGAAGATCTTTGTAGTGGTGGAAGAGGTCCAAGGATGGAAGTGGAAGATGCAAAAGGATAATCAATAAGTTCGTTAGCATCTATATGACAACCAAGGATATCAGCATCTTTAGAGTGAGCATTAGAATTTTCAATAGGATCCTGGACATCTTGAATAAGAGCATTTTCTTTGATAGGATCGTTTGAAGCTTGCAAAGACTTAGGAAGAGCAGAAAGCGGAAGTGAACATGGAATGGTAGAACAAGAAGATGGAAGACTTTGATCTTGACAAGGATCTTTGGATAGCACCAGCGCATAATTTTTCTCTTGTTTTTCAATAGGCTTAACATTGGAAGGAACACCATTTTTACCAACCTTAATGGAAGTATCATCTTTGGAAAGTGCAAGCGTACTAAGGTTATTTTGATTGTCATTTTGATTGTTCTTTTCTTCATCATTTTTAGAGTCCTCTTGACATGGAGCCACTTCTAAGGACAAGGAAGCATGTTGGGATTGTATGGATGACTTTGGAAGAGATGGTGGAGGACTAGCTGAAGTAGGGATTATAGCATATGAAGGCTTAGGCTCTTTAGGTTTATCATTATTGAAAGTCTTTGCAGCCAAGTGAAGGTTAGCTTGAGTTTCTTTAAGAGGTAGCCCTGGAGGATAACTATAGGGAACCACATGAAAAGTATCAGGGCTTGTGTCAGATGAAGGTTCTGTGAAAGATGTGAAAGACTCAGAAGCTTTAGGAAATGTACGAGTATTGGAGGAAGTAGGGGATGGAAGGGAACCATCGCAAGACAAAGGTCCAACATTAACATGATCTTGCTTGAGAGTGTAATCTTTATTTTCAGCCTGAGAGTTCTTAGAGGAGAGATCCTTATAGTATTGACGTTTCAAGCTAGCACGATGTATTTTATAGTCCTTAGCAGTAGTAGATGGATCATCATCAAGGTATTGTCCACAAAAGCCATCAAAGTCTCTTTCAAAATCAGAATCATATGGATCACCATCACGATCTATCCAATGTGACGGCCCATTTGTAGTAAGCAGGAATGAACGATGAGGAGGACTCTTAGGAATAGAGGTGTCATAGGTATCATTACATTGTTTGTCGTCATAGTCATCATAGTCTCCAAAGCTAGATGTGTCACTCTCTGTTGAAGAGGTATCATATTGCTCAAATTTTTTTCGGGGGCATGGTGATATGTACAAGTCTTTATCAAATGGAAAAGAGTATAGAGGTTCCTTTTCTTTCCCAAGTTTGTCAAGCTGGACTTGCATAGCTTGTATCTGTTTCATTATAGCTGCGATCAGAGCTTCTTCCTCTTGTTTACTGATTCTTTGAGACATGTGTACTGATTCTCAATAGCTACTACTCTATTCTTGACACAGTGATTTGTTCGATAGATTCTGGAATTAGGCTGAAAACATTGGATATCTTGCAATTTGACAATTTCTGACAACTCTCCCAAATTTTTCCAAACGACACTCTGCAGACTCATACGACACTGGGTAGTCTATGAAATGACAGTTGCTAAACTCATACGACAGTTGGGTAATACTGAAATGAAACTTGACAAAACTCATATGACTTTTGACTTGCTGAAATGACTTTTGACTCCAGAAAGATTTTACGTCAATTTTTGCAAAATTTAAGGTCTTCAATTTTGGATTGTTTGCAAATTGTATTGTCCAAATTTTGAAGGTTATACCAGATTTGATCATTTTTAATAGCCAAGTAGATAAACAAGCACGTAGAATAGCAAGCAAGTGATTCCAAGCACGTCTGAAAACAATGAACAAGGGCAAAAGCAACCTTGCGCATGAACAATCAAGTAACCAAATTGTGCTAATCTCTGAGAGTACTAATTGTGTATGTTCTGAAAAGTTTTGCAATAACACACATATACCTGAAAGTGAAAAATTGGCCTCTCTAGGGTTTTTAGTAATGGTTTGACTCTGCAACTTTTATGATTCAAAGGGGTGAACTCCAATCCCGACGCACCAGGGTTTTGACACAGTCCGAGAACTTAATCTTCAAGAGCTGCTAGGGAGATCTGACAACCCAACAATGAACCATACCCGTGGAGATTTCTTCCACAAGGACATTTATATAGCGGCTGTCACTACCACGGAGAAAATGGCTATGACCGCTTGAGGTTCCGTCAACGCAGTTTGCCCTGTGAAGGGATTGTCTGGTACGGTTAACCCTCTCTAAAGATGACTCACAATAGTATACCACAAGGGGACTTGGCTCCAGATTCAAGGTTTTGACACCTCTTCACTTTTAACCCAAACAAAGCAAGCAGATTAATCTGACATGCTAAGACTAAGTTTTGTTCCACCAAGGTCTGTGATATCAACTCCACATGATCTATCAACCTCTCCAGAGAGAGAATGTATCAATCAATAAGAGAAGACGCGCTAACCAATTTTGATTCACCAAAGCTCATGATATCAACCCCACGTGATCTATCAACCTCTCCGGAGAGAGAATGTGTTGATCAATAAGAGAAGACGCACTAACCAAGTTGAATGTGAAATGCACTAAGTATCCTCCCTACCTACAAGGATTCCATCGTCAAGGAAGGATTTCGCTAGGAATCCAATCTCTCAAGAATCATGAATAGTGTTCATAGGGCCTAATTACTATGTGAGCACAGATGTATGTTCCGAAAGCAAATCTACCAAAAGCATCCAAAAAGTAGAAAGAGGAACACTTAACTTATAAAGCGAATATGAGATGAGTCCACAAGGTGGAACACTTAACACCTCACACAAGCTAAAAATGAGTCCACAACTTAGAAAACAAGGGAGTTCCTAAAAGCACAAAAGGGTTGCCAAGTGGAACATTTAACGCTTCTGTCCTGTTGACCCCTCCCCTTTATGGCGCTGAGATTGCAACCACGGGGCGAAAATGAGGGGCCGACGGATTAGCGAGTCCAATAACCCAAGATAGCAATCAAGATCAATCACAAGTATTCTAAGACTACTTAATGAATCTTTAAGGGTTCACAACCTAGTATCAATTATGCAAGTGTGTAGAAATAGATCAAAAGCATGAAAAGATGCACACAAGCTTGACACATAAGAGATTTATTTTAAGTCCCAAATCAAAATATTATTAGATGAAGGAGAATACCTGGGATCCTTGCAACGCGCTTAGTAGATTTTACTTGATTTTTAGCAATTTTTGTTGAGCTTTTCCATGCAAGCAAGTGACGAACTCTCCAACAAGCAAACAAGCAAACAAGATATGCAAAATATATTCAACTTATGAAAACCATAGGGTTAGCTCTAAAAATCAATTATTATCAGTAATAATAACCAGCAATCAACCCAAATGACAACTCATATCATTCATTGAACCATGTAAAAAAAATAAGTGCATACCCATCACAAAACTTTATTTTTTTTTTTTGCATTTGACCTAGTCAACAAGATCTAATTTTTTTGATATGATTTTGGCCACAAAAATAGAAATTCAGAATAGAGACCCCTACTAAAAAATAGAGAGCTTTCCAAAAATGCAAAAATTTTAGAAAAACCTCTTCATTTGTGCCCTAGAGACCCATTTTATCAAAATAGACCATTTTTTGTAAATTGACTATTTGAGCTATGATATCATGTCCAAATTTAAAACACAAAGAATGGACCCCCTGTAGAATTTAAAGAGCTTTCCGAAAATATAAAAAAATTCTAAAAATATACTGATTTGCGTCAGATATTAATTTTTTCTGGAATTTCAAGAAAAAATTATTAAAAATTCAAAACATCTCAGAAAATTCTAAATTTTTTACTGTAGCTTCCATGACATGTCATCAACTTGAAAAAAAAATTTCAGACCAAAATTCTTAGGCGTTTGGGAGATAAAATTAAATCTTTGAAACTTTGGGGTTTTAGCTCCCAAAAAAATCAAAACTAGCATGCAAAGGTGGGTTGCCCCACGGTGGGCGCCAGAAATGTGTGTGTGAAAATTATACCTGATCTATAAACACAACACTCAGTAAAACATTAGAGGTTAGTGATAATCAAAATCGTGCAAAATTGAAAGCTATCTAACCAAGCGATTTACTGTCTTCTAATAGGTGCGAGATTAATGTTCTCAGATTGTAATCGAGATCAGTGACCTAGTCGACACCTAAATGAAGGATTTGAATGCAAAAGATGGATATGAAATTGAATGCAATTAATCTATATTTTTGATATTTTCTATGTAATAAGAATGAAAACTTGATATGAATCTATGCTAATATGAAAAACTTGATATGAAATGAATGCTAAATGATCTAACAATGAAGATTCTAACAATGATATGAAAACTATGAAATTCTATGCTAAGATATAGAAACTATGCAATTGAAATTGATCTCACAAAGCTTTGAATTCGCAAGTTGATTCCTCAGCCTCTAATTCTCCAGCGTGATTGTGCAAAATATGAGATGATTTGTGAAGAGCTGAGCCTTTAATTTATAGAAATCGAGGGCTTTGGAGGTGCATGAATAAAAGCCATAAATCACTCAAATAACTCAACTTGATTTTTGAGTTATTTTTAAATAAAAGATAATTAACTCACAAAAACATGCAAAAGCTAAGTTTTAACTCAAAATAGAGTTTAGCTTTAATTGATAATTGATAGTTGTTTGCTTTTATGATTGTGCATGTTTTATTTATGAATTAATTTAATAATAAAGTGATTTATTTCCAACTTAACTGCTTTTAAAAATAAAATAATTGATTTATGGGTTAATCAATTATTTAATCAAAATTTTATTAAAAACTATATTATTAAATAATGACAACTTGCTTTAATTAATTAAATAAGAATTTAATCAATTATTCATATGATATTAGATTTATTGTCAAAATTAAATAATACAATTAATAATAGATAGAATTAAATTTAATTAAACAATTAAGTGGCAAATATTAAATCTAATTAATTAAATATGAAAATATTCAATTAATCAAACTTTAGGATAAATGTGATTTATTGCCAAATAATTATAAAATTAAAGATAATTAAGATAATTAGAAATATTACTAGAAATATTCTCCGATGCAAAATTTAAGATAATCAATTAGATTTGATGATGTTTAGATGTGCCTTAGATTAGGACTTTGATGTCGATTTCATATGATTTGATGATATAGGAGGTTAATGAACTTATAGCCCATTTTTGGGGTATTACAATCCTAAACCTAACATTGGATCTACTAAATTATTTTATGAAACTGACAGTGATTTCTTGAATGAAAGCCACAATGAAGTTACTGAAGAACCTACAACTGAAGAGAGATCTGAGACAGTGACACCTAGCAAGAGTTTGTTAAGGAATCATCCTATTGAATAGATTATTGGAAGCATCAAAAGAGGAGTTCTACCTCCGAATAAGGTACAAGAATAGTTATGTTTGATTTCTCAAATTGAACCTAAGACTACTAGTGAAGCTTGTGAAGATGAAAGTTGGACTAATGCTATGAAAGAAGAACTAGATCAGATTGAAAAGAACAAGACATGGGAATTGGTCCCTAGACCTAAAGACAAGAATGTTATTGGAACTAAATGGGTATTCAGAAACAAGATGAATGAACAAGGAGAAGTAATAAGAAAAAAAGAAAGATTGGTATGTAAGGGTTACTCACAGCAAGAATAAATTGACTATGAAGAAACCTTTGCACCTGTTGCAAGAATTGAAGAAGTAAGAATGTTTTTGGCTTATCCAGCTTACAAGAAATTCAAAGTATATTAGATGGATGTGAAGACAACATTTCTGAATGGAGAGTTGGAAGAAGTCTACATTGAGCAACCTGAAGGTTTTCCTTTGACTCAAGAAGGAGACATGGTATGTAAATTGAAGAAAGCTTTATATGGACTTAAACAAGCACCTAGAACTTGGCATGCAAGACCGGATAAGTATTTGTTAAAATTGGGATTTACAAAAGGAACAACTAATAGCAATCTTTACATAAAACAAATTGAAAATGGTTTGTTAATTATAGTTATTTTTGTTGATGACATTTTCTTTGGAGGAGAAGATGAAGCTAGTGACAAATTTGCTGATGAAATGAAGACTAAATTTGAAATGAGTATGATTGGTGAAATGAAATACTTTTTGGGATTACAAATAACACAAAACAATGATGGTATCTTTGTAAGTCAAAAAAAGTACCTGAATGACTTGTTGAAAAGATTTGGAATGGAGGATTGTAAACTAGTTGGAACACCCATGGTGATTGGACATAAGTTATCTAGCATAGATGAGACTCCTGTAGTAGAACAAAATAAATATAGATCTATGATTGGAGGATTGCAGTATTTGACTCATACAAGACCTGATATAGCACATTCAGTTAGAATTGTAGCAAGATTTCGAGTTGAACCTAGAGAATCATATTATGCAGCAGTAAAGAGGATACTGAGATATTTAAAAGGCACAATGGACTATGGATTATGGTATGAAAAATCTGATGATTTTAACCTATGTGCATATTGTATGCACCCTAAAACGGTCACCTAGACTTTGGGCATCTTTTATTAAATTATCAAATTTCCTGAATCAATACTTTGCAAAATTCAAATCAATTTCTTTTATCAATCCTAAATAATTCAATCATTTCAATTTTTCTTAAGGTTTGATCGTTTCATCAATAATTTTATTTAATTAAAAAAAATATTCCCTCTTAAATAAATAAAATAACCTTATTTAATTGAAAGAAATATCTTTTAAATGAAATAAATTTATTTAATTAAAATCTCTTTTAATTAAATGATTTTATCTTATTTAGAATAATATCTCTCTTTTAATTAAATAATGTTATCTTATTTAATTAATAGAGAATCATTCTTTTAAATAAATAAAAAATCCTCCTAAAGCTCTTTTGTGATGAAAAAGGAAAATAAAAATAAATAAAATAAATAAAATTCATTTTCTCTTCACACTTTCTAAAAATGAGCTTTCTTTCCTCTTTTTTGCATTTATCTTACATTGCTCTTGGAGATGCATTCTCTTCCACAGTTTCTTATATAAGGAGCCCTCTCATTCTCATGTTGGATCAAGAATTTTCATAGTATTGTTATGCTGCAGGTTTTCTTGGCAACATTGGAGCTTTGAAGATCATTTCATTTTAGCTTTCATATTTACATATAGCTTAATCTTCATAACACCTTAGCTTAGTTTCTTTCATTTTTTTTGCTTAATCTTCATATACTTTAATTAGCAAAGGAGAGTAAAACTTTTTTTTCAATAGAATAGTTTGCTTCTTTGCATTGCTATCATCTAGATTAGTTTCATTTACATGTAATAACTTGAAGATCAATGGAGATTATCATTCTTGCTTCTCATCCTTGAATCTCTCATTTCTTAGTGTACTTGCATGGGTTAATAAGGTCAATTTGAGGGCCTCATACACAACTTTTGCACTCCATGAATAGAGAGTTGTGAATGTAATGATTCATAGAAGTGTGACTATTTTTTAGCACACATTTTTGGCACCCACCATGGGGCAAAAAGGCTCTATTTTGTCCTTCTTTTTATACATTTTCGCTGCCTGTTCTGGTGTTTTTAAAATAGTTTTTGAGGTTAAGGGTGTTATTCTCTGTGGGATGTTATTTTTTAGCATTTTTTCTATCAAAACTATGATTTTTTAATTTTCTATCCATACTTCCATACATCACTGTTACAAAATCTCGCGCAAAGTTTCTCACTATATCGTGCGAGCCTTTGTACTTTCTTGCGCAGGATTGAGCTTTCTCACATGGCCCTGAGTACTATCTCACATGGAATTCCATGCCAGTAGAGATAGAATTTGCAGATTTGTAATTTCAGATTATTGATTTCTAACGATTATAGTTTGCTGTTGATTTGTCTTAATTTTTTACTTTCAGATGTGTGCTAAATTTTGGATTACAGATCTTTGGACCTGAGGTGAGTTACTACAATCTCTATTGTTAGAATAATTAAGAGGGAGGTGAATCATTTATCCAGTGTCCCAAAACAAAATGTATAATTCAAAAAGACTCCTTTAATTTTTGCTCATCGGTAAACACTAAATACTTTCACTATCTGTACCTTTACCAATTACCAGTCTAATACTATAATAGTTTACTAATCAAATCTAACATGTAACATGTAAAGAATGATAACAAAAAAATATCACAATCAACACATAACACAAGAGATTTAATGTGGAAACCCTGTAAAGGGAAAAACCACCTAGGACCAACAACCCAAATTTGTTCACTCTTCTGAAGTGAGGTCGGTTAAGACCCAACCCTGTTAAAGGTTTACAAACACACTATCAAGTGTGACCTTGTTAGAGGATTTTAGACTAGAAGTTATCATCCAACCAACATTCACTATGGGGTTGACAGGATAACAATGTTCATTCTATGAATTATACATTATAAGACTTTTAGAATCGACTCAGTTAAGAGATTTTGACTATATACAATGGTTAAATATGTAACAGTAAATGACCTGCCTTAATACAACTTCAATTGCAGATTACAGATCAATATTTAGTCCATACAAATCCTTCTGATCAATATTTCACTTTAGATTCAATACTTTATCAACTTACTATCCGTCAGTGATTGCTCTCTATAGCTTAGTAATTGTTCTTGAGCTTGATTCTTAACCAGTATGATCAGAATGCATGAAAACCTTGTTCACGTGATATTCTTGTAGCTTCTAATTCTTCCAGAATTCTTTCATAAATTTTTTTTTTCTCTTATATAGATGAGTAAATCATTTTCTTCTCCACCATCAGATTTTGCTGCTTAACCACATTCAGAGATTTTGCCGCTTCAAACTTTCTTAGTACTTGTGTCAATAACACGTTTCAATCTTCTCTGTTAGATCTTCCTTGAATTTTGTCAGTCATTGATCTGTGTAACAAACATTATCTGTTAACTCGATGTTATACTCTTGCCAGCTCATCAATCTTATTAACTAAAATAACATTTAATTCATTCTATTTTTCTCGGTTAACAAAAAAATGCGTTGGTGAACACTGCTTAGTTAATACTGTGATCAGTATACACTATACTTCGTCAGTGTATATTGGAAATGCTTCATTTATCAACAACACTGCTTTGTGTCTTTCAGCTCTATACTTCATTATAGATGAATGCAACATAATAAAGTCAATATCATCAAGTCATAGACTCATCAACAAGTTACTCAATGTGTTCCTTATCCTCATCTTTCATGTACATCTCTCCTCATGTAGATTTCTCTTTTCTTCATCTTTTTCACCTTTCTTTAGATGTCTCGATATAGTAACTTACAAGATAAGTGTTGTCAAACTAGTTGACATTAATGACAACATAATACTAATTTAATCATATTAAATATCTAATTATCAACTCCTTAGTGATTTTGTAATCACAGATTCTTCAATCAGATTCCAAATTAGTTGTAGTTCAACAATCTCTCCCTTTGACATTGATGGCAACTCAAGTAATATGAAATGTGCCATACATATACCAAACATATATTCTACAACTTGTGAAAAAAATGTTGTAAGTCGAATAGAATTAATATGTTTAATCACTATGTTACTAAACCAACATTAAATAATATAGCTTTACCATTCTATAGTTGTGATCTTTTCAGTTCTCCTATTCCTGCTTCTGTTCTCTGTAACTGATCTTCAATACTCTGTCTCATTTAGATTGTCTCTCCCTTAGATAGTTCTCATTGGTGCTTGTTCCTTTTCATATCTTATTTCTTTTCATATTGTTTATCTCTCCCTTTGATAGCAATGCCAAAGAAACAAATAAACAAACAATTTTGTCTTCCTCTGTATCTCTGAATACTGATATTCCAATCAGTTCAAGTTCTCAAACTTAATCACAACCTTGAACATGATTCAAAGTGTGAACTATGCTGCATCAATATGAATGATCTTCTAATACAAGTAGGTTGATGCAACAACCAGATCACCTTAGTGACTGATAGACAAGGGACGGACCCCAAGTCTAGTCCTCAAGTATTCAAATGTGTCGTTCGGTAGGGGTTTTGTAAAAATATCTACAAGTTGTTCTTTAGATGTAAAAAATTCTAACTTCACTTGTTTCTCTTGCACTTATTCTCTTAATTAATTATACTTAATAGATATATGCTTTGTCTTAGAGTGCATCACAGGATTCTTTGAAATATTAATAGCACTAGTGTTGTCACAATATATAATCACCGGGTTAGTGATTACCTCATTCATTCCTTCAAAAACTTATTTGATATATGCAATGTTTGAATAGTTAGTAGCAGTAGCAACATACTCTACTTCAGCTATAGACTGAGAAATACAAGCCTACTTTTTACTTGTCCATGTTACAAGTCTTTCACCAAAGAAAAATGCTCCTTCGGTAGTGCTTTTTCTATCATCCACATTTCCAGCCCAATCAACATCGGTGTAAACATTTAGTTCAAAATTCCCTTCCTTAGGATACCATAATCCATAATTCTCTATTTTCTTCAAGTATCTTAAGATTATTTTTTTAGCTATCATGTGTGATTCTCTAGGATTAGTGGAAAATCTTGCAACAATTCCCATAGCATGTGCTATATCTGGTCTACTGTGAACTACATACATTAACTTACCAATCATGGATCAATAAAGTTTTTGGTTTACCTCTATAGTTTCATCCTCCTTTGTCAATTTGCATCTAGTAGCCATCAGTGTTCCTACAAGTTTAGCATCTTCCATGCCAAATGTCTTCAGTACTTCCTTTATGTATTTAGATTTTGTGATGAATATTCCATCACTCTACTGAATCACTTGTAGTACAAGAAAGAACTTAATCTCTCCAAACATAGACATTTCAAATTCCTTTTGCATTTCATAAGCAAATACCTTGCAGACAAGATCTGAGCCTCCAAAGATAATATCATCAACAAATATTTCAGCAATGATAATAGTATCATTAGTATCACCTTTCACATATAGATTGTTGTTTTCACTTGTTCTAACAAATCCAATACTTAACAAGTAAGTATGCAGTCTTTCATACCATGCTCTCGATGCTTGCTTCAATCCATATAAAGCTTTATGTAGTCTACATACCATGTCTTTATTTTTGGGATCAAAAAATCCTTCAGGCTGTTCAATGTAGACCTCTTCTTCAAGTATACCATTCAAAAATGCTGACCTCACATCCATTTGATAGACTTTGAATTTCTTGTGTGTAGCATATGCAAGTAGCATTCTAACTCCTTCTAATCTAGCAACAGGTGCAAATTTTTCACCATAGTCAATGCCTTCTTCCTATGCATATCCCTTGCATACCAATCTAGCTTTATTTCTTGTGACTTCACCATTTTCATTCATTTTATTCCTGTATATCCACTTAGTACCGATAATATTTTTATCTTTTGGTCGGGGTACTAAGGACTAGGTTTTTTTCTTTTCTATTTTCTCTATTTCCTCCTTCATTGCATTAACCCATTCTTCATTCTCTAATGCAACTTTCACAGTTTTAGGTTCAAATTCACAAATTAAACATGTACCTTGTCTTATTTTGCTTCTAGTTTGCATTCCACCATGTCTGTCTCCAATGATTTGTGTTTCAAGATGATGTCTTCTAACAAAACTAGCCAAAACTTGATTTCTCCTTTCTTGGTCATCCTTCTCAAGGTCATTTTCTTGCTTGGTAGCTCCATCTTGTTCCTCGATTTGTGTTGTCTGTTGTCCTGCATTGTTTTCCTACTGACCGGTTGTCACAATTTGCGGTGTCAATAGATACTTTGGATGTTCAATGTAAGTGAATCTACCATAGTCTTCTGGTTCCTTTGTACTTTCCTTTGTGTACTTGTCATCAAACTCATCAACATGAACATTAGTACTTTCAACTATCTTATTTGTAGCCTTATTCAAACATTTATATGCTTTACTTGTAGTGGAATATCCTAGAAATATTCCTTCATCTCCTTTAGAATCAAATTTACCATTTCTCTCATCTTTCAAAATAAAGCATTTACTTCCAAAAATTTTGAAATAACTTACAGTAGGTTTGTGTCCAAACCATAGTTCATAAGGTGTTTGGTTGGAGTCCTTCTTCAGTTGTACTTGGTTAAGAACATACAAAGTTGTACTGATAACTTCCCTCCAATATGTCTGAGCAACATTCTTCTATATCATCAATGTTCTAGCACAGTCAATTATAGACCTGTTCCTCCTTTCAGCAATGCCATTTTTCTGAGGTGTCCTCAGTGAAGATACCTATCTTTTGATTCCATGCTCATTACAAAAATTAGTAAATTCATCAGAGATAAATTCACCCCCTCGATCAGATCTTAAACATTTTATTTCCTTTCTGGTTTCTTTCTCTACCTTAGCTTTATACCACTTAAACATTTTGAAAGCTTCAGATTTCTCTTTCAGGAACATAACAGTCATTAGTCTAGTATAGTCATCAACAAAAAGAATAAAATATCTATCACCAAAATAGCTTTGAGGTCTCATAGGACCACATAGGTCAGCATGAACCAACTCAAGTATCTTCTTTGTTGAATAGTCTTTGCTTTTAAAATTGGACTCAGTCATCTTACCTTTCTAACATTCATGGCACATGGCATGATCAGGTTTTGTCAAGTTAGGAAATCCTCTAACTCTTTTGTTTCTACTAATCTTGATCATGTTGTCAAAATTCACATGGCATAACCTTCTATGCCACAACCAGGCATCTTCATCCTTTATTAATAAACAAGAAGACTAATCCATATCAAGATAGAATAGATTACCTCTGGATTGTGTACCAGTTCTGACAATTCTTCCTCCATCATCATAGATCTTCACTTTTTTGCTCTCAAAATCCAGTCGGTGGCCTGAATTGTTCAGCTAAGCCACACTTAACAAATTATAGTTCAATCCATCTACCCAGTATGCATTTTCACATTGTAGTCTATCATGTTGATCATCAGTGATCCTTTACCTCTTACCATACAAGTAGCATCATTTCCCATTCTCACAGATCCTCCATTATATTCAACAAGATGATCAAACTTCTCTACATCACTAGTCATATGATGTGTACAACCACTATCTATGATCCATGTATCATTTCTGTTTACTTTAGAGATCAATGTTGTCTCTTCATGTTTCTCTTCTTCCTCTGAGTCATCTTTCATAGCAACAAATACAACTTCTATATCATCATCAGAATCAGATTCAGTTTCAATATCTTCGGCTATGTAACATACTTTTTTTCCTTTTTCATCTCGGTTGTCTCTGTTGTTGTGTCAGTAGCCTTTGTTGACTCTTCTCCCATAGCTTGCTTCAGATCAGTCTTTAGATCTATCATCATCTTTCTTCTGAGGACATCTAGCAGTGATGTGACCAACTTCTTTATAGTGAAAACATGCTAAAGGTAGCTTACCTCTATACCTTCCTTTTCCTTTGGGAAATCTTTTGGACATAAGTGCTTCAAGCTCATCAAGTTCATCATCGGTATTGTCATCACTATCACAATTCTTACTATTCCTGCTAGACTTTCCAATCTTCAAAGAAGACATGAAAGCAGATTCAACAGAAGGAACAACACTATTATCAAAGTTGTTTAATTCAAAGGTTGTAAGTTTACCAATCAGAGTGTCAAGAGTAAGGTTGGATGTAGCTCTTGTTTCATGAATTGCAAAAATCTTGATTGCATAAACTGGTAGCAAAGTTCTGAGAATCTTTCTTATCATTGTTTCATCATCAATTACTCCATCAGATGCTCTAATAGCATGTACCACCTCTTTGAGTCTATTTGAATATTGGACAATGTTCTCACCTTCTTTCATTCTCATATCATCAAATTTGCCTCTCAGACTTTCAGCTCGGGCTCTTTTGACATTCAAATCTCCACTATATATTTGTGCTAATTTATCCCACATTCCTTTGGTAGTTGTGCATGTCTTGATATCTTCAAATTCAGCATCGGTATAGGTAGTAGCAAGTTCCATCATAGTAACATTGTGTTAATGTTTGTCCTTCAGTTGATCAAGAGTTAAGGGACCAGTGGGTGGTTGCATGTAACCATTCTCCATCAGATCTAGTGCAGAGTTCCTAATTCTAGATATGTGTAGCTTCATTTTACTTTGCCATACTATGAAGTTCTCTTTGTTCAGTTTCAGTACTTCCCTCTTATACATCTTGAGACCTTTATGCTTAAGTCCTTAAAACTCTATTCCAAGCAACCAGTGCTCTAATACCAATTGTTAGAATAACTAAGAGAGGGGTGAATCAGTTATCCAGTGTCCCAAAACAAAATGTATAATTCAAAAACACTCCTTCAATTTTTTCTCATCGGTAAACACTAAATACTTTCAATGTCTATACTTTTACCGATTACCAGTCTAATACTATAACATTTTATCGATCAAATCTAACATGTAACATGTAAAGAATGATAAAAAACAAATATCACAATCAACACATAACATAAGAGATTTAACGTGGAAACCCTGTATAGGGAAAAACCAGCTGGGACCGGTAACCCAAAATTGTTCACTCTTCTGAAGTGAGGTCGGTTAAGATCCAACCCTGTTAAAGGTTTACAAACACATTGTCAGGTGTGACCTTGTTAGAGGATTTTAGACTAGAAGTTATCATCCAACTAGCATTCACTATGGGGTTGACAAGATAACAATGTTCATTCTATGAATGATACATCATAAGACTTTCAGAGTCCACTCGGTTAAGAGATTTTGACTGTATACAATGGTTAAATATGTAACAGTAAATGACCCGCCTTAATACAACTTCAATTGCAAATTACAAATCAATATTTAGTCCATACAAATCCTTCTGATCAATATTTCACTTCAGATTCAATACTATATCAACTTACTGTCTGTCGGTGATTGCTCTTTGTAGCTCAGTAATTGTCAAGTAGCTCAGTTCTTACTTAACCAGTATGATCAGAATGCATGATATTCTTGTAGCTTCTACTTCTTTCGACATTCTTTCATAAAGAAATTCTATTCTCTTATATAGACTAGTAAATCATTTTCTTCTGCACCATTAGATTTTTTCGCTTAACCACATTCAAAGATTTTGCCGCTTCAAACTTTCTCGGTACTTGTGTCAATAACATGTTTCAATCTTCTCTGTTAAATCTTCCCTAAATTTTGTCAATTGTTGATTTGTGTAACAAACATTATCTGTTACCTTGATGTTATACTCTTTCCAGCTCATCAATTTTATCGGCTAAACTAATCATTTAATTCATTTTGTTCCACTTGGTTAACAAAGAAATGCACCGGTGAACACTGCTCAGTTAATACTACGATCGATATACACTATACTCCATCGGTGTATACTAGAAATGCTTCATTTACTGACAACACTGCTTTGTGTCTTTTAGCTCTATACTTCATTATAGATGAATGCAACATAATAAAGTCAATATCATCAAGTCATAGACTCATCAAAAAGTTACTCAATGTGTTCCTTATCCTCATATGTCATGTACATCTCTCCTCATGTAGATTTCTCTTTTCTTCATCTTTTTCACCTTTCTTTAGATGTCTCGGTATAGTAACTTACAAGATAAGTACTGTCAAACTAGTTGACATCAATGACAACATAGTACTAATTTAATCATATTACATATCTAATCAACAACTCCTTAGTGATCTTGTAATCATAGATTCTTCAATGAGATTCCAAATTACTTGTAGTTCAACACTCTATAACACTGGATTTTGGGCATAAAATTAATCTCTTGTGTGTTTGGCTTGAGTAATTTATCGCTTTTATAAACCACATATTGATTTTGGGATTTTAAAAAAGAATACAGATTCATTTCCTGCATAAGTGTTTCACATAGATAAGTAGGCCCTATTAACACTATTCGTGGTTCTTGAGAGAGTGGGTTTCCAGTGAAACTCTTCTCAACAAGAGAACCCTTGTAGGTAGGGAGGTTACTGAAACTGTCTTTTCATTCTACTAGATTTGTATTCTTTGGCTTTTCGATTGATGCATTCTCTCTCCAAAGAGGTTAATAGATCATGAGTTATTGACATTATGAATCTTGGCAAGATAGTTTTAGTCTTAGCATGTCGGAATGAATCTGTCTTCTATGTTTGGGTGAAGAGAAAAGGATAGAGGATTATTCTCTACTCCCTTTTTGGGTAGTACTAGAAACTCAGACCCTTGGATCTAAACCAAGTCCCCATGTGGTCCTTGTTGTGAGTCACCTTTTAGAGAGGGTTAATTGTAGTGGACATTCCCTTCATTGGGTAAACCACATTGAGGGAACCTCAAGCGGTAATAGCCACTTTTTCCATGGTAGTGACAACCACTATACAAATGTCCTTGTGGAAGAAATCTCCACAGGTACAGTTTCTTGATGGGCTGTCAGATCTCCTCAGCATCTCTGATTGATTAATTTCTCAGAATGTGTGAAAACTCCAGTGCACCTGGATTGGAGTTCTCCTTCTTGAAATTGTAAAATTTGCAAAGTCAAGCCATTCTTAAAAACCATAGTGCAACCAAATTTTTCTTTTTAGGACTATGTGTGTGATTGGAAAATTATTTTGGAGAACATACACAAGTAGTATCTTTAAGGAATAGCATACTAAGTCAATATTCATGTTCATGAGCAAGGTTGCTTTGTACCTTGCTCATTGTTTGAAGATGTTTGTTTGCTGAAACTCCATGGTTGTTGTTCTATGTGCTTGATAAATGCTGAAAATATGTTAATATGCTTGGTTAATCTTTTAAAATGAATAAAAAAATTGAGTTCCTGAGTTTACAAACTTGCTGATTAAGCAGCCCGATCCTATTTTTGTCACCTAGTTGTGCACATTCTCACACGAGCCTGGTATTTTATCATGCAAGATTTCATTTCCTCACGTGGGACTGCATTCCCTCACATGATCCTGTACCCTAGTCTATCAAAATAGTGAGCTATTTTCAGTCATTTTCAGTCCTCCTTAGTTGATCCAAGTCAGATCAAGCTACTCACCCTACTGTTGGAGACCTATTTTCACTTGGTATCCTATATTTTTGACCTCTTTCCTTAGCGACCTTTGATTTTACAAGTAACCTTCCTTGAAATTTCTAAGTCAAAAATTGTCCTTGTTGAGTAGATACACCTTTAGATTCTTTGATAACATACTTGGAGAGTCTTAGTAGTCTTTTGTCCAATTCACTTCCACCCAAAGTCAATTTCAATCAGATATAACTTGGTTAAGATCATCCTCCTGATCCATATGTGCTAGGATACTTATTCATCAATTGGGCACCTCTATGGTAGTGCTGACTTACACCTTTTATAATTTTCTATCTCACCATCTCTCTTTTGGACAATTGAACACTTTTACTATCCTACTTTGATACCAACATATCTTAGGGTCATCTTATCACCGAGTGCTTTTCCTTTCATGTCGGTTATGACAAGGTATCAAGTGAGTCAAGGGAAATGCCTCAGGTTATCTTTAATCAATTACCTCCAGTCCAAACTCATCAAAAGCATAAGGGAAAGGAACCTATATTTGACCAATCACCTAGGAGAAAGTCTACTAAGTTGAGGACCCCCTTAGTATCTTCCCATTCAGGTATGGATATGAGTTATACCATGACTCAACGGGAGAGGGAAGCTATGGATCAAAACCTTAATGACCTCTATGAAAGACATAGAGACAACATTATTTTTGGTAATTCCTCTCATGATGCTCAACCTGGTTCACCTCCCATCAATACCAGGTACCTAGATGCATATCAAAGAGCTGAAAGGCATGAGAGACAAGCTCACCCAGAACAATGGTCACAACATGAAGACCAAGACAATGAACCTGGTGATGCTCATGTCAATGAAATGTATACCAATGACTTGTTAAAAAATTCAAGACCAAACTCACCACTTCAAACAACCTCAAGGTATACAAGTGAAAGAATCAAAAGGATTGAGTGCGAGAAGAAATCCTTTCTAGATGAGCAAGCTACGAAGCAAGAAAAGTTTAGAAAACTTGAGGCAAAGAGACAAGCTTTGTTAGAATTGGAAAGAAAAGCCTCTCAAGAAGAGCAAGATAGGATTTTATCCCAACAACTTAATACCCAATTCAACAATACGGGTGCCAATAGTGGAAACAACTCTCCTCCCTCCACTCCTAGAACACCACACAGTAGAAGGCATTCAAGAACCCCTTCAAGATCTCCTATTCCTAGAGGAAGGACCTCACAACATGCTCATTATAGGAGACAAACACCTCCTAGGCACTCGAGGTAGCCTTCACAGCATGCTCATCATAGTTCCCAACATGGAGACAGTAGCTCAGACTTTGATCTTAATTCTCAAGACTTCATGAGAATGCAACAAGAGCCTCTCTTTCAACAGTATGTGGATAAATACTCAGAACAAAACAAAGATAAGTTCCTCAAAAGTCTAATAAAAAAGGGTGCAAGAGTCCCTTATAATTTTGATGTGGATAAAAAAATTAAGAAACAAAGTCCATCACAAGAAGAAGAAATCAGAGAAATTAAGAAAATGATGGAGAAACTTTTGGCACCTAAGAGTTCATTTTCTCTTGAATCAATTTTTCCTAATCCTTTCAACAAGAGTATGAGCATGAAGGATTTTCCTAGAAGGGTTGAACTCCCTCAGTATGACAAATATGATGGTAGTGGTGATTCACATGATCATGTGTGCCAATTTTACACTATGAGCTTTGAGTTTCACCAAGATGATTCCTATCTGATGAGGTTATTCCCAAGGAGTCTTAAGGGGAAAACAATTGAATGGTTTACCATAATAAATCCCCCCATCAAGACTATCAAAGAGCTTGTTTAACATTTTTTGTACAATCTTTCCAAATCTATCACTATGTTGGATCTATGTAACCTAAAGAAAAACCAAGGGGAATCCTTTGTCTCATTCTTGCAAAGGTGGAGGCAACATTGCTCTTGTTATCCTAGAAACATTCATGAAGATGAGAAAATTGACATCCTTGTCAATAACTTGGTGCCTGAAATGTTGTATGAGGTTCGAAAGATGATCTTCAATTCCTTCGATAACATGGTCAACACCACATGCAGAATTAAGGATGTTTTAAAAGAGCAAGGAATTTTGACCAGACATGGCAACAATAACAACAATGGTCAAAACAATAATAATTCCAATAAGGATAAAGGGAAGAATGTGCATTGGAACAAAAACAAACAAGTGGTCAATGAAAAAGTTGTAGACTCTCCCCAACCTAAGGATCAAGGTGTCCTTCACTTGTCTAGTGTAGTTCAAGCTATGAAGCTCAATGCACCTCCTCAACAAGAGAGCAGGCCAAGGTATCAAGAGAAACCCAAGAAAGAAAAATGTCAATTTTCCAAACTTGGTGACTCATATGAGGATGTTTTCAAAATGCTCATTGCCAACAATCTTGTGCATCCACAAGATCTTGTGAAGCATTACATACCTGATATTAAGCCACATTGGTGGGATGAAAAGGCTTTCTACAAGTTTCATAATGGCATTGGGCATACCATTGAGAATTGTTGGAAACTCAAGCACATTATCCAAGATCTCATCAAGAATGGAAAGCTTAAGGTGGATGGACTAAACACCAATGTAGACCATAAGGCTTTCAAAGATCCCTTGCCTAAATAAAAGAAGGGGGAAACCTCTAAATCAAAGGATGGAAAGGCTACGATCAATTATACCTACATAATGATAGAAAATGTGGTCAACATGATGAGGAACAAGGATCCTTATGGTTATGACTCCTATGCAAACTCTCCCCCTATTTTTGATGAAGAACCTATTGTAGTGTTGAGGGGTCCTCACTCTAGGATGTCATCTCAGGCTCTTAATGCTGTCACAAGAAGTCAAGGACCTGTTGTCATTAGATGGCCTAGTTTAGGTCAGCCCAATAAACCAAAGCCAGTGGTATCCAAGAATGCCACCATAAAAATAGCTATCAAACCCAAGCTGAATTATAACCTTGTTGACCAGTTACAAAGAACACCAACTCAGATTTCAATCTTGGAGCTTTTAGAGTTGTCCCCAAGACATAAATAGGTCCTTGAGGATGCTTTGCGTGCAACCAATGTTCCCAACAATTTAGATGTTGACCAATTCCAAGGCATGGTTAATCATATTACTAGTCCTCACTACCTTACATTCTCAGAAGATGATGATAAATCCTTGAACCACCCACATAATCTTGCCCTTCACATCAAAGTCATGATCCATAAAACTTGTGTTAGGTGTGTGTTGATAGATGGGGGTGCTGGGCTCAATATCTATTCTTTGAGTCTGTTAAGTACTTTGGGTTATTCAGAGGAAGTGATTGATACTAGAAAGAGGATCACTATAAAAGCCTATGATGAGGAAGAAAGGAGTTCCAAGGGGTTGGTTGTTCTTCCTATTAGGATTGGCCCCATTGAGAAAGATATCTTATTCCAAATTGTTGATGCTAGTCCTCTAGCATACAATATCTTGCTTGGTAGGCCATGGATCCATGAGATGCAAGCAGTGCCATCCACCTACCACTAGTGTGTTAAGTTCCCCTACAATGGATTAGAAGTTTTTATACCTAGGGATAGCACCTTATCTATCAATTCCATTTCAACAGGGACTCACGATCCCCTAAACAAAGAAGCAGAGGATTTCAATGCAACTCTAGAATAGTGCAAAAAAAAATTCAAATCAATAGACCTTGGTATGGGGGGATATCAAATTGACTCCTTTGCAAAGATGCCTATATCACCTAGGTCCTATGGCAAACCCTCACAAGAGATTAAACCTTCTTCTTTGGCCATGACCTTATTTGGTACTTTTGTCGAGTCTTCAATGCCTATCCTGGATGAAAAAGAAGAAGTGGCTATTAAAGATTGGATCTACAAAGAGAAGTATATGCACAATGAGAACTTCTCTCCTTCTCCTAAAGATTATGGGAGAGGATATACCTTGGTCAAACAAATGGGCTATCTTGGACATGGCCCTCTCAGTCATAGATTAGATGCTAGAGCCAAACCTCTGAATCATGCTCTTTTTGGATGTAAGTCTAAGATGATGGTTGGGATAGGTTTTATAAAAAATAACAAGAATACTGTTCCTATCCTTGATGAGTCAGATAGTGAAGATGAATGACAGTACATACCAAATCTGACAAATCAGCAAGACATATGTGACGATTGGATCCCTTCTACTAGTCTCCTTTGGGGAGATTCAAATAATCCAACCACTCATGCAACAATTGCAAGCATAGAACAAGATGGCTCAGCCATAGAAGCAAGAGAGGGTGTTACCCTTCATGACATCAAAGCTTCTACATCAAGGCATCCCAAGCCTTTCTGGTGTAAACATTCCAGTCGGGATTCAGAAATAGACTCACATTAGTATGAATGGGACTCTCTCTTTGATTGTTCCATAGTTGACATGGACATTGATGTTGTCCATACGTATAGTTCCCATCCTAAGGTAGCTGATGAGTCACGTGTAGGGCTAGAGGATTGGAACCCACATGTTGCATTAGTGGATGATTCTTTTCTTGTTAGGCTGAATCTTGATTTGGGTAACTTAGAAGAATACTTGACAGACTCTGACTTTGTGATCACCAGAGATGATATCATCCATATCCACAACATTGAACCCATCATTGACTTACCCCTTGCTAATCCTCATCTCGTTGATTGGTCCAAATGTTATCAGGAGCCTGAGCTCTTAACATTCCTGAATGAATATGAGATAACTTGTTACCTAAACACCATTGAACCCATAGTCTCTTCCACCAGTGAACTAGCTACAAGCATGACTAAGCCAAACATCAATTACCTCAGTTGAAAGATAAAAAGAAAAGAAAATAAAAATAATAGGAGTTCTGATGGTGAAAACCACTGTGGCGGTGTTAGAACCAAAAAAAGTAAAAATAAATGATGTATCCAAAGGTGAAAACCTCTCAGAGGCACCTACGGATGAGGTACTTGATATCTCCCTAGCTATTTTCAAGATAGATCGTCAGTGCTTGTTAAGCCTACACAATCAATTAATCTAGGTACAGAAGAGGCTCCACAAATTGTACATTTGGCTCAATCCTTATCATCTCAAGAGAAAGAAGCCTACACTGATTTCCTACAAAGAAAGAAAGTCAATTTTTATTGGACTTATTCAAACATGCTAGGGTTGGACACTAATCTAATTATTCATCACTTGTCCATAGCTCCAGGTGTTAAACCAGTCAAACAAAAATTCAAGAAAATGCATCCTCAAATTGCTCTTTTAGTCAAAGCAAAATTGGAAAAACTCCTTAGTGTAGGATTTACAAGGGCTATTGACTATGCAGAATGGATATCCAATATTGTACCAGTTTCAAAACATGATAATTCCATTCAAATCTATACAAATTTTAGAGACGTCAATAGAGCATGCCCAAAGGATGATTTTCCACTCCCTAACATAGACATGATAGTGGACATGACTGCGGGTTATGAGATCTATTCCTTGATGGATGGTTTCTCTGGGTATAATTAGATTAAGATAGCTCCTGAGGACCATGGAAAGACTACATTCACTTGCACATGGGGTACTTATTGCTGGAATGTCATGCCTTTTGGATTGAAAAATGTAGAAGCTACATATCAAAGAGCTATGACAATGATCTTTCATGACATGATGCATAAGAATATGGAAGATTATGTGGATGACACCCTGGCTAAGTCAAAGAAAAGAGACACACACTTGGATGATTTAGAAGTAATTCTAGATCGTATGGAGCAATTTTAGTTGAGATTAAATCCTAAAAAGTGTGCATTTGGACTCACCTCTGGAAAATTTTTAGGATTTATCATTTTAGCCAAAGGAATAGAAGTGGACCCGGAAAAGGTTCAAGCAATCTTGGATATGCCACCTCCCAAAAACATTAGCCAAATGAGGAGTATTCAATCTATAAGGAGATTCATTTCACAACTAGCAGATAGGGCTCAACCCTTCAATAAGAAATTTCATAAGGGAGTCAAATGTGTGTGGAATGAAGAGTGTCAAAAGAGCATAGATCAGATTAATGAATACTTGGCAAATCCTCCAATTTCAATGCCTCCTATCCTAAGGAAGCCACTCATTTTATATGTTTCAGCAACATAATCTTCCTTGGGGGCATTATTAGCTCAACTTGATGAAATTGGGAAGGAATGAGCCATATATTACATCAGTCAGACTCTTGTTGCATATGAGGTTAATTACACTAGTATTGAGAAAGCTTGCCTTGCTATGGTGTTTGCTTCACAAAAGTTGTGACACTACATGCTTGCACACACAATATATCTCATAGCAAAGATTGATCCTCTTAAGTATTTTCTTGGTAAGGCTGCCCTCATAGGTAGACTTGCTAAATGGATGGTGGTTCTTTTAGAATTTGACATAGAGTATGTTGAGTGCAAAGCTATAAAAGGACAAACCATAGCAGACCAATTGGCTGATTTCCCAATTCAAGATATCATGCCTATTCAAGTTGAATTTCCAGATGAGCACCTAATGTACATGACTACAAGCACATGTAAGATGTTCTTTGATGGCTCTTTTATGCAAAATGGTTCGGGAGCTAGAGTGTTGTTTGTTTCTCCTCATGGGTACACAATTCCTAAGTCCTACAAACTATTGTTCCCATGTACAAATAACATTGCTGAGTATGAGGCTTTGAAAAATGGACTCAAGATGGCTATTGAATGGAATATCATAGAACTGCACATCTATGGGGATTCACAATTGATAGTCAACCAAGTTAATGAACAATATCAAACAAAAGATGATAAACTGATACCTTATAAGAAAATGGTTGATTCATTAAGACAGTATTTCATATTTGTCACATTTCAACAAGTCCCTAGAGTAGAAAATAAAGTAGCTGATGCTATGGCTACACTTTCTTTGCTCCTTTAGTTAGAGCAGCATGAGTCTAGATTTGAATTCTTGGTGGAAGAGCTACACTATCTGATTTATGACTCCCAAGAAAGCCATGTTATCTGTACCCTTGTCGGTCATGAATCATCCCACTACGGTTCCATTTACTCATACCTGTGTGATGGCATCATCCTTGAAACATTTAACCAATCTGAAAGAAGAAACCTTACTTGAAATGCCTCTCACCATTCCCTCGTCTCTGGTGATTTGTATAGGAGGGGTTTAGATGGGACACTTCTTAGGTTCTTAGAAAGGAGGAATCCGATAAAGTGCTAGTTGATATTCATGAGGGCATTTGTGGGGGACATTCTAATGGTATTTCCATGGCTCAAAGGTTGCTTAGGGTAGGACACTGTTGGCCTACCATGCAGTTGGATGCAGTAGCTTTTGTGAAATCATGTGAAAAGTGTCAAAAACATGGTAACTTGATACATGCTCTAGGCAGGGAGCTCATTCCTTCCATATCTCATTGGCCATTTCAACGCTGGGCCTTTGATCTTGTTGGGCAAATTCATCCCAACTCATCAGGTGGACATAAATTTATCATCACTACTACTGACTACTTTACCAAATGGGTGGAGGCTGTTACACTTTCTGTTGCCTCGGGAAAGACAATTTCTCTATTCATCTTAAACCACATCATTTGTCAGTATGGAGTGCCCTATGAAATAATCACTAATAATGGGGGTTAGTTTAAAAATAAGGACCTTACACAACTCTACCAAAATTTCAAAATAAAACAACATTGGTCCTCCATTTACTTCCTGCAAGGAAATGGACAAGTAGAGGCTTCAAATAAAGTCATTCTTAAAATTCTCCATAGAACAGTCCACAAGAATGGTAGAGATTGGTATCTATAGATAAATCTAGCCTTATGGGCTTATAGAATGAGTATTCATACTCCAATAGGGGCTACTCCTTTTTCCCTTACTTATGGTGCTGAAGCATTGTTACCTTTAGAGGTTGAGATTCCTTCACTCAGAGTCTCTCTCAAAGGTCTAGTTACAGATGAATACTACCACGCCATGAGACTACAAGAATTATAACTTCTAGATGAGAAGCATAAAGCATCATTTGACCATATGAGGGTCTATCAAAAGTGGATGTCCAAAGCCTTCAACAAAAAGGTTCACCCTAGAGCATTTCAAGTGGGAGATCTTTTCCTACGAGAAAATCCTAAGAACCAACAACATAGAGAACAAAAGGGCAAATTCAAACCTAATTGGCTTGGACCCTACATTATCACAATGGCTTTTGGGATAGGTGGTTACTTATTATCTGATGAAGAGGGAGAGCAACTCCCTGATCCTATCAATTTCTTACACCTGAAGAAGTTTTATTCATGATGCCCATTCTATCTGGGGGCATCCTTTGTAAATATTTATTGATCCTGAAAAAATACCAAAAAAATTCATGTATGATGTTGAAAAAATTCTAAAAATCAAAAAATGTCCTTAAAAAAGAGCATCCTAGTGAAAACCTAGCAATAGGCGCTTTGATGTCTCACCAAAAAAAAAATCAAAAAATTCAAAAAAATAGAAAAAGTGCCTTGGGGAAAACCTGGAAACAGGCACCTTGGTAGCAAAAAATAAAAAAATGAAGAAAAATGAAGAAAAATCCAAGTGGTGAAAACTTGGAAACAGGTGCTTCTTGAGGCCTTTGCACCCCTATTTCTTAGGATGCATCCTCGACACTTAACCTTTCTCCATCATGCCTTGTACTTGTTGCCTTGGTTTGGAATTGGTCTTTCTCTTTGTCTAGGGGGCATAACTATGATTAGCTTTGGTCTCTTGGATGCATCAGTCTTTAGGACACCTCGCGAACGGTGTTTTTCAAAACCACCCCAACTGTGTTTTTCAACACAACCCTTGAAATTGAGTGTTTTTCAACACTTATCAGTTTGGTCTTACCCAATTTTGTCATGTGATTTTACTTGCTTGCAAGCATTTGAACCTTATCCTCAGAACTCAGTATCAGTGAATACACTTAAATTTTTAAACACAACACTTAATGATTGAGCTATGTCATGATCTTTTCTTTGTGTGCTGATTGTTATTGATTTTCATTGACTATCCTTGTCTAATATGTCTCTCCGTGATGCATAGCTAGAGGACTTGGGGCATGGGGCATGTTTTTGTTGCTTTTTGCTTGTGGGTGTGCTCTCGAAGCTCTTGAGTGTCTCTTGTTATTCCCTTGACACACTTAGGAGATTTGAAACATCATCCTTGATTTTTTTGGCACAACCATTCTTATGGTCATCCTGGCATCTATGCCTTGATGAGAGAGTGGTTTTGCTACATTAAATTGGGTAAGATAAGATTGAAGTCATCTTGACCCTTATTTCTTTGATGCTCATGTTAGAATCTTTCCACATTCCAAACTGATATAAATCATATTCATATCTTCATAGTTGCGTTTGTGACTAGTTTTGATTGTATGATTTTACGATTCCATTAATAATGGTCCAATGATGAAAATAAGTTCTTTACATTCTCTAATGAATGATGAACATAAAATCCTATGTTACAGTTTCCCTATTGCAAGTACACCTTTGCATTTTCATGTAGCTTGCATTGTTAGACTTCATGATTAATTTGCATTTTTAGGCTGCATTATGAGTTTGAGAGGGTTTTCCTTCATCTTTCTTGTGGACTTTTAATCAACTATGATCACATTTTGATCTTCATTTCCTTATCTTCTTTCGTGATCTCAATCAAAATTTCCTATCTTAAACAATTGATTGATTTTGGGACATGCTCATTCTTGAGGCAAATTCTCTTTCTTCTCTTCATTTATTTTCATTTCTTTCAAACTTTTGTCTTCCATTCACTTTCACCCCACTTCTTTTCTTCTAATTCAACCTTGGGGCATAATCTTTCTTGATGATCTACCTTGGTTCTGTGATCCTTATATCTTTCATCTTACATCAAGAACCTTATCTTTAGTTCGATTTGATCAAAATTATCAATTCAATGTTTCTCCTCCATCTCATTTCAATTTTGATCATGAGGGGGTAGTACCTATCAAACTTCAATCCTTGATTTATCTTTATCAAACCTATCAATCAAACCTTGCTTGAGACTTGACAATTACCTATTTACAGGGGTGTTGGCCTTGTCTTTTTCAATCAACTTATCTTTGTCTTGATGTGTTCCCATCCGTCGAACACACATCTAGGTTGTTTTGTGATCCCAAATCAATCTCACACTTCAATGTCATTCTTTGGCTACATGTGTTCCCAGAATGATCATACATTACCCAAAGAGGGGCAAATGTATGCACCCTAAAATGGTCGCCTAGACTTTGGGCCCCATTTATTAAATTATCAAATTTCCTGAATCAATACTTTGGAAAATTCAAATCAATTTCTTTGATCAATCCTAACTAATTCAATCATTTCAATTTTTCCTAAGGTTTGATCGTTTCATCAAAAAATTTATTTAATTAAAAGAAATATTCCCTCTTAAATAAATAAAATAACCTTATTTAATTGAAAGAAATATATTTTAAATGAAATAAATTTATTTAATTAAAATCTCTTTTAATTAAATGATTTTATCTTATTTAGAATAATATCTCTCTTTTAATTAAATAATGTTATCTTATTTAATTAATAGAAAATCATTCTTTTAAATAAATAAAAAATCCTCTTAAAGCTCTTTTGTGATGAAAAAGAGAAATAAAAATAAATAAAATTCCTTTTCTCTCCACGCTTGCTAAAAATGAGCTTTCTTTCCTCTTTTTTGCATTTATCCCACATTGCTCTTGGAGATGCATTGTCTTCCACAGTTTCTTATATAAGGAGCCCTCTCCTTCTCATTTTAGATCTAGAATTTTCATAGTATTGTTATGCTGCAGGTTTTCTTGGAGACATTGGAGCTTTGAAGATCATTTCATTTTAGCTTTCATATTTACATATAGCTTAATCTTCATAACACCTTAGCTTAGTTTCTTTCATTGTTTTAGCTTAATCTTCATATAGTTTAATTAGCAAAGGAGAGTAAAACTTTTTTTTCAATAAAATAGTTTGCTTCTTTGCATTGCTATCATCTAGATTAGTTTCATTTATATGCAATAACTTGAAGATCAATGGAGATTAGCATTCTTTCTTCTCATCCTTGAATCTCTCATTTCTTGGTGTACTTGCATGGGTTAATAAGGTCAATATGAGGGCCTCATACACAACCTTTGCAGTATATGAATAGAGAGTTGTGAATCACTATTTGAGACCTCATTGTTGAGTGTTCTTGAATGTAATGATTCACAAAAGTGTGACTACTTTTTAGCACACACATATACAGATCCTAATTGGGAAGGTAGTGTTGATGATAAGAAAAGAACCAGTGATGGAGCATTTTTTCTTGGAGGAAGATTGGTCTCTTGGCTAAGCAAGAAGCATAATTGTATCTCACAGAGGACAACAGAAGTAGAATATATAGTAGCAACAAACAATTGTAACCAGATAATTTGGATGAAGCAAATGATGAAGGATATTGGAATAAATTTTGTTGAACCTGTTGTCATACATTGTGACAACACCAGCACAGTTAGTATGTCTAAGAATCCTATATTACATTCTAAGACAAAGCATATAGAGATTAAGTATCATGTTGTAAGAGAGAAATTTGCTGAGAAAGAAGTCAAACTTGAGTATATAAGTACAAAGGAGTAGATAGCAGATATATTCACAAAGCCTTTTCCTAAGGATACATTTGAGTATCTAAGAGGTATGCTTGGGGTTATGCCCCAGCCTACTTTTGAGAAGTGATGCAGTTGGTTGCATCCATCCAATGGTATATGAGCCTTATCTTTCTTCTAGACTTGATGTTGGTACTTCATCTATGGGGGAGTATGTGTATCTGAGCTGAGTCATGAGGACTCTAGTAAATGTATTTTATGAATAGTGTCTTTTGACATTGAGTTGTTGTTGACATAGTGATGAAATTTTTTTCATTGATGTCAATGGAGGAGAAGTTTACATGAAAAACAATATGGAACATCTGTTGGAGAGAACTTAATAGGATAACAAAAAAAGATTTAATTGATGAAGAGGATTTGAAGAAGTAGTGTTGCAGTATTGGATTTTTGTAACATTGGATGGTTTACATCTATGTTTCCATCAATGCCAATGGGGGAGATTGTTAGGAATGAATGATAAATGTTTTGCAGCCATTCTATAGTAGTTGTTGTTGCGTTCATGACTATGATTGTCATTGATGTCAACACTAATTTACCAAAGACATGCAGAGAAGCAGACATAGTTTGGATTAGCGCACGTGGATTATTGCAGTTGGAGCTATGTGATGTTGAGGTTATACTCTTTGATATGTTATATGTCTATGGTTAAGATCATAGACAATAATTCATTTATTCATGGAAGTTATGATCATTTTGGTGGAAGTAGTATTCAGGCAGTGTTCTTGAGTAGTGGTTTGTGGAAATCAGATGATATCTCCTAATCGGGATGGAATCTAGTTTTACATAGTTAAAGGGAAGTTGAAGACACATTGATAGTGATGTGGATGACAACATAGACTTTGAGGTCACATGAGTGAAGATTTATTGTATTTGGAAGCTGACAGTTTTGTGTAATTTTGATGTAGCGTGTGGAAACTTTTATATTGTAATTGTATGCTGACTCATTTGTAATTATTTGAGTGTGGTATAAAGGAAGAAATATATTTCCTTGTTTTAATGTAGTTGTAGTGATTATGTGTGATGCTGTATGCATGAAGTGAAGAAAAGAGCTAAGTATGAAAGCAAATTTGTGAAGGAAGACATGCGAAGTACAAAGATCTAAAATTGAGATTTGATGTAACAATGAGTGCGGTTCAGCATAGTCAAAGAAGAGGTAACATATTATTCTATTGAGTAATGCAAAGATTATTTGGATAGTGTGTTCAATGATCTTGTCCTGAAGCTATTTGGGTAGTGGGTCTTTCTATCTTCCATAACTCTTAACAGGGATTCAAAATCTCCTAACAAGGATTCATATGTACTGAATGTATTTCATAAGACTCCTAACAAAGTCCATTCTTTCACAAGGCATATTCATATTAGTGAATCTTTTTTGGGCATCATTCCCACTGGGGTTTACTCTTTGATCAAGAGGTTCCCTAGTCAACATATCTTGTGTCATTGTGTTATTGTGTATGAATATCTTTCTATGGTTGGTAATTATATTGCTTATATGGTTTAATGCTATTGAAGATGATAAAAGTTATATTTATTTGATAACTGATTCACCCCCCCCCCCCCTCTTAGTTATCTTGGTTGACTTTACTTTCTAACAAATAGTGGGGTTGAAATTTGAGTTCCTTTCAAGGGAAGGATAAATCTTGAGTTAGGTCTCTGAGGTTTCTATGTTCATACATGAATTAGATGATATGATTTATGCATAGGAAGGTAATTTTCAAGGCATCTTACCTGGGGTTTGCGTGTGTTTGATTTGAGATATTTTTTGTAGATGTTCATTCATTGACTTTGATACCCTAGGATTAGGCACTGGTCTATGCTTATTTTGCAGTTTTTTTCACCATCAATCAAATTAAAATGATTTACTTTAAATTGTATGAGTTGTACGATTAGATCTGTATCAATTATGCAGATCATAGTTGTGATATTTGAAGAATCCAATCTAGAAAGGTAATTCCCACCTGAAGCTTTAAGCTCAAAGAGAAGAAGGATTGAAAATCCTTAATACCTTAGTATTGATTATTGGTGATGGATCTATTGGGACTGCTAGAGTTATAAATCAGATTTTTCTGATTGAGTTTTGATCATCTGTAATTTTAAGTACTAACAAAATTGGTGACTCTGCTGGGGATCTAAAATATTCATGTAATAAGCCTAGTAATATCTTTTCTGATAGTTTTATTTTTGTATTTGAAGACCCATTTATCGAATTATTTCCTACAAATTTGTGGGTGGTGACTCTGAGCTCTGTTTTACCAGTTGCTGGATAAAGTTTTGTAAAAGTTTGAGATTATCCTATCCTAAGAAACATGAGTAGACCTAGGAATACTAGATCTTATTATAGGGATCATCCAGAAAGTAGGATGTGTGAAGAACTACATACCCCTAATAGAAAGCAATGGTCTCGAAGAGGGGCAGTTAGTAGTAATTCTCCTAGACCATCTCAAGAATACATTCCAATTCCCACCCAAAATGAGATTCCATCTTTTTCTACAAATCCTGAATTCCTTAGAAGAATAGACCCTGAGTCTGTAAGTCCCCCTTAGGAAGATGAATTTGTGGATATTGGTTTCTTCCCTGCACAAGAAAATTTAGAGCAAGTAGAATATGTTTCTGCTGCTAATACTGAATCTTATGATTCTGAGAAGCTGAGGGAAGATGTACTAGCTTTAATAAGAAAGGATTAGGAACAATTTTTGGAAATCAAGCGAAGGAAAAAGGAGCGGGAACAATAAATTTATGAATTGCTCATGGAAAAGCAAGATCTCCTTAGAAAGACAAAGAACAATGAAATCCAAGAAGACTGTTTGAAACATAAGGTCTCTGGTGTAAATAATGAATTATTTGGGGAAGTTCAAGTTTTGAGATAGCAAGTGAATAAAATTAAGCCAAATCTTGAAAATAATGAGTTTGAGGGTGAGGGCCATGTATTGAGACAGTTGCATCCCTCAAAGATTAAAAGAAATGAGGATGTTAAGAATAAAGGGATAGATGCATCTGACAAAGGAAAGAAAAAAATAGTTGGGATTAGCATAAATGATTCCAAAAGGAATTATGCTAATCTTGTTATAATATCTAAAGCTAACTTGGATCTAGAAAAGGCTAGGAAAGCCAAGGAAGATTTGGCCATTCAGCTAGAAAAGCTAGAATTAGAGGCTGCTGTAGATGAGATGAAGAAGAAAATATCTCTCCTTCATACTACTATGAATACAAATGCTAGTAGTTCAATCCCTATTGTTAGTGGGAAAATACCAAATAATCAGTCTGTTGGTCCTTTGCCTAACACCCAAGCCTTGGTCTCAAATCAAATGACTCAAGGACCACTCCAAAATGTAAGTCATACTATCCTTGTGATAGGTAATCTTGCTGTAAATATTGTACAATAGAATACTAGAGGATCCCAGGCTTCACAAAATTTTCAAAGGAGGCCAGTTCATCTAGAGAGATACAAGCCACTAATCTTTGATGGTATTCTTGGCCAACCAAATGTCATCCCAACATAGGTGAGAGACAAAATCCCTAAGTTTACTCATAATAATGTTATCACATGTGAAGAGCACCTCAAATCTTTTACTGACACAATAAATGATTATATGATTGAGAATGAAGATGTTGTTATGAAAATTTTTGTTCAGTCTTTGATAGAGGATGCTAGGGATTGGTACAGAGGTTTACCTGAAAATAGTATTACCTCATGGGATGAATTTATGAGGAGCTTTAAAGAACATTATGTTGAACATGTTAAATCTAGTTACATGTTGAATGAATTTAATAATATCAAAAAGCATGTGAATGAAAGTATGTCAAATTTTAATGGAAGATTCCAAAAGGCTATGTACAAATTCTTCCAAGTTTTAAGATTAGATGATGAAGTTTTCTTGACTACTTACTTCAATGTTGTAGAAGGAAAAATGTCTTATCTCTTAAGGGATAAAAGTCCACGTACTTTGAGAGATGCTTTCAAGTTAGCAATAAATATTGAAAGTAATAGGAAAGCATCCAGTCAAATGTATAAAAGAGATGAAGGAAGACTATGGAAAGAGACTAGGCCTAACTCTATGAAATTTTCCAAGGAGGATGACAAAGTTGACAAGTTGTCCAATGCTGTAAAAGATTTTTCAAATAGATTTGATAAAGGTGGGAAAAATCCCCAAGATAATAGACCATCTTTTCAGAGGCAGGAAAGATTCCCAAGATTACATGATCAACCATATAAGATAAATTGGAAAGATGGGAAACCTATTTTTGACAACAATAAGCCACACAAGGGTAGCGATACTCCTGATCCTTTAAAAAGAAGTACAACTCACAATGTGGAAAATATTCCATGGTGTGTAGCCTGCAATATGCCTCATTCACCTTTTCAGTGTGTTGTTGCTCAAGCTCTAAAGGATGAGCCACAAGATTCATATGCAAGAGACCATGAAGGCTCTAAAAATCCTATAGTAAATATGTTCACCACTGAAAAGATGGAAAATTATGCCTCTTCAGAGGATGAAGAGGTAATAGAAGATGTTGACTCTAAGAGAAGAATTCTCTTAGCTTGTGAGCAACAAGTATTTTACCATTCTGATCATGAGGAGCCTGGTGTTGAGACTGTTAAAATTGATATGAATAGACCAGAGGTGGAAGATAATCATTGAAGAAAGCCTAGTAAAGAAGAAATTGAGAATCTAACTGTAGCAACTATTTGTCAAGCTAAATCCTCATACAACTTGAGAAATAGAAAAGTTGATGTAGATCAAGGAGTTCCCAGGTCATTCTTTGTCAAGAATGACTCTCAGAATAAAGTCTCTCCTAAACTAGTGGTTTCTACAAGAAAAGATAACAACAACAAACAACAAAGTGTTACAGTTCAGAATGATAAGAAGAATGAGGAAAACACAATAGAGAAAAGAAAAAAGAGGGCTGGTGGGAAAAGAAACTTGTTAGATTTGTCTATTGAAGCCCCAAATTTTGACATGAGACATGCTTTGTCTCAGATGAAAGTATCAATCCCTTTATTGGAAATGTTGAAAATAAAGGAGCATAAAGCAACAACTCTAGCCCTGATTAATGAGCAAGAGAACTTTCCTATTATGACAGAAAAGAATTTATCAATAGCAGAACCTGAGATAACCAAAGGAGTTTCCAAAATTTGTGTTGGGAGTATTGTAACTCAAGAGCCTTCCTCTATTGATCCTCTTTATGTCACTCTAATTGTGAATAATTTATTACTAAAGAACTGTATGATAGATTATGGTGCTGCAACAATAGTGATGCCATACCATGTAATGAAGGAATTAGGACTTGAAGTTGACACTTCTAATGGCAGATGTTATGCCATGGACAATAGGGTAGTTCCTATAGTAGGGACCTTAGTTGGAATAGAGGTGAAAATTGTTTCATTTCCTGAGGCCACTTATAAAATGGATGTTGTTGTAGTTGATACTAAGCCCCATTATGGTATGCTACTATCTAGACAGTGGGTGGCAACAGTAGGAGGAAAGTTGCAATTAGATTTGTCTTATGCTACAATTCCTATAAATGGTACTGAGGTAAAGTTGTATAGAGAAACTCATTCATCAGTTATGATTGAGATGGTAGCCCTTGAGGATTTGAATTATTTTGTAGATATTGACATGAATAACTTCATGATTGAAGAAGTAGTGCCACAATTAAAAAATACTGACCCAATTATTGATGAGTTCCTCTTGCAACAAGATGGATTATGGTAGGTATACTTTGATGGTGGATGATCTAAAGAAGGCTCAGGATTTGGTGTTCTACTAATATCCCCATCAAGTATTACTTTTAAGTACTCCTTTCTGTTGACTTTCCAATGCACAAATAACACTGTTGAATATGAGGCTCTAATATTGGGATTAGATGTTAGAAAGTAAAGTCCACCAAGATAACTGAGAGTGGGGGGGGGTGAATTAGTTATTAGATAATTATGAATTTTATCATCTTCAAAAAAATTGAACCATATAATCAATATAATTACCAACCATAGAAAGATATTCATACACAATAACATAATGACACAAGATATGTTGACTAGGGAACCTCTTGATCAAAGAGTAAACCCCGGTGGGAATGGTGCCCACAAAAGATGCACTAATATGAATATTCCTTGTGAGAGGATGGCCTATGTTAGGAGTCTTATGAAATACATTCAATACATATGAATCCCTATTAGGAGATTTTGAATCCCTGTTAAAAGATTCTAACCCTATTAAGAGTTATGGAAGACAGAAGGACCCACTGCCCAAATAGCTTAAGGGTAAGATCACTGAACACACTATCCAAATAATCTTTGCATTACTCAATAGAATAATATGTTACCTATTCTCTGACTATTCCAAACTACACTCACTATTACATCAGATCTCAATCTCAAATCTTTGTAGTTCGCATGTCTTCCTTCACAAATTTGCTTTCATACTTAGATCTTTTCTTCACTTCATGCATATCACATCACACATCATCACTACAACTTCATTAAGTCACACACTAAAATAAGGAAATACATTCCTTCCTTTATACCACACTCAACTAATTACAAATGAGTCATCATACAATTACAAAATAAAAGTTTCCACACGCTACATCAAAATTACACAAAACTGTCAACTTCCAAATACAATAAATTTTCATTTGTGCGGCCTCAAAGTCTATTCTATCATCCACATCACTATAAATGTGTCTCCATCTTCCCTTTAACTACACAAAACTAGATTCCATACCGATTAGGAGATATCATCTAATTTCCATAAACTGCTACTCAGGAACACTACCTGAATACTGCTTCCACCAAAATGATCAAAACTTCCATGATTAAATAAATTACTGTCTGCACTCTTAACCATAGACATATAACATATCAAAGATTATAACCTGAAAATTACATAGATCCAACTGCAATAAGCCACGTGCGCTAATCCAAACTCTGTCTGCTTCTTTGCAAGTCTTCGGTAAATCATTGTGCTGACATCAATGACAATCATAGTCGTGAATGCAACAAAAACTACCACAGAATGGCTACCAAACATTTAGCATTCACTCCTAACAATCTCCCCCATTGGCATTGATGGAAACGTAGATGAAAAACATCCAATGTTCCAAAAATCCAATACTGCAACACTGCAACACTACTTCTTCAAATCTTCTTCATCAATCAAATCTTGCTTCGTTATCCTATTCAGTTATCTCCAACAGATGTTCTATATTGTTTTTCATGTATACTTCTTCCCCATTAACATCAATGATATAAATTTCATCATTATGTCAACAACAACTCAATGTCAAAAGACACTGTTCAGAAAATACATTTACTAGAGTCCTCATGACTCAACTTAGATACACATACTCCACCATAGAGGAAGTACCAACATCCAATCCAGAAGAAAGATAGGGCTCATATACCACTGGATGGATGCAACCAACTGCATCACTTGTCAAACGTAGGCTGGTGCATAACCCCAAGCATACCTCTCAGAGACTCAAATGTATCCTTAGGCAAAGGCTTTGTGAATATATCTGCTATCTACTTCTTTGTACTTATGTACTCAAGTCTGACTTCTTTCTCAACAAATTTCTCTCTTACAACATGATACTTAATCTCTATATGCTTTGTCTTAGAATGTAATATAGGATTCTTAGACATACTAACTATACTGGTATTATCACAATGTACAACAACAGGTTCAACAAATTTTATTCCAATATCCTTCAGCATTTGCTTCATCCAAATTATTTGGTTACACTTGTTTGTTGCTACTACATATTTTGCTTCTGCTATGCTCTGTGAAATACAATTTTTCTTCTTTCTTAGCCAAGAAACTAGTCTTCCTCCAAGGAAAAATGCTCCACCACTAGTTCTTTTCTTATCATCAAAATTGCCTCCCCAATCAGCATTTTAATATGCACATAGGGTAAAATCATTAGATTTTTCATACCATAGTCCATAGTCCATTGTGCCTCTTAAATATGTCAGTATCCTCTTTACTGCTGCATAATGTGATTCTCTAGGTTTAGCTTGGAATATTGCTACAATTCCAACCAACTGTGCTATATCAGATCTTGTATGAGTCAAATACTACAATCCTCCAATCATAGATTTGTATTTATTTTGTTCTACTACAAGAGTCTCATCTGTGCTAGATAACTTATGTCTGGTCACCATGGATGTTCCAACTAGTTTACAATCCTCCATTCCAAATATTTTCAACAAGTCATTTAGGTACTTTGTCTGACTTACAAAGATACCATCATTGTTTTGTGTTATCTATAATCCCAAAAAGTATTTCATTTCACCAATCATACTCATTTCAAATTCAGTTTTCATTTCATCAGAAAATTTGTCACTAGCTTAATCTTCTCCTCCAAAGATAATGTCATCAACAAAAATAACTATAACTAACAAACCATTCTCAGTTTCTTTTGTGTATAGATTGCTATTAGTTGTTCCTTTTATAAATCTCAATTTTAACAAATACTTATCCAATCTTGCATACCAAGTTCTAGGTGCTTGTTTAAGTCCATATAAAGCTCTCTTCAATTTACATACCATGTCTCCTTCTTGGGTCAAAGGAAAACCTTCAGGCTTCTCAATGTAGACTTCTTCCAACTCTGCATTCAGAAATGTTGACTTCAAATCCATCTGATATACTTTGAATTTCTTGTAAGCTGCATAAGCCAAAAACATTCTTACTGCTTCAATTCTTGCAACAAGTGCAAAGGTTTCTTCATAGTAAATTCTTCTTATTTTGAGTAACCCTTACATACCAATCTTGCTTTGTTTCTTCCTACTTCTCCTTGTTCATTCATCTTGTTTATGAATACCCATTTAGTTCCAATAACATTCTTGTCTTTAGGTCTAGGGACCAATTCCCATGTCTTGTTCTTTTCAATCTGATCTAGTTCTTCTTTCATAGCATTAGTCCAAATTTCATCTTCACAAGCTGCATTAGTAGTCTTAGGTTCAATTTGAGAAATCAAACATAACTGTTCTTGTACCTTATTCCAACTTAGAACTCCTCTTTTGATGCTTCCAATAATCTTCTCAATAGGATGATTCCTTAACAAACTCTTGCTAGGTGTCACTGTCTCAGATCTCTCTTTAAGTGTAGGTTCTTTAGTAACTTCACTATGGATTTCATTCAAAAAATCACTATCAGTTTCATAAAATAATTTAGTAGATCCAGTGTTAGGTTTAGGATGAGCTTCTTCATCAGATTCATAATCAAGCATTGTTTCCTAAATTTTGAACTTTTCATCAACTTTAACATTTGTGCTTTCAACAATAGTCTTAGATCTTTTATTGAAACATCTATATGCTTTGCTTTTCAAAGAATATCCAAGAAATATACCTTCATCACTTCTAGGATCAAACTTTCCAATATCATCATCTCTCTTTATACAACATTTGCTTTTAAAAATTTTAAAATACTTAATTGAGGGTGCATGTCTAAAGCATAATTCATAAGGTGTCTTGTTTGTGTCTGCTTTGATTTGTACTTTGTTCATTGTATACATTGTTGTGTTCACTTCTTCTCTCCAAAATACCTTTGCAAAATCATTCTCAAACAACATAGCTCTTGCTACTTCAGTCACTGATCTGTTCCTTCTTTCTGCAATACCATTTTGTTCAGGTGTTCTAAGGGCTGAATACTATCTCTTAATGCCATTTTCTTCACAAAAGGTGTTAAACTCTCTAGAAGTAAATTCTCCACCTCTATTAGATCTCAAACATTTAATCTTCATTCCAGATTCATTCTCAACTTTATTCTTAACAATCTTAAACTTATCAAATGCTTCAGATTTTTCTTTAAGAAATGCAATCCACATCATTCTTGTAAAATCATCAACAAGAATCATAAAATACCTTTCTCCATAGAATCCTCTAGTCCTGGTAGGACCACTCAAATCCATATGAACAATCTCCAGCTTCTCTATAGATGTAAACTTCTTACTGGGAAAAGAACTTCTCTTCTATTTAGCCATTACACATTCTTTGCAAATCATGTTAGTAGGCTTCATAATCTTAGGTAAATCTCTCACTGCAAGTGTAGTGCTTACTTTCACATTGTTATCAAATTTTATATGACAAAAACTTCTAAGCCATAATTGACTATCATCAATCTTAGTAATCAAACATGTCATCTCAGTAGGATTCAACTGAAATACATTACCTCTCATTCTAGATCCAGTTCCAATCAGATTTCCTTCTTTATCCTTTATTACACAATTTTTCTCAGTAAACCAAACTTGATATCCCTTATCAACTAACTATCCAGCACTCAAAATATTATGTTTGAATCCATCAAAAAAATAAACATCATCAATATTAGTTTTACCATCAAGAGTAATAGATCCTATACCTTTAATCAAACAAGGTGCATTGTTTCCAACTCTAACAACTCCTCCATCATATTCATTAAACTTTATAAACTTTTTTATGCCTCTAGTCATATGATGTGAACAACCATAATCTATAATCCAATCAGCTTTCTTTTCAACTTGAGAAACTAAGGATTTTTCTTCCTTAACATTAGTTTTAGGATTCTCTTCTTTAATTGCTACAAATCCTATGTCATCATTATTCTCAATATCACTTTCACTCAAAGTTCTTTCAATACTAGCTTCAAGATCTTCATCATTAGCATAATAACATTCCTTAGATCTTCTAGGTTTGAAATTGCTTCTATACTTTTTAACTCTCTTAGGACACTTAGATGCAAAATTACCATATTCTTGACAAGTCCAACATTTAAATATTTTCTTACCATCTGGTTCTCTTTTCACAAGTAAAGCAATGCCTTCTTCAATCTTCTTGTGTTCTTCATTTCAAGATCTATTGATGCCAGCATAATCTCCGCTCACACTGATGCTTCTTGACAATGTAGAGTGAACACTAAGAGCATTGAATGCTATCTCCATTCTAGGTAAGTCTCTTGATAATATCAAGTTCATTTCTACTGCTTCCAATCTTCCAAGAAGAGTCTCTCTTGTAAAGTTTGTTGTACAAGGTATAACTTGTTCAATCATCTATTTTGTCTACTTAAATAGAGGAGTCAATATCCTTAGAATTTTCCATATCACTTCATTCTCTATCTTTGTTCCTCCACAAGGTTTTATACCTGTAATAATTTTTGACATTCTACTAATATAGCTTATAATAGATTCATCTTCCAACATTCTTATATCTTCAAATGCACATATCCAATTATGTAATCTAACTCTTTTTGAATGTTCATCACCTTCAAAAGTAGAGTGTAAAGTGTACCAAATTTCATGAGACTTTTTCAAATATTTTACCTGACTATACTCATTCTCTGGAAGTGCTGTCAAAAGTGCTTCTCTTGCAAGTATGTTACACATGAATAGATCTTTTTCATCAGTAGTACATGTTTCAAAATTGTCTTCTTTGATGATAGTGTTATCATTTTTTGTAATCAACCAATAACCTAGTCCTAAACACAATAGGTGTGTCTACATCTTTTATTTCCAACTGTCAAAATTTACTCCATCAAACTTAGGGCTTTCTTTCCTGAAATTTTCCATGGATCTCCTTAAGCTGTTAAACTTCTTTTTCAAGAACCTACTGCTCTGATACCAATTGTTAGAAAATAAAGTCCACCAAAATAAATGAGAGGGGGGAGTGAATCAGTTATCAGATAATTATAAATTTTATCATCTTCAACAAAATTCAACCATATAAGAAATATAATTACCAACCATAGAAAGATATTCATACACAATAACACAATGACATAATATATGTTGACTAGGGAGCCTCTTGATCAAAGAGTAAACCCTGATGGGAATGATGCCCACAAAAGATGCACTAATATGAATATTCCTTGTGAGAGGATGGAATTTTTTAGGAGTCTTATGAAATACATTCAGTACATATGAATCCCTATTAGGAGATTTTGAATCCTTGTTAAAAGATTCTAACCTTGTTAAGAGTTATGGAAGACAGAAGGACCCACTGCCCAAATAACTTCAGGGTAAGATCACTGAATGCACTATCCAAATAATCTTTGCATTACTCAATAGAATAATATGTTACCTCTTCTCTGACTATTCCAAACCACACTCACTATTACATCAGATCTCAATCTCAGATCTTTGTACTTCACATGTCTTCCTTCACAAATTCACTTTCATACTTAGCTCTTTTCTTCACTTCATGCATAGCGCATCACACATCATCACTAAAAATTCATTAATTCACACACTAAAACAAGGAAATAAATTCATTCCTTTATACCACACTTAAATAATTACAAATGAGTTGGCATACAATTACAAAATAAAATTTTCCACATGCTACATCAAAATTACACAAAAATGTCAGCTTCCAAACACAATAAATCTTCACTCATGTGACCTTGAAGTCTGTGCTATCATCTACATCACTATCAATGTGTCTCCAACTTTCCTTTAACTATACAAAACTAGATTCCATCCCGATTAGGAGATATCATCCGATTTCCAAAAACCGCTACTCAGGAACACTACCTGAATACTGCTTGCATGAAAATGATCATAACTTCCATGAATAAATGAATTACTATCTGCACTCTTAACCATAGACATAAAACATATCAAAGAGTATAACCTCAACATCACATAGCTCCAACTACAATAACCCATGTGCGCTAATCCAAACTCTGTTTGCTTCTCTGCAAGTCTTCAGTAAATCACTGTGTTGACGTCAATGACAATCATAGTCATGAATGCAACAACAACTACTACAGAATGACTGCCAAACATTTAGTATTAATTCCTAACATTAGATATTATAGTAAAAAATGGTATAAAATGTTTAAAAGTTTATGGAGATTCCCAATTAATCATTTCTCAGATTAGATAACAATATGCTGCTAAGGATGACAGACTCAAGTTGTACAAATATGTTGTCTGGGATAGAATTGAATTTTTTGATGCTTTCAATATTTTGTGGGTAGAAAGATCAAAAGATATTATGTCAGATTTCCTTGCAAATGTTGCATTAAAAGGAAATGATATAACCCTTACTGGAGTATCAAAATTGGAAGTAAAAAGTAGACCTGCTGTCCTCAATAATATCTATAATTGGAAAGTCTTTGAAGATGATAGTGATATCTTAAGGTATCCAAGGTTTGGATTAGTATGATGGTCAGCATATTGATTTTGATGATTAATAAGAAGTGGTAAATGGGAAGGATTGTGTTATGGGAAATGAGATTGTTCAACTACCTTCAAACCATATCCCCAAGTGTTTAGTTGAGTTGGAAGGGATGTTCAAAATAAATGACAGTCACATGTCTCAAAAGTCCACTACCAAAGTTGAAGACTTAGAGGAAATACACTTAGGGTTAGAAACTTCCCCATAGATTGTCCACATTGGGAAACCTCAGTAGGGAATTGAAAAATAATTTTATCAGGTTGCTCAAGAAATATAAACATGTTTTTGCCTAGTCATATGATGATCTCAAGGCCTATAGGATAGATTTGTTTCAACATGAAATTCCTTTAAAGTAAGACACTAAACCTTTCAGGTAGAAGAAAAGGCCTATTAACCCCTTTTTGGCCACCAAAATGGAAATTGAGTTAACAAAGTTAAGGGATGCAAGCATAATTGAATCCATAAGACACTCATCTTGGGTTTCAAACCTAGTACCCGTTAGGAAAAAGAGTGGTGACATAAGGCTATGTGTCGACTCTAGGAATCTGAATGTTGCTTCACTAAAAGACAATTATGGACTACCTAATATGAAAGCCATGCTTCATAAGGTGACTGGTTATGATTTTTTGTCCATGATGGATGGATTCTCAGGACATAACTATGTGCTATAAATGTGTCACACTTCTATGAATCATTACATTCAAAAACACTCAAGAACGAGGTCTTAAAAATTGATCCATAGCTCCCTAGGCATGGAGTGCAAGGGTTTTTAAGAATACTCTCAGCTAGAGCTATTTAGCTTATAACCTTGCTAGTAAACCATGCAATGGGAGATTCAAATGAAGACAAGGGCAAGAATGCCAATATCCTCAAGAATCAAATGAAATACAATGCAAGCTAGATTAAGAAAATGAAAGAACAATGCAACTAAGCTATGAAAGGGAAGAACAAGTGTTACAATCCAAGCTAATTAATCTATGTGAGCTAATCTAGAGCATAGAAATAAAGTTAATCTAAGAAAGCATAAATATGAAGCTAAGCTAAGAATGCAAGAATGAGATGTGGAATGCAAGAATGCTCCAAATCTTCAAAAGCTCCAAGATGACCTAGAAAACCTGCAGCATAACATTAGCATAAAAAGTTGAGGATCTAGAATGAAGAAGAGAGCTCTCCTTTTAAAAGAAATGAGGAGAAATGGACCATGGAGATTAAGAGGCAAAAGATTTAATCAATGGTGGAGCTTGAAAGAGGAGCAATCTATGTGCACAAGTATCCTCCAATAGGAAAATAAGAGTTGACTTTTATGTCCATATGAGACAAGAAATGTTTTTTCCCTTTTTATAAAATAAGAATAATACTTTATTTGTGCAACTTAGGATAAGAGGAAAAGTGGGGGCTTTTTATTTATTAAAAGGGGAGGAAATATTCCTTTTAAATAAATAAAAACTTAGGATAAAATGGTTAGCCCATAGAAAATAATCGAATAAATGATAGAGCTAGGATTTGATCAAGAGCAAGTAATTTATGATTTTAGCAAAAAGGGGCTAATAGTCTAGATGACCATTTTTAGGTGTATACATTTCCCCCTCTTTGACTAATGTGTGATCGATTTGGGAACACATGTAGTCAAAGAATGAAGTTGAAATGTGAGATCGATTTGGGATCACAAAGCAACTCAGATTAGCCAAGAAAGCAAGAGATAGCCAAGAAGGCAAGCAATTGTGTTCTGACTCCAAAGAATGAAGTGCAGAAAAATAGCAAATCCTGCATGGTCAGCCTAGTAGCAACAGTATTGAACACTTAGGAAAGAGATAGCCAATAAGATATGATGTGTCTGCCCCCTTGGGATCAAAAGTGAAATCCAGGTAGAGGGAATGCAGAATCAAGAGAGACATGATCAAATCACTAGAAATCATAATCGAAGGGAGAGAATGGAATAACCATCAAGTAGTGAAGATATGCCCCACACATGGGACACAGGGCATAAACCTATCAGTCCCTCAACCCAAAAACACCATAGAGGGGAGGAATTGGAAACTGAATGAAAGACTAGAAGGTTGAAAGAGATGGGGATGAAGAAGGGAAGAATGCCCCAGTGAAAATTGAAGGATCAGGCCTCAAAAGGTCAGCCAACTACGCGAAAGAGGGGGAAAAGGTGATTTGGACAATCAAGGTGAACGCGGATTTTGGTTTCAATCCCAAAATGAATAGAAAATGATGTGATATGAAAGACCAGAAGTGAAAGACATGATCAGGAAGAAGTGAAAGGTGAGCACAATTGATTAACAAGTCCATGAAAGATGAAAGGAAAGCTCTCTCCATATGCAAGATGCAAAACTAAACTAACATGAACTTAAGAATGCAAACTACATGAAAAGTGGTTTACTTGCAAGGTTAAAAAGCCAATAGACATCTAATTATCATCATCGAGCGTTATTGGTGGCATTGCAAGATCATACAATACACACTAGCATAACTATGTGGATATGAATATGATCTTTATCAGATAGAAATGTGGAAATCCCACCTAGGCATCAAAGACATGTAGGTCCACATGACTAATGCAGTGAGATCACCTAAGTTTGATATAGCAAGATTATGCTCGCATCGAGACACAAGAAAGTCAAGATGACTATAAGCATGCACTCACAAAATAGTCAAGGATAATACCTTGTAGGTCCATAGTGTCAAGTAAGACCAGCATAAATGCTCATGACAGTTAGGTCCAACAAAATATACCCACAAGCAGAAAAAGAAATAAAACATATTCTCATACCCTCAGTCTTCTAGCTATGCATCATCAAAAATGATCATAAGGGGAGAACACTTAGCAAAGAAATTGTCATAGACAACACACAAAGAAATAAATCCAAGCAAGTCTCAGCGAGTCAAATGTTTAAGTGTGTGTGTGTAGGTCATAGAGTCAAACTTTGAGTATCGCATCTGCCAGTGAGAAATATTGCATCATCTAAACTGTGGGTTGGACATCTAATAAGTGTTGATAAACACTCGACGCTAGGGTAGTGTTGAAAAACACAATTGGGGTGGTGTTGAAAAACACTGTTTGCAAGGTGCCTAAGAAACCCAGACACACAAAAAGACCCAAGATAAGCTAGAACAATGTAGGCCCCCTAGACTAAGACAAGAGTCAATTCCAGGCTAGGAGAGACAAAGCGAGAAGTGGAGTGAATGAGCGCCATGCAAGACTGATAGACATAGGTGCAGAGGGTCTCAAGCAGCACCTGTTTTTAGGTTTTCACCAATTGATAGATTTATTGCAATTTATTTTTTTTAGGACTTTTTTATAATTATTTTGTATTTTTGCTACCAAGGCGCCTATTTCCAAGTTTTCACCAAGGCACTTTTTCTATTTTTTTTATTTTTTATTTTTTATTTTTTTATTTTTTTTGGTGAGACATCAAAGCGCCTATTGCTAGGTTTTCACTAGGATGCTCATTTTTTCAGTACTTTTTATGCTTTTTAGGATTTTTTTCAGTATCATATATGAATTTTTTTAGAGTTTTTTCAGGATCATAAAGATATGTACAAATGATGCCCCCAGACAGAATGGGTATTAAAGTTCCAAGCAAGATCACATTGTGTAGTCCCAATATCTAGCAATGTGGAGGACAAGATGGATTAGCAAGCTGGTGGAAGAGATGGAAGATAAGAGAATGAAGGAGAATGAAGGGAAGAAATCCTCAAGAGCAGACTCCTCAAGAGTACCCAAGCTAGGGAAAAATTGTCATGTAAAGCGCATTTGGACAAGCAATGAAAGGATAGCATAGGATAAGTCACAAAAGTTCACTACAAAAAAAGGAAGGATACAGTCCAAAGGAGTAGACATGTCAAGAGGCTTCATAGCATCATGTTTTACTCTTTTTTTTTATTAGATCAAGACCGAAGAGGAAAATGATAGCGAAAGGCTAGAATGAATGGAGGGAAATGAAGGCTAAACATGAAAGGAATGAAAGCAAGATCATCTTAAGATAGCTCCCAAGATAGCCAATTGTTCGCGTATAGTTCAACATTGTCAAGACCAAAAAGAGAAGACAGAATGGATGAAAAATGTAGAAGAACTACGCATGATGCTTGATTGTCAGGTTTTCATCATGGTACTTATCCATAGCACCACAAGGGAGTGGTTTTCACCATAGGATGAATTTATTTCTCTTTACTTTTGCAAAGGATAAACCATAATATGCCAAGAATTCAAAATGATATGCTCAAAGATGCTAATAGGGAAAGGAAGATGGAAGAGAAAATGGAGGATAAGGTTTTATGTAAAGAAAGTGAGGTTGGAAGATAGGAGGAATAGGCAAGTGAGGAAAAAGGATAGAAGGTAGAAGGATAGTGAATGAAAGGATTGTGAAAGGGAAGATAGAAAGGGAGGCAAGATCAACATTGACACACACCTTGAAGGGTGGTGAGAGGGTGAAGGAAATGTGAATGAAGGAATACGAGAAGGAATATGGTGCATGTTTAGCAAAGGTTGCGATTCAGGAGCATGGAATTGAATATCATTTTTGGAAGAAGATGAAGTGGAAGCCTTTGGAAGCTTGAATGTCAACTTCACTTTTTGTTCAATATTAGACTCTCTCAAGAGAGACTTTGGAATCTATATAGCCTTAGGCTTTTGATTTCTTTTTGATGATTTAGAGAGAATATCTTGAATGATGGATTTTGGAACCAATACTTGTCTTGTAGTTTTCTTCTTAGATATCTCTTTTGACTTTATGCCCCCATGTCGATTAGAGGAGACATGGTGATCTTTTTTTGATGGATTCTTGTATTGCTTCTTTTTCTTGTATTGAACATTCAAGTTACTTCCAAAAAACTTGGGAATTGTGGAAGAAGAAGGAGGATATGACTGATTTAGATGGGTGGGTAGATGAAAGGGATTCAAGGGTATGCATCTATGTTGATCTTGAGGAAAGATAGGAGATGGAGGAACGTAAGAACCCAAGATGGATGATGAATTAGGAGAATTAGGAGGGGAAAGTGAAGGGACATGAGGACCCAATATGGAAGGATGACATGAAGCATTTGGTAGTGGTGGGAGAGGTCTAAGAATGGAAGTGGAAGATGCAAAAGGATAATCAATAAGTTCATCAGCATCTATATGACAACCAAAGATATCAACATCATTAGAGTGAGCATTAAGATTTTCAATATGATCGTGCATGTCTTGAATAGGAGCAACTTCGTTGATAGGATTGTTCAAAGCTTGCAAAGACTTAGGAAGAGTAGAGAGTGGAAGTGAACGTGGAGTGGTAGAACAAAAAGATGGAAGACTTTGATCTTGACAAGGATCATTAGGTAGCATAAGTATATCAACTTTCTTTTGATTTTCAATAGGCATTTTATCAGAAGTAACAACACCATTTTTAATAACCTTAATGGAAACATCATCTTTGAAAAGTCTAAGTGTGGTAAGGTTATTTTGATTGTCAATAAGCTCAATGGTGCAAGTAGTAGCTTGATCTTTCTTAGGAGATGGTGGAATGAATGCAGAAGAGCGTAGAGGATCAAAGGAACCATGAAACGGATCAGAGACATCATGAAAATAATTGGATGACATGGAGAGTTCTTGATCTTGATCTTTTTTAATATTCTTTTCTTTATCATTTTTAAAGTCCTCTTGACATGGAGCCACTTCTAAGGACAAGGAAGCATGTAGGAATTGTATGGAAGACTTTAGAAGAGATGGTGAAGAATTAGCTAAAGTAGGCACTATGGTAGATGAAGGCTTAAGATCTTTCAGTTTAGCATCATTAGAAGTATTTGCAGCAAATTGAAGGTGAGATTGAATTTCTTTAAGAGGTAGCCCTTGAGGATAACTATAGGGAACTGCATGAAAAGTATTAGGATCTTTGGTAGATGAAGGATTTGTGAAAGATTTGGAAGACTCAGAAGCTTTAGGAGATGTATGAGTATTGGAAGAAGTAGGGGATAGAAGGGGACCATCACAAGACAAAGGTTCAACATTAATATGATCTTGCTCGGAAGTGCAATTTTGATTTTCAGTAGTGGAATTCTTAGAGGAAATATTCTTGTAGTAGTAACATTTATAATCAACGCATTGCATTTTATAGTCCTCAGTAGTAGTAGATGGATCATCATCAAGGTATTGTTTACAAACATAACCAAACTCTCTTTCGAAATCAGAATCATATGGATCACCATCACAATCTCTCCAATATGACAACTCTTTTTTAGTAAGCATGAGTCTGCAACTAGGAGGACTCTGAGGAATAGAGGTGTCATAAGTATCACTACATTGTCCATCATCATAGTCATCAAAAGCATTACAAGGATTGTCATGTTGCTCATTATGGTATGGCTCACGAAGAAAAGCAAGACTCTTGGGGGAAGTAGAGGAAGAACAAGATCATGAAGAAGAGGAAATTGAAGACTTAATGTAGGAAGAGGACTTAGATAATGAGGAATTCAAATAATGTTTAGAAGAGTCATGATAAGATTTGGAAGTTGAAGAAAGAGAATAATGTCTGGAAAAGGCATGGTAAGATGTGGAAGATGAGGAATGATGAGAAGACCTAGAAGATAAAGAGTGTTTGGAAGAAGGAGATTGTGAGAGAATCATGTCTATAATACTAGCAAAGGTGTCAGACTCAAACATCTTTTTGTTTACTCTTGCCTTAAGTTGATGATTTGTGAGATGGTTGGAAAAATAATACTGTTCGAATTAAGCAATGAGTTCGAGATCATCCCTTCTCAAGAGAGGTTCTATAGCAAGATAGTTGAAACTCATGATTCTAGAAGAGGAGGAATCAAGCATGAAAGAAATGAATATAAGAGATGAAATAGAAGAAAGTAGACTAGATAATAAGAGGAAAATAATCAAGAAGACATGAAAATTTTAAGAAGAAGAGAAAGAAGCATGAAGAAAGAAGAGAAAGGATGAAAATGGGAGACTAGGAAGACATGAGAGATGTAGAAGAAAGAAGACCAAGAGTCATCTTGAGCAAATTGATACCATTGAAATTCATTTGGATATTGAGCAACATGTAATAACCCCTAAGATCCAACCTAGACTGACCAAGGAAGACTGAAAATGACACAAATCAAGCAGACAACAAATGTTCACTATGTGATAGTTTCAAGGCAAAAAGTATGACTCTTGACCAGTGAACGTGAAAAAATTAGTTTTCAAAGCAAGTTGGTCAATGTTGTAGGTTGGATAGTGAAATTTCTTAGTTTGACAGACAGTAACAGCAGATAAAAGATAGGTTTGCAAATAGTAGGTGATCAAACATGTCATCAAACACTTGGAACAAGGGCAAAAGCAACCTTGCCAAGACAAGCACTTGTGATATCAAAATAGAAAATCTTACGAATGCTACCATTTGTTTGAATTTTAAGAACATTTACACTAGTATAACACAATCGAAGACAATTCAAGCAATTACTACCTAGAAGGACAAGGCTCATTACTTAGCAACGTGGCCCACAACTTGATATTCCCTTGCCTCACACCAAGTGGTTACCCACAAGAGATATTGGCGTTGTCATGGAAGTGTCAAAAACACAACCAAAGGAACACATATGGTGAGTGTCTTGGGGTGATCCGGGTAAGTCCACTTGGATCAATCCTTGCACCAAGAAGCTAAGTGGATAAAATAAGGTGGCTTCTAATTAATGGTTTGTAGTAAGGGCTTCCATTCATAGCACCCCTCTTGCTCCTCATAAAGGACTAGGACCTCACGGCCTCAAGAGTACCTTAAGCATTCTTGCTTAATGCTTTCCTCATGGTCACAATCCCACAAGTTACTCACATCAAGCGAAGATAAGTACTATGTCTACCAAAGTTTTGTGTCATCTATAGCCTTGAGATTATAGTGGGTTGGAAGAGCCGGAAAAAGGCTTGTCCCCACTTGGGTCATTCCTCTTGATTGCTCAAGAGCAGGCCCGCTAAAGGATTCTAAATCTAAACAAAAACTAGATCAATTTTTGAGGTTCAAGGTTTTTGGTTCACCACAAGGGTGAAGAGCATACTCCCCTATCTCAAAAATTTCTCCCAAACACACCAAGAAAAGATTCAATTACCCCCTTGCTTTCAAAATCTCAAGATGGGTCAAGATTTTTGTTTCACCACAAGGGTGAAGAGCATACTCTCCTACCACCTCAAAATTCCTACAAGGTATTAAGTGCCTATGAAATGAAACAACTAGTATATGCCGCACTCAATAAACAAAGTAATTAAACAAGCACTTGATATCATTTTTCATGCTTAGGGCAGCCCTGCAAAAACCATTAGTAGCCCTCTTTGACATGTGTTATTTTGGAAAAATATCTCAAGCAAGTGCACCTACAACCACAACTTGTTAGACTCACAATAGTTAGCACATGAAAAATCAGATAATCTGCAAAAAAAATATTGATCAAATGAAAAAATCTGAAAATGAAACCATCATGGTTGGATTAGGCTTGGAAAGACCTTTCCAACGATATATCACACTTTGATTTTCAATACCATTTGCAAAATTTCAAAAAAAAAAAGGTGCAAGATAGATAAAATAACTAAGAACCTGAAACTTGCAAGATAGATAAAATAACTCAAAAATAGCTCTCTACCAAGTCCAGGCGATATACCTCAGACTTCACCAGTATCGCGCGACATAGTTTCTTGCATCTGGGTGATATACCTCAGTCTGAGCGATATACTTCACAATAGGTGGGTGATACTTCGCACAACACTAGGCAATATACCTTAATACAGGTGTGCGATTCTTCTAAGAGGCAAAGTATCGTGTGGGTATTATAAGGTATATCATGCAATATACTGAGAAGTATCACACGATATACTGAGAAGTATCGCACAATATACTGAGAAGTATCACGTGATATACTGAGAAGTATCACGTGATATACTGAGAAGTATCATGCGATATTCTAAGACAAAAAAACTAGAGAATGAAACTTATGCTAAAAACTTGTCGAAAAAATGATAGAAAATAATGAAAATGCAGAAAAGGAAGGGACAAAGCTAGTCTACTCTGCCCCACGGTGGGCGCCAAAATGTGTGCTACAAATGTGTCACACTTCTATGAATCATTACATTCAAAAACACTCAAGAATGAGGTCTTAAAAATTGATCCATATCTCCCTAGGCATGGAGTGCAAGGGTTTTTAAGAATACTCTCAGCTAGAGCTATTTAGCCTATAACCTTTCTAGTAAACTATGCAATGGGAGATTCAAATGAAGACAAGGGCAAGAATGCCAATATCCTCAAGAATCAAATGAAATGCAATGCAAGCTAGATTAAGAAAATGAAAGAACAATGCAACTAAGCTATGAAAGGGAAGAACAAGTGTTACAATCCAAGCTAATTAATCTATGTGAGCTAATCTAGAGCATAGAAATGAAGCTAATCTAAGAAAGCATAAATATGAAGCTAAGCTAAGAATGCAAGAATGAGATGTGGAATGCAAGAATGCTCCAAATCTTCAAAAGCTCCAAGATGACCTAGAAAATCTGCAGCATAACATTAGCATAAAAAGTTGAGGATCTAGAATGAAGAAGAGAGCTCTCCTTTTAAAGGAAATGAGGAGAAATGGACCATGGAGATTAAGAGGAAAAAGATTTAATCAATGGTGGAGCTTGAAAGAGGAGCAATCCATGTGCACAAGTATCCTCCAATAGGAAAATAAGACTTGACTTTTGTGTCCATATGAGACAAAAAGTGTTTTTTTCCCTTTTTATAAAATAAGAATAATGCTTTATTTGTGCAACTTAGGATAAGAGGAAAAGTGAGGGCTTTTATTTATTAAAAGGGGAGGAAATATTCCTTTTAAATAAATAAAAACTTAGGATAAAATGGTTAGCCCATAGAAAATAATTGAATAAATGATAGAGCTAGGATTTGATCAAGAGCAAGTAATTTATGATTTTAGCAAAAAGGGGCTAATAGTATAGATGACCATTTTTAGGTGTATACAATAACCAGGTCCTTTTCAAAGAATCAGAGTAGTTCAAGACAACATTTACTACCCCTTGGGGGACATATATGTATGTCAGGATGCCTTTCGGTCTAAAAAATGTTGGAGCAACTTTTCAAAGGGCTATGGATGTAGCTTTTAAAGACCTTATTAATGTTCTCATGGTTTTGTACCAAGATGATTTGACTGTATATTCCAAGAAAGCTGAGGATCACTATAATCATTTGGAAAAGGTCCTGACTAAAGCTTTAGAGTATGGTATTTCTTTGAATCCTAAAAAATGTCACTTTGTTGTTACTGAGGGAAACCTATTAGGCCATATAGTGTCTAAATAACGAGTGAGGATTAATCCTGAGAGAGTGGAAGCTATTAAGAAGGTCCCTACTCCCAAGAATCTCAAAGGTGTCCAATCTTGGACAAATAAATTTTTTCAGAAGATTTATTGCAAACTTTTCTGAATTAGTAAAACCCATTGTCAAGTTATTAAAGAAGGATGTGAAGTTCACTTGGGATCAATAGGCACAAGAAGCTTCTGAGAAGATAAAGAAAAAAATTTAAGAAGCTCTTGTTTTGACATCTCCTGATTATTCCAAGGCTTTATCTCTTTTCTCTTTTCCTTCCTTTCACACCATTGCTACAATTTTGTTACAGAAGGATGATGAGGGATTTGAGTATCCCATTTAATTTTTTCAACAAGTCTTTATAGTCAACAGAATTGAACTATGAGCTAATGGAAAAACAAGCTTATGCTTCGGTAAAAGCTATCAAAGTATTCAGACCATACTCGGTATGTGCTAAAGTAATTGCATATGTCCCTCATGCTACAGTAAAAGATATTCTAGCACAGAGTGAGGTTACAAGAAAAAGATGCAAATAGATCAATAGAATCTAGGAGTTTGATCTAGAACTTCACATCACTAAACTTGTCAGAGGACTAGGTCTTGCAAAGTTGATGTCTGAAGAGAATATGGATCTGATTCAAGTCAACAATGTTGATAACATTGAAAGAAATGTTACTAGCATTGAAATGCAACTTTGGTACACAAATATAGTATTTTTTCTCAAAAATGTTGTTTCCCCTAAGGGCCTCAATGATAACCAAAGAAGGATTTTAAAATTGCAAGCCCAGAGATATGTATTACTGCAAGGTGATTTGTATTGGAAGGACAATGATGGTATCCTATTGTTGTGTTTAGATAAAGGACAATCTAAGAAGATCTTAAAATAAATGCACTCTGGAATGTGTGGAGGACACCACTCAACTAGGGCAACTACTCATAAAATATTGAGGGCTGGATATTACTGGCCTATGTTGTTCAAGGATACCCATACATTTGTTAGAAAATGTGAACCATGCTAGAGGTTCTCAAATAAATTGAAGTTTTTAGGAGCATTAATGTTAAATTTTGTGGTGGTAGAAGCTCCTTTTGCTATGTTGGGTATTGATTTCATTGGAGAGTTTACTGAGAAATCCAAGGAAGGTCATAGTTGGATAATTGTAGCTATTGATTATTTTACCGAGTGGATTGAAGCAATCCCAACAAATAAAGCTACAAGTACAGTGGTCATTGATTTTTTGATGGATAATATTATCACAAAATTTGGTGTTCCTATTAATATAGTGATGGAAAATGCCATGAGTTTCAGATCACAAGAATTCAAGGATTTCTATCTAGAAATGGGAATAGTAATGTCATATTCTTCTCCATATCACCCACAAGCTAATGGGTAGGTAGAATCAAGCAATAAAAGTATCTTGCATATTTTGAAGAAAACCTTGGAAAAGAATAAGGGAACTTGGCACTCTAAGCTTAAGTTGGCCTTATGGGCAGATAGAATCACAAAAAAAAGGGCCCCAGGAAAATCTCCTTTTGAGATGGTTTATGGTATAAGATCAAGGTTACCTATAACCAATTTTTTGCCTATTTACAAATTTATACAAGAAGAAGATCTGGAAATGTTTGATCCTCTGGAAGATAGAGTGCTCTAGTTTGTTGAATTGGATGAGACAAGAAGAGAAGTTCAAAAGGAGAACATCAGATTGCAGCAAAAGATGAAATACTTGTTTGATAAAAGGGAAACTATTAGGAAGTTTCAGCCTGAAGATTTGGTTTTACAATGGAATGCAAAGAATGAGGATAAGGGAAAGCATAAGAAATTTGAATCACTTTGGCTAGGTCCATATATTAGCCACTGGATTCATGGTAAAGACTATTATTTCCTAAAAAATATGGATGGTGAAGAACAGGAATTGCCAGTGCATGGACAATTCCTAAATTTTTTTTTCAATTGAAATAACTTCTATTCCATGCACAGTAGTCTCTTAGTGTATAGGTGTGTTTATTTTCAAGTTGTGTGTTGTTTTCCTATTTTAGGTTATGTTTTGATTGGTCTGCAATCTAGAGATTTTGGCTTCTTGCTATAAATTGGCATTTAAGCATCCACATAGAGAGCCACTGTTGGTAATATTTTCAAAATTTTCAAGAATGCATTTCCTCCTGATTCTTTGGTAGTTTTCTAGGTCTTTGTTTTTTTCTCCTACAAGTTTCATATAAAAAAAACCAAATTTGTGTTCCAAATGTTGAAAACCCTAGGCGCTAGGTTAAAATGCTTGTGAAAATCCAAAAAACCCTACAAAAGCTTGACCAGGTTCTAATTTACCATTACTTTTTCCAAATTACTTAAGTGATCCTTTAAGCATGTGTGCTTTATATTACCGCTTAGTTGCCTGGTCTCAAAATGCATTCAACATATTCCTTTTAGTTTGGCGATTCAACAGATGTGCTTTATCGCACAATCTCTATAAGTCTAGGGAATATTCCCTTTTATCATGAGACTCAGCGGGTGTTTATAGTCACCAAGTCTCCAAGTGATATTTGTGAGATCTAGCAACTACTACTGGTAAATATTTTAGAGTTGAACTATAGTCGCTAAATCTCTACATGCGAAAGACATGAAATTGGGTAATCTCTTTATGGAATAATGAAGTAACCAAAGTTTCAGTGATAAGGAGACTCACTGATTGGTCATTGAGTCTCTAAATAAAGGATAGCGGTTATGTTTCTTGTTAGTCTCACAATCTCCCAATTCTTTGGTAATTATGAAAATCATCCAATGATCTAGTGATAATGATAGTCGCGTGTTCTTAGATTCCTGACAGTTATGTTCTAAACACTCAATGATCCAGCAACATGGTTATCTCCTAATCTTATAATGAAGTATTTAAGCTGTAGTAAATCCAATGACTCAGTGATAACTATAAGATGAAGGAAGAATCAATAGTCAGCATTATATCTCATAGTTTGACCGAGGTTAAGAAAAGTGTCTGGCAACTTGGTGAAAAAAGGGTTCTGGTAGTCTCTGAATGTAACTAGGGTAAAGAGAAATATTACGCGACTGTGAGATGTCTTCAGTCATGTGATCACCAAAAGAACATGTGTTAGGGAAAAGGTTTTCAAAGAATAGATTTGAGTCATTGATATGTTTGAAATCGAGCGGTGGTCACATTATCTCAGGATTAAACCATGAGTTAAGAAATCTTGTAGCGACTGTGAGAAGTATGTAGTTGCCTAGTCTCTAAAGTAAACTCAGGTTAAGAGAATCATCTAGTGACTAGAAGTTAACCTTAGTTGCCCAATCTCAAGATGACTAAAGGTTAAGTACAAGCCAAGGATTAAAAGGTAAAAAAAGGGTATAAATCTGTTTGCCAGAATTGATGATGTGTTCACTCTCAATTGGTTGTAGAATAAAATAAAGGGTTAACAATTTCTTAGTAAATACATGATAGACTATAGTCTCTAGATCTCTAGAGAGAATAAATCAAATATTTATGCTATAGTCACCAAGTCTCCAAATATGCCTAGTCTCTAGATCTCCAGAGAAAGTCAAAGTTAGAATGAAAATACAAAGATTGCATGACTATCGTTGATTTTGTTCCTTATAAGTATAGATCTAACGGTTGTCTCTCAATCGCTAGATAATAGTGATGTAATCCAAAATATGTCAAGGCTTAGTGACTACCATCAGATTAAGATCCTATGGTTTTCATGTAATCACATGAAAAAGTGAGGAATTGAATAAATATCCAGCGATCAAGAGACTTCTCTTGTAGTCGCTAGGTCTCTAAATGGGTGAAGTTGGGTAGTCTCCATAAGAAGTTTGAAAAGTCAACAAGTTCTGGTGATCAGGAGACTTGCACTATAGTCGCTAAGTCTCATAATAAGAAAATACAGAAATAATACTTATGAAAGACAATAGTCACCAGATCTCAGAATGAAAAATATAGTTTTATACAATTGCTAGATCATGAGATAAAATCATCAAAGGCTAAAACATTCAGTGACTATGATTTTTGATTATAGTCGCCAGGTCTCTGAAAGTTATTTCATAAGTATAATGATTAAAGATTTCAATTTAGTTGCTTAATCTCTGAATAAAATGAAAAGTGCCAAATCTTTCAGTGATTGTGGTTGGCTTGGTAGTCGCTAGGTCACCAGAAATTAAATTTGATTACCTATCATTGTCGTATCCCACGGCTAGTGAATTTAAGTTTAGGGCATGCCAAGTAATGGCAGATGTGACAAGATTTATAGAATTTAAAATCTCAAAAGGGCAAGTTGCATTCAATTCTCCAACATAAATATAACTAACTATTAATCATTGCCAAATTACCAAGTATTCCCAAGAGTTGAAGTTGAAGTACGAGAGTTTTTGAGCTTTTTGCAGTCAGAGGATTTATAGTCTTAGAATTTTTAGAAGATTTCACTAGTTGTAGTCAGAATGAGTCAACCATCGACCAGTGGGGCTTCTACTAGCAAGGGTTCCAAGGAGAAGGCAAAAGAAAGTTGCTCTAATGAATTTCTCACCTTACTACTAGGATCGTCACAAAATAAAAAGGTTACTGATGAATGTTTCATTGATAAGTTGAGCTATTTAAGAGATGCCTAGACACCTGAGTGTTTCACAATGTTTTTTTTTAGATATTTCTGTAAAAATGTTGAAAGTCTAGTTCATGTGTCAAACCCTTGGACATCAAGACTAGCCAAGTTGATAGTCCTAGATGTTTTATTGGATGTTGGTTTGATAGTTGCACTGGCAAGTTCTTATGACCCCTTGTCTAGAATGATAAGAAGATATGATGGTTCAACCCTACTTACATTAGATAGGAGCTCTTTCATGAGGGCTTTTGGTATTAATATCCCCATGGCCACAGAAATTAACCTACAAGCCCTGGCCAATAGGTATACTTAGAATCTATCCTTGTAGCCAAGGATATTTAAAGCCATGTTCACCAAGGCAACATGAATTACATTGCACGAGTGGCTGGATCAACCCCTTACTTTTAAAAGATTTGGCTTTTTATGTAAATTATATTTCATATGGTTTGTGTAGAGTACTTGGAGTAGATGGTGAGATAGATAGGATTACATCTGACCTTTTGATGATGGTATTGGACTCACAACACATGCATACCAACAAAGGCTATGACTACATTGGGTATGCCATTGATAAAATGCACAGGGGATTGGAGGAAATAAGAAACAAGGAAGATTCCCCTAAATTTCTGCATTACTCATTGTTAATGCACCTCATTTTGTTCCACAATTACAAAATTATGAATCTAGAGAACTTACATCCTCAAATGATGTGGAAGGGTCAACCCAATCTAGTATAGTTTTGGATAGGAGCTTGGAGCCCTACTTGCCCTAGTTGTGATTTATGTGCTTTTCAGAATTGGATGGTGAGACCAATCATGCTCAAATTAGGGTTAGATCTTTGTAGGCTGCTAGTAAAACCTCTATAACTGCTATGACCTTGTCAATTTATTGACAAATGGCCTAAAGGATACAACTGGGGGGACTTTTTCTATGAAGGGACACACACCATAATAAGAGTGTATGGGTGCCCCCAACCACCTCATATGCTACCATTCTTTGTTCCACCAAGGGTTTCTTTCTTGGAAATTATTTGGAAACTAATATTAACTGATAAAGAGCATCTGGCCTCCCTCAGAAAGGGTACATTTACCCCCAGGTACTTTTCTGTATGCAACTTCACAATTCAGAAGAGTGCATTTGCCAAGTTAAATGATTAGTTGGGTCAATTCAAAATGAATGTTGTAGCACCTAGATATGTTGATATGAAGGGCTTCATAATTATGGCTAGAAAGTACTACACTCCTACCATTCCTATAAATAAGAGACATGAGGAGTATCCTGAAGAAGATCTTATTAGGAACATCATTGAAGAGGATGTGATAGAAAAAATAATATATCAATTCATTGAATTGATGAGGTATGAGAAGAAATTGAAAGTACAAGGGATTCCCTTTGGAGGCTTCTATCCCACTATGCCTTATTTGCAAAGATTGGAGATGATAATGGATAATTACCAAACATTGGTCAACTCTATTGAATACCAAATTGATGACAAGAATCAAGAAAAGGAGAAGCATTCAGAATCTGATTATGAAGATAGTGATGGAGGTTACCCAATCTATAGCCCTCATGCTATGGAACAAGGATCTCCTACTGCTCAACAAGGAGAGGAAAATATAATAATGGACTTGGCATGGCTTCCTAGCTCTCAAGACACTAGTGAGCCTCCTTAGAAGAAGCAGAAGCTAGAAGTAGGAGAATCTTCACGAGCTAGGGTCAAAGAAAATAAGGGAGATAGAGTGAAAGCTTTATTTCTAGGAGATAGAGACCATGATCATCAGCTTAGGGAGAGGAGCAGAAAGGAAAAAAGAAAAAAGAAAGCAGTGATAGAAGTAGTTGAGCTACCTTTGGTCTTAGGTCAAGATGAAAGGATGCTTGAATAGGATGCCTTCTTGAAGGATGGCAATTTCATCAAGTCTAATGAATTCAAGGACTTCCTTTTATGTCACAAACAACATCAGGTAGCTTACAATATTTAAAACAAAGAAGATGGCTAGATACCTAATCAAGCCATCCAAGACTTAAGGGATTATGATCCAAAATCTGAAACCATAACCCTAGAAGAAGCTAGGCAATTAGTAAAAGCTAGTAACATGCTACTTCTACTTGGGTGGGATTTGGCCTTAGCTTTTATAATTGAGAAAATCAGAAAGCAGGATAACATAAATCTAACTTCAGAAACCCAAGTAGGGGATTTGATAAGAGGGTCTGGGTACAACCCTAAAAATAAGGCATTGGCTATGTGGAGCCTATATCCAAGAGATCAAAAGCCTTCCCTATTGAACATCCAAGAGAGGATGGATGGTGATAAGATGATATGGTCAATATACAATAATGGAGATCTTGAGATCTCATAGCTTCAGACTCAATTTTCCAAATTAAATGAAGATAAAACCAAACAATTATCAAAGAGGCATCAAAATCTTTTCAATGATTACAATGCATTAGTGAAAGATAGAGAGATTTTGATAATGAAGGAAAAAGAACTAGAAAAGTGTGTAGAGGACTTGCAATAGAAAATTTTCAACATGCCTAAAGTTTCCCCTACACCACTAGAGAAACCTATAGTACCAGAGGTACAAGGTTTAACTGAAGAAGAATTTGCTACTATAGAAGAAAGGATGAACAAGGAAAAGACTTAGAGTATAGTACAGTCCCTGTTGAAAATCTTGTAGCATAGGATAGCAGTTTTGAAGGATAAGGCAGAGGTATTTTATACTGCATATAATAAATTTCCTAGTTTAGAAAGTGAAGTAAACAATTTTTGTTTCTATTTCAAGTACCTATCATACAACTTGGTCCACAAGGGAATCATTGTTTGAGAGACTAGCAGCAGTACAGTCTCTAAGGAGTGACATCCTTGATGTAGTATTACAAGTAGGAACTAAAATTGCAAAGATTGGTGTTGTTTCCTCTTTCTTTAAGGGAAAGGAAAATTAGGTGGAGGCAAAAATGGAAATGTTTGGACTTGATTTCAATAGCTTCATTCCTTTAATCAAAACAGAGGAGGGAGAAATAAAGAACTTGGATACATGGAGGTCAGATTTTGATCTCTTACTACCTAAGAAAGAGGCTTTTTTTAAAGATAAAATGATGCTGATCTAGATCATTTTAACATAGTTTTGGATGAGGCTATTAGAGTAGAAATGGACATCAAGAAGTTCACCATAGATGTAAAACCAATTGCTGATGTAATATGGGAAAGACAAAAGAAGAAATTACAGAGCATTCAACAATTCCCATGGCCAACAAAAGATCATGTTACTACATGGGACAACATGACAAAGCCTAAAATAATTAGGCCTGCAACAAAGGACTTGGATGACTTGGATGATGAATGAGTTCCAGCAATGCCTACAAGCACAGAAAGAGAAACTAATCATACAGGGGATGGTGTAAGTTAGCCAGTTAGGCGGTCATCATTCATACAACAAACTTTAGCAGTTACATCTGAATACCTATAGACAAAGGTGCAACTCAAAGTGGAAGTTCAAACTCCAAGAAGAAACAAGATTGGTGCCATTTTCCCTCTTTCTATTATATTCTTTAAAACTTTTGTATTCTAGTGCAAGTCACTATTAGAGCCACCCATAGCTTGTTGCATCCTTTTCTCAAGGATCCCAAGGTGGTCTCTCTATATATAGTTGTTTCTCTCTCACACCAAAGGGTGGTGAAATATGTATTGTCATAGGAGTTTATAGATTTAGTCTTTGATTCTTAGGAATCCATTTTTCTTTGAATGTATTGACACTGGAGGTTTATGAATAAAATATACTAAATTTCCATGTATATTTCTTATTGTCTTCATGTATGGTTTTTATTTCTCTGTATGTTTAAATTTGCAAGGCATTTTAGACATATCTTTCTACAAGGTAGATAGTGGGGTTGAAATTTGAACTCCTTTCAAGGGAGGGATAAATCTTGAGTGAGGTCTCTAAGATTTTTGTGTTCATACATGAATTAGATGATATGATTTATGCATAGTAAGGTAATTTGCAAGGCATCTTATCTGGGGTTTGGGTGTGTTTGATTTGAGAGATTTTTTGTAGATGTTCATTCATTGACTCTGATGCCCTAGGATTAGGCACTAGTCTATGCTTATTTTGTAGTTGTTTTCACCATCAATCAAATTTAAATGATTTACTTTAAACTATATGAGTTCTATGATTAGATCTGTATCAATTATACAAATCATAGTTGTGATATTTAAAGAATCCAATCTGGAAAGGTAATACCCACCTGAAGCTTTAATCTCAAAGAGAAGAAGGATTGAAAATCCTTAATACCTTAGTTTTGATTATTGGTGATGCATCTGTTAGGACTGCTAGAGTTATAAATCAGATTTTTCTAATTGAGTTTTGATCATCTACAATTTTAAGTACTAATAGGGCACACCCTAACCAGGTCCACCTTGCAGAGATCACATGCGAAAGCAACAAACACACAAGTGAGAGAGAGAATGCAAATATCTTTCATATATTTATTGCAATTGATTCCTACATGTCGAGGTGTAAGGCCTTCCCGGTTCAGGCCAGATATTACAATCAAGTATAAAATTCCTCCAACATGCGAGGATCTAAAACAATATTCTATCTCCTAGCTTCTATCTCTGATGTCCTAAAAATAATCAGTAAAACTAAAAACAAAGATTACATTATAAACAAGAGGCTAGTGAAAAATTCGGCCCTCAGATCCACCATTAATAGAAGGAATGACTAGATCTAGGTCCACACACTTCCCAATGATAGATACCAACATTAAATCCACAACCATAATTAATTGCAAGAGTCGGCCTCAATAGGAAATCAAAAGAAACAACTTGGTAAGCAAGGATAACCGAGCACTAGACAAGCATCACCGAGTGCCAGAGATATAATCGACCAACCCTGGTAAATAAAGGAAACCGAGCAACACCTAACCAACTCATTCAAAGAAGGAACCGAGCAACACATGAACAAAACACAAACATGTTTTTGGTGACACAGGTTTTCCAAGGACCTAAGATGCTCCTACATCATCTTCACATATTAGTTCTATCATTATTATAATGAGCTTCTTTCTCATATTCTATCTCTTTTTAGGATTTTCTTGCCTCATTCATAATATCACAAGGGGTTTTTCTTTTCTTTTCCTCTTTCAAAATCTCTTGCATTTTTGTTTGGATTCTTGGAGCATTCTCATGTTTTGGTGATTGATCTTGAAACTTTATCTCATTCTTGTCTTATGGTAAAATTTCTTCTTGTACTTCACTTTCTTGGATTATTTCATTAACTTATTTTCATTCTTTTAATACTTCTAACATGGTATTAGAGCAGGTTTAATCTTTCTTTAAGTGTTTGTAGGAAGGTTCCATTTGAAGGAGCAAGCCTCTTCTTGTTTATCTAATATTTGTTGTAGCTCTTTCTTGTTCTTTTGTCATTTTAATTTTTTAGTTTGTAACTCTCTTTGGAAGGCTTTCCACCAGAGAGTAGATTTTAGAATTTTTTTTGGGTTTGGTCGGTTCACCACCAAACCCAACTCATCTTTCTTCATTTCAAGTTTTTTTGCAAGCTCTAATCTCAGCCTCAGTCGGGAAACCACAAGGCTTTCTTTTCATGTTTTTTCAAAATCTAATATTTCTTGCAAGATTTAACTTTCCATATTTAGTTTTCTAAAATTTTGTGCATGCAAGCTATTTCATTTTTTTGTAGATGTATCTTCATAAGTTTATTATTTGTTGATCTAATCCTTGTGCATGCAGGCGTATCTCCATTTTTTTATTCAAACTGCAGGAGTAATTTTTTTTTTCATATTTATATATCTAATCTCAATATTTTGTTACATATTTATATATAAATTAATCTTTGTTTTATTTTTTTCTCTAGTTACATATTTATATATCTAATCTCATTGCTAGACATAGCCTAATCTAATCTCTGTGTTTTATTTTTCTCTATTTTATTCTGATGTTTTTATTGTTAGCCTGTCCTTGCTTTGCATGATCTCTTGGCTCCATGTTGATCTTCCTCGCATCTCCCTCATAGCCTTCATTGACATTGTGCATAGCTAACCAAGCCTACAAGAAATATATCCCTTATGTTAGCTTGAAGACTGCAGTTTGATACCAGCTCTTTGTTGCATACCCCAAGAAATATTAGATTTTAAATCTTGCTTGCTGCTGAGCCTTCTCTTGTCATGTACCAGTTCCTTCTATCATCAATGGAAGATTCATATTTCCTTTATATTTCATTTTAAGCATTTGCTCCAAGTTTCTGTAGATGCCTCTCTTGAACCGGATTCTAGTGCTTCTCAAACCAACAAAGATGCATGGAAAGTTAAAAATGAAGAAGCTCTTAGATTAACTGGCCTTTCCATTATTCTTGATCTATACATATTGATTGGACATTGCACCAAATCCCATCAAGCATGGGACATTTTGCAAAAAACTTATGACAGCTCCATCGAATCACATAAGATTCAACTCCAAGACAACTTGGAAGACTTAAGGTATACAAATTTCAAATCCATGGATGAATTATTACTTAAATTTGATGCTATTAAAACATAATTAAGTGGTATAAATGTTACTTTAATTGATATTAGATTAATTACTATCATTCTAAAGAAATGTCTTCCTAAATAATTTTAACAGTTTATTACTAACATACATTCTCAGCTTGCTATTCATAGTTTAGCTCCTCAATTAACTTATGGTATATTTAAAAATCTTTTACTTCAAGAGGAAGAAAATTTATTGCAATTTGGTACTCTTAGATCTTCTAAACATGCTTTTGTGTCTAAGCATCAAAATCAAAATAATAGATCTTATAATCATAATACTTCTTATAATAATCATAGTTCTTGTAATAACAATTATAATCACCATAACAATAATAATCCTCATAACAATAATAATAATCATAATAATAGTTATCATAATAATAATAATCGACCCCATTGCAATTACTGTGTGAAATATAGTCATGTGATCAATAATTGTTTTAAGAAACTCAAACATGAGAAATCATCTACTCCTAATAATCAAACATCTCATAATAATAACTCTCGCCAAGCTTTTGTTTCTCGTTATGGGATGTTTAATCCTCAGTATAATAATTCTACTATTTGGGATGAACACTCTGATGATGGCTATTCTTAGGATAACCCTCTAGATTACTATCTTCCTACTCAAACAAATTTAATTCTAAGTGATACTATGCACTCTCCTTTTGATGAATTCCAATTTGATGATTCTTGCTCTCATTTTGATGATATTTTTGAACAAGAAGAGGAAATTATTTCTAACTTTCTTAATGTCACTTTGTCTTATTTTGATTATCCTATTAAAGATATGTTTATTACTCAAGATTAAATTCATGATGAAGGTACTAATTATATGATTGTTGTGAGGTTAATGATAATGATGATGATGCTTATACTAGTTCACGTCCTCTTGACATTTGATATTATGATGAATACGTTACAAATTTTTTTTATGTAATTGAAGATTCCATTTATGATTATATGACTCATGATTCACAATATGATTTTGTTTTCCAAAGTGTTACAGATTCAGCACTAGGAGTTCCCAATGATGAGAGATCTACTAGTGGTTATTGCCTTATTACAGGCTCAAGTGTTGATCCATCTCCATCTCTATTTTCTACTACAAATGAATATTCAGAATGTACATATGCATCTCAAGAATCTCAATGGTCACTTGAAGACTTGGGCTCCCCTCAACAAGAACATACACCTTTGTTTTCTCAAAGTGCTATTCACTTAGTCAAAAGTCCTATGTACCATTCAAGCTCCAAAGCATAAGTTGAAGAAATGAAAGATGATCAAGTCATCGACATCCTAGTGAAGGCTCTTTCAAAAGAAACATCTCCAAATCATTGTAAACATTTGCATTCAATACCTACCGATGTAATTATCCCAAGTAAAGATTAAAGGGGGGTGTTAGAATTTATAATCTTTCCTTGGTTATTTTATTTATTTGAGGATAAACCAAGGTATCCTCCTTTTATTTAATTTAGGATATTCCTATTGGAATCTCTTCATATAATTTTGTCCTCTACTCCAAGTGGGAGGACAACTCATTTCTTGTAATTCCTTTAATAAGGAAATTAGTTTATTCATCCTTATGAGGATGCTCACACTTGGCACACACTTGGTATGAATGTGGCATTCATTCACATGGGAGTTACATGCAAACTCCTTCACTCATCTCTACTTAAGAGATGCTTCTCAACACACTTGATACAATTTTTTCACATTCCTACACACAATTTTCTCTCATCTTCACATATTAGTTCTCTCATTATTGTATTGACCTTCTTGTTCATATTCTATCTCTCTCTTTAGGATTTTCTTGCCTCATTCATAATATCATAAGAGGTTTTTCTTTTCTTTTCCCCCTTCAAAATCTCTTGGCTCTTTGTTTGGATGCTTGGAGCATTCTCATGTTTTGGTGATTGATCTTAAAACTTTATCTCATTCTTGGCTTATGGTAAAATTCCTTCTTGCACTTCACTTTCTTGGATTATTTCATTAACTTATTTTCATTATTTTAATACTTCTAACACTAATGAACATTAGAGAGTGGAATGACCCCTAGTTTACCTCTTAGGTACTCAAAAGTATCCTTAGGCAATGACTTTGTGAATATATCAGCAAGTTGTTCCTTTGATTTTACATATTCTAGCTTTACTTGTTTCTCTTGTACTTGTTCTCTCAGATAGTGATACTTGATAGAAATGTTCTTTTTCTTTGAGTGTATCATCAGATTCTTTGAAATGTTTATAGAGATAGTATTATCACAATAGATTTTCATGGGACCATATATCTCCTCTTGTATCCCTTTAAGTAGTTGTTTTATCTAAACAATATTAGAATAATTCATTGCAGCAACAACATATTCTTCCTCAACAGTTGACTATGAAATGTAACTTTTTTTTTTGCTTATCCATGTTACTAATCTTTCTCCTAAGAAGAAAGCTCCTCCACTCATACTTTTCCTATCATCCACATTACTTGCCCAATTAGATTTAGTATACACTTTCAATTCAAAATCTCTATACTTTTTGTACCATAATCCATAGTCCTCAGTTCCTTTCAGATATCTAAAGATTCTCTTCATAACAGTCATGTGTTTCTTTAGGATTATAATGAAATCTAGCCACAATTCCAACAACATGAACAATATCAGGCCTGCTATGAACAACATATTTTATCTTACTGATCATGGATCTATACAAAGTTTCATTTACCTCGGTATATTCATCTTCTTTTGGCAATTTGCATCTAGTAATCATCGGTGTACCAACCGGTCTTGAGTCTTCCATCCCAAAAGTTTTCAGGATCTCTTTGATGTATTTTGATTGTGTTATGTATATGCCATCCTTGATCTATTGAATTTTCAATCCAATGAATAATTTGATCTCTCAAATCATTAGCATTTCAAATTCCTTTCTCATTTCATCAGCAAATGATCTACACATTGACTCATTTCCTCCAAATATAATATCATCAACAAATATTTTAGCAATTAGTACCTTATCTTTAGATTCACTTTTCAAGTACACATTACTATTATCGCTAGTTCTAATAAAACCTATTCTCATTAGATATGAGTGGAGTCTTTCATACCATGCTCGAGGTGCTTATTTCAAACCATACAATACCTTGTGTAGTTTACATACCATATTTTTCTTTCTATTTTCAACAAATATTTTTGGTTGCTCAATGTACACTTATTCTTCTAGTATTCCATTAAAAAATGCAGACTTTACATCCATTTGATAAACTTTGAAGCCTTTATAATAAGCATATGAAAGTAAAATTCTCACAACTTCTAATCTAGCAACAAGAGAAAATGTCTCACCATAATCAATATCTTCTTCCTGAGCATATCCATTGCATACAAGTTTGGCTTTATTTATGATCACATCTCTAGTTTCATTTAGTTTATTCCTAAAATTCTACTTTGTACCAATAACATTCTTATCCTTAGATCTCAGTACCAGTGACCAAGTATTTTTATTTTCAATCTGATCAATCTCTTCTTTCATTTCCTTAATCCAATCTTCATTTTCAAGTGCATCCTTAACTAATCTAGGCTCGAATTCAGAAATAAAACATGTATTGTCTCTCAACTTACTTCTTTCCATGACTCCTGCATTCTTACCTCCAATTATTTGAGTTGGTGAATGGTTCCTTTTGACATACTTTTCTAGTACTAGCTTGGTTATATGTTCTTCAACATTTTCTTCTCTCAATGGGGGCTCAACTGGTTCCTCAATTTCTTCCTGTAGCTTGGGTAAAGTACTAGAAACTCCTTCCTGTACATATACAAATCTTCAATAATCTTCTAGTTCCTTTTTTCTATCTCCTTCATTTTTATCTGTAAACTCATCAATCCTTACATTTTCACTTTCCAAAATTTTTTTAGTAGCCTTATTCAGACATTTATAAGCTTTTCTCTTTGTGGAGTACCCTAGGAATATACCTTCATCTCCTTTAGAATCAAACATTCCATTCCTAGTATCTTTTAGTGTGTAACTCCTACTTCCAAAGATTTTAAAGTAGCTAACATTAGGTGTATTCCCATACCCGAGTCCATAGGGATTTTTATCTGTACCTTTCTTGAGTTGTACTCGATTGAGGGTATAAACAATAGTACTAATGGCTTCTCTCCAGAATGTTTGTGCAACCTCCTTCTCAATCAACAATGTTCTTGCATAATCAACTATTGATTTGTTCCTTCTTTCATCTATGCCATTATGTTGTGGATTTTTTGGTGCAGATATTTGTCTTTTGATTCCATTCTCATTGTAGAAGATAGTAAATTTATCATAGACAAATTCACCTCCTTTATCTAATCTTAAAAATTTTAGTTTCTTACGTGTGTTCCTTCTCAACTCTTGCCTTGTGCCATTTAAACATTTGGAATGCATCATACATTTCTTTTAGAAACATTACATACAACATCCTTGAGTATTCATCGACAGACAAAATGAAATACTAATCACCATAATAAATTTGTACTCTCATGGGGCCACAAAAATTAGTATGAACTAATTCTAGTATACCATTAAATGAGTAATAATTTCTTGAAAAACTAACCAATCTGACATTCCTTACACACAAATTTATCAATCTTGCTCAATCTCGATAGAAATCTGACTCTTTTCTTCTTACTAACCTTGATCATGTTATCAAAATTTACATGACACAATCTTTTATGCCATAACCAAGCATCCTCACTTCTTGAAAATAGACACTCATTTCCATTAGAATTCAGATAAAATAAGTTTCCTTTAGATTGTTCACCAGTTCCAATCAAATCTCCAACAACATCATAGATCTTCACTTTTCAGTTCTAAAATTTCAACCGGTGACCTATGTTATTTTTTTGTACAACACTCAATAAGTTGTACTTTAGTCCTTGAACCCAATAATAATTATCACATTTAATCTTTTCATTCAACATAATGGATCCCATTCCTTTTATAGAACATGGAGCATCATTTCCAAATCTAACAAATCCTCCATCATATTCTTCTAAGTTTTAAAACTTATCAATGTCACCAGTCATAAGATGTGAACAACTACTATGAATAATCCATGGGTCAGTTTTTCTAACTTGAGAAATAGGGGCTTTTTCATCTTCATACATTTCTTCTTCTAAATCATCCTTCATAGCAACATAAACCACTTCCTCACTTTCTTCAATGTCATTAGATTCATCATCAGTTTTTCCTTCCTTGACTAAGTAGCATGATTTCTTTCCTTTATCCTCGTAATCTCTAAAATTTAGTATCGGTTTTACTTCTTGTCCTTCTTATCATTCATGTCATTATCAGGACATCTAGATGCAATATGACCAATCTTGTTGTAGTTAAAACATTGTAGAGGCAATTTACCTTTATACTTTCCTTTTCCTCTCGGTAGCCTTTTGCTAGCAATACTTCCAGTTCTTCTTGTTCTTTTTCTTCAGTTAGTATACTATCATAGTCACTTCCACCTAAACTATAGTGATTATATCTTTCTCTTCTTCACCTACCAATGGTTAGAGATAATTTGAAACTTGTTTCTATCTTTGATAAATTATTATCAAAGTTACTAAGCTCAAATGCAGTCAACTTATCGATCAAAGCATCAAGAGTAACAACATTATCAGGTATGGATCTTAATTCTTGAATAGAAGAGACTTGAATAGCATATTTGGGTAAGAGAGTTCTAATAATTTTTCTTACCACATCTTCTCCATTTATTTCTCTACCAGAACCTTTGATAGCACTAACCACTTCCTTAATTTTGAAATTGTATTGTACAATGTTTTCATATTTTTTTCATTCTCATCTCAATTAATTTTCCTCTAAGACTATCAAAATTATCTTTATGTACATACAAATCAGCTCCATAGACAAGTGCAAGTTTATCCCAAATTTCTTTCATTTTATCACATTCCTTTATATCATTAAACTTCAGATCGATTAGGGAAGAAGCAATCTCAATCATTACCGAGTCATGTTCCTACTTTTCTCTCATTTGATCAAGTGTCATAGGTCTAGGAGGTGGTGGAGTGTAGTCATTTTCCAAATAGTAGAGTGAAAAATATCCAATTCTAGATAGGTGTAACTTCATCCTACTTTTCCATGTAGGGAAACTCTCTTTGTTTAATTTCAGTAGTTCTCTCATATACATCTTTGGATATTTATCTTAAGTCTTTTAAAATTTTACCTCTAAGAACCAATTTCTCTTATACCAATTGCTGGATAACTGAGAGGGGAGGGTGAATCAGTTATAGAAACAATTTCTTAGGCCCCTTATCAATAATCAACCTTAAAAAAATTTCGGTAACTAATCTTAATAATTAGATTTAAACATTCAACTGATCACAATAGTATTCATATGATAATCAAAAAGTAACATGCAAAACATTCAATCACACATTAACACCAATATTTAACATGGAAACCTAATTTGGATAAAAACCACTGTGGGAATTGTCACCCACAAAATAATTCACTCTTATGAAGTCAGCTCGGTTAAGAGACAATCATGTTAAAGATTACAAACACATTTTCTAGATGTGACCCTGTTAGGGGATTTTCACCAAAGATCAACTAGATCTATCACCCTATAATGAGTGGCCTTATTAGAGGACTTAAAACATTCCTTAGAATGCCACATTATAAAGGATTTAGAAATAGGACTATTAAATCCACTCGGTTAAAATATTTTATGCTATAATAGTTAGAAATTAATAGTGAAATGATCTGATAGAATATGCAACTACCTTTTCTTGTTCATATCTCCTTTCTTCTCATTTGTCTTCTTCAAAATATTCTTTTTTGGTTGATCAACAAACACTCTTCATCTCATCACTTTCCTTTACTTCATTCACACTTTTCTTCAACTGTATTCTACTTAGTGTACCCTTCTTTACTACTTCGGCTTTCTCAACAATTCATCATCAACATCAACATCAACAATATGATCATCATGATCATCCTTTATATAGAATTTTTTTTCCACTTAATCCTATTCATCACTTAATCTCATCCATTCGATCAAATCTGTAGCTTGATAAAACATTTTATGATTCTTATCAACTGTATCTTCACCTTGGAACTTGAAATTTTCTTGGATCTCAAACCAATCACTAAATATTCACCATTTATCTATACGTAACATTTTTTATCCTTTGATTTCATTAACTAACTTTGTTCCTTCCTTAGAATCTTCTAGATTGATGCAATCAAGGATGGAGGATCCAATTAAGGACTGTCTAAACTTGCATCCAAACACCAACACAATAGAATAACACAACACCAAAACTAGATCTAATATAAAACTATAATCTTTATCATAAATTTACTGATTACATGCAATGTGTCAAGCTGTAAGGCCTTCCCGGTTACAGCCAAATACAATGAAAGAAATAGATATGCAAGATCACATAGGATCCAATACACCTTCAACTAGCTCAGTCCTAAAACAATCAGCAACTGATGAAACCCTAAGGTAGATATACACTTGTACTCGCAACCTTCCAAGTGATCTCCTTGTCTCCAAGTCTCAACCACTAGATCTTCTATTACAAACTATCAGATAAGAATCTGATCTGCAAGATCATGCAAGATCTTTTCCACAACTTCACCACTCTCAGCTAGCCCAGGTCTGCAACACTATAAGACACTGGTAGGCACTCCCAGAAGAATCTGAACTTGTACCCGTAGGTCACCAAGAAATCTTCTGCTACCTAAGCTCACAAGCTACTAACTCTGCTAGATCTAATCTAACTCTAGATCTCTACTTCTCAAAAAATCATGCTTTTATAGGTCCACTACCATCTACCACTACCTAAAAAACTACCCAAACATCTTCTTAAATACTAATTGCCAGCCATAAGTTGGCTTTACAAATAATTAAATCTGAAATGCCAGTCAGCTTCCAAAAGATACAAATATTAAATGCCAAACATCATTCGGCTCACAAATAACTCCACAAATATCTAATTCACCAAGTCAACCTCCAAATCCACATAGAATAGTGCAACACACTAGATCTAGGTCCCCACATAATCAATCCATAACTCAAGGAACTTGACCCAGATTAAGTGCACCAGTTGTCCAAATTGAATCTCTAAGAACATCTGTCGATAAGCCAAACTATCGAGCGTCGGGAAATATACCGAGAAACCATACCAACTGAGCTCCTCAAGCATTACTGAGCACCAAAAATTTTGAGTCTCCTTCAATGATCGAGCTCCCTTCAGTGACCGAATCCTCCAGCGACTGAGCCACTTCAGTGACTGAGAAACAAGCATGAACATCGAGACCCCAGTGGTAACTAAGCACTAAGAAACAAAACACCAAGTCACCGAGTGACCAACATCCACCGAGATCCACCAAAACTTCCAACTGAGAATTACCACCAAGACTAAGAAACTCTAGTCTTCTACCAAAATCACCAACCCAAGTAACCAAACTCCACCAAATAGTTACTGAGACTGCCAGAATCTTCAGGCACCGAGCAATAAGCTAGGATGCCACTGCATCAAACTCCTGGGGTACAAAGAAAAGTGTATCCCACACTTTCTCACCAAAGGGAACATCTGAAAACCACCAACTCCACTTCATCTTCACCAAAGGTTTCTAGTCCATCAGAGGAAAGAGAACCAATCTACAACTTAACCAATCAGCATGTCCAACATCTAGAACAAATTGAACCTTCAACCCATCACCAAGTATCAAGTCATCATCCCATCTCAGAATGTGATCACAAGACTTATAACTATTAACCAGCGACTCAAGTCCACAACCAGCAAACAATCTCTGCACCTCAACACCGAATAGAAACAATTCGGTAACACCAACATCGGGAAGGTAATCAGCAATAGGTAACTCATCACCAATAGTAGTCTGATCAAGAACAACCAAATGCTCTACAATTTCCATGTCAGGCACAACTGACTAAACATGAAAATCAATCTCCTCACCAACCTCAACAAGGTCAACAACATCATTGGTAATCACAGGTAACTTAGAAACAAGCACATATTGCTCTGTAGGTTCCAAGTCAGACTCCACTAATTGAACATCAAAACCAACTTCACATACCTCTTCAACCTCTGAACTATTAGAGGAAACCTTGTCAAGATGTCTTCTCTCTCGGACCAAACTACCAACTGGCCAAACAAATTTCCTTTGGATCAGCATGCTCCAACTCTGGTAAGCTCTACAAAGCTCATTAACACTTTCCTTCACAAGGTTCTTAACTCGGTTCAAAAATTCCTCTTCCAATCGAGAAAACCTCTTAGAAATCTTCATCTCCACCACATCACGGAGATCTATAATTGCACCATGGTTCAATCCTCTTGGAGACATCTCCAAAGATTTTCAGAAACCATCTACAACAAACCCAACACCGACCACCTTGTGACAATCTCCAAGTTGCATGAAAGTCATATCACAACTTGCAACCTTTCACAAATAACTAGGGCAAGATCCACAAGTTTAGTGCTCTAGATCTACAATCCAAATCTTACGATCTCTTCACCAAAAAGATCAACTTCGCAAGATCAACCTTGCTAGGTCAACCTTTTCTCCACAAGATCAACTCTCGCTCGGATACCACTTGATGTAGTCAAGGATGGAGTATCCAATTAAGGACTATCCAAAATTGTATCCAAACACCAACATAGCTAAATAACACAACACCAAAACTAGATCTGATATAAAACTAGAATCTTTATCATCAATTTACTGATTACATCTTATGTGCCAAGTTGTAAGGCCCTCTTGATTATGGCTAATTACAATGCAAGAAATAGGTCTGTAAGATCACATAGGATCCAATACACCTTCAGCTAGCTCAGTCTTGAAATAATCAGCAACTGATGGAACCCTAAGGCACATATACACTTGTACTTGCAACCTTCCAAGTGAGCTCCTTATCTCCAAGTCTCAACCACTAGCTCTGTTATTACAAACTATCAGATAACAATCTGATCTACAAGATCATGCAAGATCTTTTCCATGACTTCAACACTCTTAGCTAACCCAGGTCTACAACACTAAAGGACACTGGTAGGCACTCCCAGAAAAATATGAACTTGTACCTGTAGGTCACCAAGCAATCTTCTGCTACCTAAGCTTGCAAGCTACTAACTCTGCTAGATCTAATCCAACTCTAGATCTCTTCTTCTCAACAACTCATGCTTTTACAAATCCACTACCATCTGCCACTACCTAAACAACTACCCAAACATCTTCTTAAATACTAATTACTAGCCATAAGTTAGCTTTACAAACAATTAAATCCCAAATGTCAGTCGGCTTCCAAAAGATACAAATATTAAATGCCAAACATCAGTCGGCTCACAAATAAATCCACAAATATCTAATTCACCATGTTGACCTCCAGATCCACATAGAAGAATGTAACATGCTATATCTAGGTCCCCACACATCTAAGGGTCAATCTATAACTTGAGGAACGTGACCTAGATTAAATGCACTAGTCGGCCAAGCTGAATCTCCAAGCTAAACATCCATTGGTAAGCCAAAATACCAAGCATCAGGAAATATACCAAGCAACCATACCAACCAAGCTCCTCAAGAATTACTAAGCACCATAAATTTTGAGTCTCCTTCAATGACCAAGATCCCTTCAGTGATTGAGTCCTCTAGCGACCGAGCCACTTTAGTGACCGAGCAACAGGCATGAACACTGAGACCCTGTCGGTAACCGAGCACCAAGCAACAAAACACCAAGTCACTGAGTGACCAACTTCCATCGAGATCCACCATAAATTCCATTTGATAATTACCACCAAGACTGACAAACTCCAGTCTTCTACTAAAATCACCAGCCAAGTAACCGAATGCCACTAGACAGTTACCAAGACTATCAGAATCTTCAGGCACCGAGCAATAAGCAAGGATGCCACTGCATCATAGATCAATCCAGATCTTCAATTGATGTCATCTATTAATTGATTTCTTATTTAACCAACCAAATTCATCTACTTGGTTAAGTCTTTCTACTTAGTTATCACTTACTCGGTTAACTGCAATCGACCAATATCTTCACTTATCGACTACCATTTTCAGATCGGTATAACACATTGTTTCTTTTTTTTTTCTTTCACAACTTGAATCCTTTATTACTGACCAATATAAGTGACTTGTGCATCATTCTAACACTTCATTAAATCATATAAAATAATTAAATCAATATTACCTTGTCATAGACCGATTCAACAATTGCCCATTTAAGCTCTTGTACTTAACATCACTTCTTTATTTCATCTTCTATCTTTACCAACCATTTCTTTACTCAATATCACATATTTTGGATTGATACAGGAAATTGGAATTAGTAAGTCAATAAGATTGACATCAATGAAAACATAACAACTGATCCAATCCTTCTACATACCTTTCATTTCTCAATTGCTAACCTTGTTCATTATCAGCATCACAATATCAATTAGGATAATAATCTCATCAGCAATCTCAGTTGGGGTAACAATACCAATCTGAGACTACTTCTCTATTTGGCCTCTTTGCTCAATCTATCTTTGAATCTGATTAGTTTCATTGCAGCTCATCAAACTAGTTAGTTTCCATCTATCTCTCAATCAAGCATTTAGTTTCATCATACCACATCAAACTAGGCACTTTGGTCTCACTCAATCAAGTTCAGAGATGATATCTTATATCTTAATCGATCCCTAGAAACAACTTCATCACTTTACACCAGGTGGTTTCCTGATCTAGCTTTTAGTCTATTCTTTGAATCAATGTGCTAGCTCGCACACCAATTCAAAGAGGGGCAAATGTAATCACCAAAATTTGGTCTAGTAAAACATAAGCCCCTGATCTTGATCAATTTGCCTAATTTAAAATCTAAATCCCTATGAAAAAATTTACTAGACATAATTGTGCAGAGTAACCCTGAAAATCCCCTTTGCATAATTAAATTAAAAAATAAAAAAAATTATATCAAGCTTACACTATGGTCTAATTTCTAGATCTTGCATATTTATATAATTTATATGATATTATTTTTAATATAATGTTTCTATAATTTTATTAAAATAATACATTCACATGTGTGCACATACTTAATCATAATTAATTAGCAATTAAAGGGGATTTGTGCTTTCAAAATTACTATTTTGTCTTATTCTACCTAACATCTCTACCTAAAATTTATTTTGCATCTTAATCCTCACCACTTATTTCTACCTAACTTGCATCTCCTTCATTCTCATTTTGCCTCTTAATCTCAACCACACATTCTTTGCCACTTAATCTTATCCCTCCGTTGTAGATGCAAATTCTTTAAAATCTCTTCTTTTGATTGAACAAAGTATCCATAATCAAGGATTCAAGCATACATGCATTCTATAGCACTTTTTGGCATTATTGAGCATTCTTAGCAATCTAGTTTACTTTCTTGCATTGTTTATCATTGCATAGTTTCTTGCATTTTCATTCTAGAATTGATGCAGGAGCATCTCGGGTGTAAGAGAAATCTTGCATCACCCAAAAATGTTTTTGGTTTCTTTTTCAATAAGGGCTATCTTTTGCAGAGCTACTATTTATGGAAACTTACTTTTTTTGGTAAGTCATTCATATGAGCTCAGAATGTTCTGATTTCACAAGTGGAGGCTCATCTTAGTCATATCAGCCTACCAATTGAGTTTCATTGCCACATCATCTGTATTGGAGAAGATATTGAGCTTTTTAGGTATGAAATCTTTGAGATCAATTTTGAAGGCCTTAGAGGCTCTGGATTAGGATCAAACCTCGACTGACTAGAGCTTGCGCAAGTTAGGCACTGTAGATCAGGTCTTGCCATTTCTAAAAGTGGTTATAATAAAAAAATGGAGCTACAGTTAAAAAGTTATGGCCTAGGGAAGTTGGGCTACCTAAAAACATAATTTGTAATTATTTTGAGCCGACCCTAATGTATTAGAAAAAATAAAATAATTCTATGGGTAGTCGACCTTAATGGCTAAATTTCTGGAACCTTCTTAGGTGGTGAAAAATTGCCTATATAAGGAAGGCCCAAATACAAACATCTACATTATAAAACAATTCCAACAAATTATGCAGGTTGGTAATATAAAATATCAATTTGATTATTCACTTTATTGATTACCAGTTAAATAGCTAACTGTGATTACCAACCAAATCAAGTATGTAGTATGTAAAGTATGATAACAAAACAATCATCACAAATAACACATAACACAATGATTTAACGTGGAAACCATGTTAAGGGAAAACCACCTGGGACCGGTAACTGAAAATAATTCAATTTTCTAAAGTGAGCTCAGTGAAGAGCCAACCCTATTAAAGGTTACAAACACACTATTAGGTGTGACCTTGTTAGAGGATTTAGCACTAACAGTTAACTTTTGACCAGTATTCACTATGGGGTCAACAATATAACAATGTACATTCTCTGAATGACATAGGGCAGAATATAAGACTCTTAAGTCCACTCAATTAAGAGATTTTTTGAATCAATGGTTAAACTAATATAGTATGATCTATTTTATACAACTCTATTGCAGATACTCAAATCTATGCTAAGCCCATACAAATCCTCTGATCAATAATCAAATTCACTTCATCAATATTCTTCAACTTACTTTCCCTCGGTAAATAGTTCTCTAACGCTCAGCTAACTCTGTAGTTCAGTTCTTTCAATAACCAGTCTGATCAGGCATGCATGAATATTCTTTACATGAATTCTCTGTAGTCTTGTTCCTTCGGCATAGTTTCAATAATAAAACTTGTGTCTCTTAAATAGACAAGTAAACCATTTTCATTTCAGCCATTAGATTTTTCCGCTTAATCTCCTTCATCCATTTTGCATCTTAAACCTTCCTCGACAGATGTGTCATTACCACATTTTAATCTCATCCTTTAGATCTTCTCTGAATTTTTCCAGTCATGGATCTCATAAAAAACTTCATCTTTAACCTTGAAATCATAATAGTATCCAGTTCATCAAGTTCATCTAGTTGTTCTTAGAATTTAATGTTTTCATCCACATTCGGTTAACATAGAACATGTGTCGGTGATAACTAGTTAAGCTAGCTCAGTTAATATTGTCAGTCGGTATACATTGCACTGACTTGGTGTATACATAAATCTTCAATTACCGACCATAATGTCTTCTTCAAATTTGCTTCCTTCTTCATAATAGATTAATGCAACATAATCAACTCAACAGTATGAAGTCATAGATTCATCAATGAGTTACCCAAAGTATTACTTATCCTCATCTGTCATATCCATCTTTTTCTCATGTAGATATCTCAGTTCTTCATATTTTCTTACTCTGAAAAATGTTCAGATGTTTGTAACTAACTATAGGCTAGGGAATTTGAAACCTATTACTTGTCTTGAAAGGCTGAAACACTCAAACATTAAAACTAATCTAACATGTTCAAAAATTGTAAAAAGCTAAGACAATGGAAACAAAACCCAGCCACCTCAAGATTGTCGCTAAAACAAATGCTTTACAACACTGTTTGATTTGCTTCAATGAGAGGGATGTGGATGTTCTCTTTAAGCACTTGGAGCATATTCCTAATGCACTCTAAAAGGGATTGAGATTCATGAAAACCCCAAAAATGACACAATATTGGTAGAACACCCAAAATTGCCCCTAAGGCTTCAAGAACTCAAAATGATGCTAAGATAGAGATTTGATGCAGGGATGATTATGCTAGATTGATTTTAATCCAAATGAAGTGTGAGTATGATGCAAAAAATGCATAAAAATTAAAGAAACTAGTTCATTCCATTAATTCTAAGCTAAGATGTGAGTTAAACAAGCTTGAAAATGAAGTAAATCTAATAATTATGTGCAAAAGCTTAAAGATCTAGAGCTATTCTAGCATTATAAGTTTACTATAAAATGAAAAGGAATTGCTAAATTGCTCTTGGAAGAGGAGAGTATTTATAGGATTTGGGAAGGGCTTGGGTTAGGAGGTTGAATCAAGGTTAGAGGTAAGGTTAGGGGTTGAGTCAAGGATAAAGATTGACTTTCAAGGGGGTTGAATGGACCAAGGCTTAGGATAAGGATTGAAGACTTTCTAGAAGAGTCTAGGGCTTTCTAGGATATTTAGGAGTTTAGGAAATAAATAAATATTTATTTATTTCAAAGGCTTTTAGGTTGAGGATTTTATTTATTAAATAGATTTAATAAATAAGAGGGTTTAACATTTAAATTTGATTTAAATGTTTTTGAGATGGGATTAGGCTTAGGAAATGGGGGAATCACCCTTTAATTAAAATTAAAGTGAGATTAAGAATTTCTAGAAGAGGTTAAGGATCTCTAGGATATTTCCAAGGTTTAGGATTTAAATAAATATTTTATTTATTTAAATGATTTTTGGTCAATTTATTAATTAAATAATTAATAAATAGGGAAATAATGTTTAAATGAGATTTAAATATTTTTGGAAGGGATTTCTTAATTAAATATTCTTAATCTAAAGGGATTTAATGGCATAAAAATAAATAAATGATGATGTCATCAGGGGTTTTCAGAAAATAAAAATATTTTATTTTCTAATAAATTTTTAGGTGTCTACATTTTGCCCCTCTTTGATGTGATGTCGCAAGTGGCGTGGTGTCAAAGACAAGAAAATAAGATACCCGAGGCTAAAATTTAGAGGAATAAGGGGTTGTGCCCCCTCGAGAAAATAACGCAAGGAGTAAACATTGTAGAATTTTCTCGAAAGGAAACAGAAAGGGAAGGACCAAGGAAGAAGGGGAGATAAAGAACCAAGATTCCAAGAGAAAACATGGGTAAATGCAAGATGAGGGGGAATGCAAAATATAGGACGCAGCTACATGAAGATGCAAGATGCAAAATTAATCTAGATGATGCAAGATGCAGGGGATTTTAGGAGCTCCAAGTGCAAATGTGGAGAGCACAAACTAGTTTGATATAGCAATGCTAGAGACCTACCAAGGTTATGAAAGAACACAAGGCTTCATCACTAGCATTGCATAGGACTGACGCTAAAAAGACACACAGGGTTGCCCCAGCCTCATGCATGAACCCAAGAGGAAGTATGGTAGAAATGATGCTGGAGAAACCACAAAAAAATAATATTTCCCAAGTGCACCATGTAACCCAGTAGATCACATGTGAAATGTGCAAGGGTCACATCTAACTATTCAAGAAGGAAACACTAGTCATGTTAGTGCCCCCAGTTGTGGTTTTAGACTCTTGTATACATAGGAAAGGGGTATTAAAGCCAAGACCCTGATGTTGAGTATTCTTTGATGCTGTGATGGGATCTTTTCTTCCACCTTCTTATGGTCCTAGACCACCACCTTGATATTTCCATTGTTCAGTGGCATACTTGTGGGGTTAGGGATACTTGTCTTTGAAGTAGCCAAGAAGTTGAGTGTTAGGTGTTGGGGGATCTCTTTACAACCACCTATTGATGTCAAGATCCATCTCTTGACTATTTATGTTGCCATGGGATTAGAAAGTCATAGGTCCCATTCACTTGATTTCATGATTATCTTCAGCAGGCTTGCTTATTCACTATGGCCCTGGTTATTGATCTTGATAGAAGAGAGAGTGGAGGCAAGAATAGTCACTAGATCGTAATGGGATTAGGATGAGCTAGCAATAGAAATGCCAATATTGGTTCCAAGACAATGAGTAGAATGAGGGAATGATGCTTCCATCGCACGACAATATGTGAAGGGTTTAAGGTTAGCATGGGTAGTAACCTCAATGCCTTGATGTGGAAATTTGATGCACCGATGGTAAGTAGATGGTATAGCGTTGATGGAATGGATCCATGGTCAGCTGAGGAGGATGTTGAATGGTAGGTCAAGATCAACAATGTGGCAAATGGTGTCTTGTGTTGTTGGGCCTAGCTAGATAGGAAACATAATGTTACCTTCAGAGGTACGTTCTAGGTTATTGTATGCCTTGATTATGATTACTTCATGTGAAATGTTAGCTTCTATGAACCCAATCTATTGAATGAATTTTAGAGTACACAAGTTTAGGGCTAAACCATTATCTATCAAGACCTGTTTGATGGAAAAATTTATGACCATAATGGTGATGCAGAGAGGGAGAGTGTGGTTAGGTGCAATGGTTGGCATCTTAGATGGTTTAAAGGAAAGAGCACATGGTGTGGATAGATGTCCCATAAGGTTTTCAAACTGGATGGTGTTTATATCTATGGGGACTTTGCCTTCATGGAGGGCTCGGTCAAGGATTTCCAGATGGAGGGGTGAAGTGTGGAGAAGGTCAAGGATGGCGATTTGGGCTAGTGTGTTCCCAAGATTTTCTATGAGGTTGTATTGTGCATTGTGTGTATTATGTGCTGGTCTTGGACAGGCACCAGTGATAGTTATCTGGCCTCTACTGGTGGTAACAACACATTGACTATCTCCTCCCTTGACGTGGATGACATTGACTGTGGGCTTGACTTGGGTTATACATCCAAAAAACTTGTTGTAATTGATATAGGCAGTGGTATAGTCTTTGTGGCTGGTGTGATCTTCTTGTTTTCCTTTGCCTTGGTTCTGGGGATGATTGGTATTAGCTTGGTTCTTCCCAGTGTTGTGTTGTGGGAACACATTCTGATAGATTTGTAAATTTGCATTAGGCGAGGCTTGAGTAGGTGTGTCTAATTGTCATTGTAAGCCACTTCTTGACATGCCATATAGAACTCCTTGATATGATTCACTGGGTCTCCTTTTCCTTGATATTTATCAAACTTAGGTGTCTCAAAGTTCTTTGGGAATGGAACCGCTGTGATTGATCGGTGAAATGGGTAGGGACACACCTCTTCAAATTTAAAGGTCTTATTCTCTGTACCAATTTGGAGTTCCTTAAGAGAATTATTCATTACTTCCAACTTGAAATGGACTGGCATTGGAGCAGGTACTCCCATTTGGAAAGGGTCTAGCAGTGCTAGTGAATAAGGATTATTTTGAGGTGGATATTGTGGAGTGGGATGTGGAGATTGCCCAACAAGATAGGCAAATTGGAATGGATTTTGGAGTGATGATTGTTGGGGAGGATATAGCTGATGTGGTGTGGGCATATATTGTTGTGGAGGATATTGAACTTCTTTTTGGTGTTGTGGGATGATAGAGATTTGTTGCTGCAACTAGTAGGAGGAAGCTTGTTGTTGTTGGGGAATGATAGGGGTTTTTTATTGTGACTAGAAGTATTATTGTTGCGGGGGAGGCTGGTGGAATGATGCATCTTGCTAGTAAGATGGCCCTTTCTATACATGGCTTTGCACTTGGCTGATATATGTTGGGTGCATTCCTGCATTGCTAAAGGGTGGAACTGATGTAGGGAAGGTAGAAGCAAAGGGGGGTTGGGAAAGATAACTTGTGAAATGAGATGAAATTTTCTGCTGAGGTGGAGGAACTTGCTCAAAAGCACTAGGTGCTGTGAATGGATAGCTTACAAAGGATGAAGATGGTGGAGGTTGAGATGGTTGTTGTTGTGTTGCTTGTGAGAAGGTGGCTTGTTGGTTTGTAGGTATGGATGTAGGAGAGTGAGTTGGTATGCCTAAGGCTTGCATTTCTTCTTGAGTGAGGCCCCAATGAGAACCAATGTGTGGCAGAAATTATGATGTAGAGGATGCTGGAAAGGTGGATGTGATGGGAGCTTGGGACATGAATGGTGGATTTTAAAAACCCATGGAAGGCATACCTATGGTTAAGGCATTTTGTTAGGCTTGTGCCTGGGTAGATGTCTACTGGGGGGTGAATGAAGATGCTTGTGTTTTGCATAAAAAGGGTGATGCTGATGTGGAAGCTTGCTGAGTATGAAAGGGGAATGATTGTGCTACCCTCAGAATAGATGATGTCGATGCAGAGGCTTGTTGGGAGAAAGAGGTAAATGATTGCGGTGACCCTAAAAAAGCTGGTATGGATGCAGAAGTTTGCAGAGTGAAAGGAAAGGATGATTGTGTCCCTCCTAGAAAGAAAGGTGTGAATGTAGAGGCTTGTGAAGTGATGGGGAAGGATGATTGCATCCCTCCTGGAACAAAAGGTGTAGATTTGGAGGCTTGTGAAGTGAAGGGGAAGGATGATTGTGTCCCTCTCGGAATGAAAGGTGTAGATGTGGAGGCTTGTGAAGTGAAGGGGAAGGATGATTTCATCCCTCCTGAAATGAAAGGTGTAGATGTAGAGGCTTGTGAAGTGAAGGGGAAGGATGATTGCGTCCCTCCCAAAATGAAAGGTGTTGATTGGCCCATGTAAGGTGGTAGAACTATTTGTGTAAAGGTTTGTGTGGGAGGTGGTGCTTGGTTATGTGAAAAGCCTTAGGTAGGGATGATGGATTGAGCTACTATGGAAGATGATGGTGCACCTATGAGAGGAAATGGAGTGGATTGTGTTGCTTGTATTGTAGGGCCTATGAAACTACTTTGCAAAAGAGGGGGGATGGGTGAAGCTACTTGTGAGATGTGGAGAAGTGGATCAGGGATTTTTTGGATGATGGGGGTGTATACCTCTGCTAGGATATAGATGTTGTGGATGGGGATGTGAGGTTGGATATATGGTGGAATGGGAGTACCCTCTTGTGTGAAGTTAACCCACATGTTTCTTTAATTCTGAGTAGTGAGTGCACTAACTATTTGTGCATTCCTCAGATGATTCATGAATGTTTCTATCGCAAAGGAAGTCAAGGGGATATTGGGATCATCCCATGCATTACTAGTTTGCTGAATCTGGGGATCATAGGTTACCATCGCACTAGTAGAAATGTTGAGATCAAATGAGCTGGGGACTTGATAAGGATCCATGCTCCTTCATTTTTTAGATCTTGTCACGATAGGCATGGAGTGGAGATGCAGATGCTAGATGGATGCAAGATATTTCTAAAAGACTCTAAAGACTGATGGATGCAAGCCTACAAAATGTCTAAGGATGGTGGATTTCTAAAATGTAATGTAAGAATTGCTGAGGTGTTTGGATTTGGATTGAGGATGGTGGAAGATGGTGAGAGATTGGTGAGACATTTGGCGATGATGGGGGCTTGGTGGGATACTCTGATTTGGATCAAGATTTGGTGGCTCATTGGTGGGATGCTGGTGGAAGATTACTAAGTGTCAACAATAAGCTATTGTTTTCTCAATGGAGGATTAGTGATAGGATTCGGTCAACCTAGGATAGACTAATGATCTTTGGTCAACTAGATTTTTATCAATGTAATCCAATCTCTTTCTCGAGATGATGAGGTTGTGCAAGGACAAGTTGGATATCCTTTAGACAATACTCCATCAAAAAAGGGGGTGATTTTTTATTTAGGATGAGGATCTGAAAACAAATCAAAGGTTTTGAACACTAAGTGCTTGTGGATTTGGATCACTAGATTTGGTGCAAAGATGGTGGGTTTTGATTTGGATGATGGATGCTAGATTTGGATTAAGGATTTGGGATTTTGATTATGGATCGCTAATGGAATTATGATGAAGGATGATGGATCAATGCTATTTCTAAAAGGATGATGCAGATGCAACTGAAAGGGATGACCTATGATGCTGCTAGGAAGATGAATGATGAATGCAACTAAGAATGACTCTAGAATGCAACTAAGGTTTTGTGGTGATGCAAGAATGAAACTAAGATGAGCTAGGATGGAGGACTATCAAGATGGATATGGGATCTGAAGGTAAAAATGGACATGCAATGGATTCAACTAGTACGTAGCGATGGTTCACTCGGAATTGGTAAGCAAACTATTTGACTCTTGCGTTATAGCCCACGTTATCAAGATTTTCTTGATACTTTTCTTTGACTTGGATCATTTGCACAAAAGATTGATGGCTTTTAAGATTTCTCTCTACAAATTTCTTCTCTTGATAGGCTTGGGATTTAGGAAGTTTAGCTTTTAGGTATTTGATCAAATCAGACATAAATTTGGGGAGATTCTAATAATTGGATTGAGACAAAAGCTTCAGGTATCTGATTTCAAGGGTTTTCTTCTGCAAGGTTTTTTGAGTATCTTGAATCAAGTTGTAGATCAATTTGATGTTTTTCCAATGGCAAAGGACAAATTTCAAAAAGGACTTTTGGAAAATCAATCTCCACAAGGGACAAAGCAACCTTGTGGGATACAAGAAAGATAACTGACTCTTGAATCTGAAAAAGCTTTGAAAATGTGTATGTTCCAACAAGTGTTTTGATGGAGTTTTGACTATCAATCACTTCAACCAGATCTTCCTAAGGAAGGTGAGTATCAAATACCTTTCCCAAAACTTGGTACCCCCTAGAAGGGGATACAAATGGTGAGTATTATTGAGGTGATCTAGTAAACCCCTTAGATCGGTCCTTGCAGAAGGATTCTAATACCTTTGGACGTGGATAGGGTAGCCTCTATTTTAACCAGTTTGTAATTATTCTATGGATTCCCCCCAATTAGTTTGTATGCATGTGACTCACTTAAGAGCCTAGTTGACCATGCCTAAATAGTAGGGATTAGTCACCTACCCTGGGCTACCATCAACACATCTCACCTAAGCTTGAGGGGATATAAGTAATAGTTTTCTCAACACTTTATTTCCATACCAGTCAGGGAAGATACCAGTTTGAGGTCGTTCTCTAGAGAGGAAGCACTTTTCTCCCCAGATAGGCCTCGCTAAAAGTAAAACAAGTGAACTTGTCTAAGTTCGAGTGTTTTACGTTACTTATTCTAACAAGGATTTTGCAAGAAAATAAAAAAAACTCCTAGATACACATCATGAAGAGATCTCTTTCCTAAAATTTGATTAAGTGTGATTGAATTGAAAACTTCTAAAGACACAAGTGTTTAGTTTTTTATTTGTTCTTTTTTTCAAAAAGTAAATGTTTGAACCATTGCAAGTTCTTTTCTTGAGCATTTGAGATTGAGTGTGCATGTTTCTTTATAACTTTGAAAAGTGCTTTGTTTTTTTTTTATCTTTGAGTCATTCAAGATTGAGTTTACATGTGAACTGAAATTGAGAGAGGAAGGAATAGAGATTCTTTTCTTTCTCTTTTAAAGCATTCAAGATTGTGTTTGATTTTCAAAATGACAATGACTCAATTGGACTTGGGTTCGTTCTTTTATCTTCATTCAAGATTTGTTTGCTTTTTGCTCAATTTTTAGACTCCAAAGGGAAAGTTCCTAGATTTAGCTTTGATACATGAACTTTGAAAGGAATTCAAGATTTTTGCAATAAGAGACTTGTTCACATCAATAAAAAAGCTTTAGGACTGATTTAGGAAAGTTTTGAAACTTTTTAGGAATGTTTAGGAATCAAATTAAAAATATTAGCAAAGATTTTGTTTGATTTTGTTCCTAGTTTTCTTTGAGACCTTTAAGAAAACTTGAAGACATTTGTAAATCAATTTCTTTTAGCTCTTTTTGATGCACTTGAGTTTTCTTTAGGATCACTTTAGGATGATTTCTGAGTTGATTAGGAACCACTTAGTTTTGTAATGCAAACTTGATGTTCTTTTTATGCTCCCAAAACATGAAATGTTCCTACTTTGCATGAATGACTCTTTGAAACTTTAGACTTTTTTTTAAGTTGTTTTTTTAACCAAGGAAAGCCATTAGAAGTGAGTTTTATTGCTTTAAGACCAAATAAGAATAGTTTCAGTTGGTTAGGATTGCTTAGGAAATGATTAGGAATGATATGCAAACTTCTAGTCCTTTTTATGCACTAAAAATATAGAGTGTTCCTATTTTGCATGAATGACTCCTAAAACCTTAGATTTGAAAATTTGAGGTTCTTTTTATCCAACTAAAATACTTTAGGGATGTGTTTGATCAATTTTAGGAATGACCTTTTTTTCAAGATTCATTTTTAAACATCAGATTTAGTTTGTGAGATTTTCTTTGTTCATTTTTAAACCCAAATTTAAGTGTTTTTCTAGAACCCAAATTTAAGTGTTTTTTTTCTTGAAAATTTACAAGGGCCTTCGTAAAAAATAGCCTCATGGATTTTTTTGAGAAAAATAGGCCAAGATCTCACAAGATGAAGAAGAAGAAGAAGGAATTAGGAATTTTTCTTAAAATGAGATTAGGAATTTCTAGAAGAGGTTAAGGATCTCTAGGATATTTCCAAGGTTTAGGATTTAAATAAATATTTTATTTATTTAAATGATTTTTGGTCAATTTATCAATTAAATAATTAATAAATAGGGAGATAATGTTTAAATGAGATTTAAACATTTCTGGAAGGGATTTCTTAATTAAATATTCTTAAATAAGATAAAGGGATTTAATGGCATAAAAATTAATTAATTAATTAATGATGATGTCATTAGAGGTTTTTAGAAAATAAAAATATTTTATTTTCTAATGGATTTTTAGGTGTCTACACTAAGATGATAAGTACTGTCAAGACTAGTTTATATCAATGACAATATATTGATTGATTTAAACATCTTCCATATCATTTCAATGCTTAGTGATCTCTAATCACTATTTCTTCAGTTCATTCAGATACTCAATCAGTTTTAGCTCATCAATCTCTCCCTTTGGCATTGATGGAAACACAAGCAATATGAAAAATATGCCATGCACATACCAAACATGTATTCTAAAACTATGTAAGAAAATTTTGTAGCTTGGTAAGCATTTGATATGTTTAATCACTACAAAACATAACAACATTACAAGTGCAGACTCTACCTACAGATTTGATCTTTTAAGCTCTCTACAACAAATATTCAAGTCTCTCCCTTTCTATTTGTTCTCGGTAATTGATTTCTTTTCATATTCATTCTCTCTCCCTTTGACAACAATGCCAAAGAAAACATACAAATAGCTCTGCAGCAGCCAAATATTCTCTATTGTTTTAGTTCATATCATGTACCTTCAATGTATAGATAAACAAATTTTTGTTCCAGCTTCTACAATCTTTCACAACCTTATACATAATCCAATGTGTGAGCTATGTGCATCAACATGAATGATCTTTAGATAAGTGTAGGTTGATGCAACCTCCAGATCATGTTAGTGACCGGTAGACAAGGGATGAACCCCAAGTCTAGTTCTCAAATATTCAAATGTGTCCTTCGGTAATGGTTTAATAAAGATGCCAGTAATTTATTCCTTAGATGTTACAAATTCTAGTTGTACTTTCTTCTCTTGAACTTGTTCCCTTAAGTAGTGATACTTGATCGATATATGCTTTGTCTTCGAATGCATCACAGGATTCTTTGAAATGTTTATAGCACTAGTGTTGTCACAATTGCTTGGCCAAACAATAGTATCAGAAAGCTAGAGCAATGGGCTGCCTATTTCATGATTAGACACCCCAAATGATTCCTAAATGCATTATTTGGTCTCATTTAATTATTGACCAGGGACGTAGAACTTGGAATGCTGTTTGCAAAGTATATGCTTCAAAATTCCTCTTCTAAGTCTATCTAAATAATTCAGATGCTTATGCTTTAGGAAAACTATACTAAAACTGGTCAGCAAATGTATTCTAATCAAAGCAGGGAATTACAGTTAGGAACTACTCCAACTGACTATGCTGTAGGAACAGGCTACTAATTTTGGTATCAGTAGCTGGAGGAATAGCAGAGTTCTAAAACATATAAATGAACAAGAAAATGAACTCTATACTAACAAAGTAATTCACTCATCAAGTGGGCCCCCTTGAATGAGTGAATGAGAAGTACAATCAAGATGAAAGTTGCAAACTTGAACTGAACATTCTATTCATCCATTAAATGATTACACTTGATTGAAATAGTATGCAAAAGCTCTATTAAAAACCATTTTTTGTTTGACTAACTCCAAAAGAGTCACAATAGTCGATTATTTAAAAGAAAGCAACAACTAACTCCTAAATCTACGATCACTTCATAATTGAGGATCGGTTACAACTCATAAAGTTTCATAATAGAAACATTATTCACTATAAACATTCCCAGAATATAGCGCACACTAAATCTACGTATTGCATGCAACAAAAAATATTGACTTGCTTGTGAAGATTCTGCAATCTATGGTTGGCTTTGATGACTCCTGCGCCAGTATGCTGGTCTTTGAATATCCATGGTCAATTCTTGCAAAACAATCAATGCACACATATCCAAGCATATACATATATATCCACATCATCAATATTAGGAAAAGGTGTAAGTCTTAATTATCACTCTTGCAAATCCTATGGCTACAGGAGGTAACTACCCAAAACATAGCTTAGGAGAGAAAACATCCATTAACATGTATAACTATTATATTCACCATTCCTGTCCATGAATTTAAGCAGATATTATGTCTTTAGAGGTATCCACATTTCCAACTTATGTTCACACACACATATATAACATATACATAGAAACCATAAGTTCATATGCTTAAAACCATAAATTCATGTCTATGTGCAATCAACTTGTTCTAGAAAGAGCATAAAAAGTAGTGAAAAAGATAGCTATTTAGGAGCCCATCATTCCCCCCAACTGAACTATTGCTGGTCTCCAGCAATCATAAAGTTTCAAATCCTAGCACGGACCCTCAATTCACTAGCTATTCTTTGTCCAAACTTATCATGAACATAATCAAAGTATCCATGAGTCTCTTTGAATTTTTCCCAGTGTGGAAATTCAGAGGCCGTGTCATAATCTATTGCACTATCATTCATTGCCAGCAATGGCTGAAGGAAGAGTGGAGGTTGAAACCTTAATGGAAACCAATGGTTAAGGAGTGTCCTTCCTAACATAATGTACCATGGAGCCCTTCTTGTGGCAAGGGTTAGATTCTGTGGTGAATGAGGTTCCAATTTCTTTAAATCCTATGATATTCTTATCCACCTCTATTTGGAGGCATTAATTGTTGTAGCAACATCTCATGAGGAATGCTGGTCCCAGTCTGCAAAGGCTTGTTCTCTCACTGGATAGATCTTATTGGCTCCACTAGTGTTTTCTATGATAGAAAGTCAGTCAAAGTATGTCTGCCTAGAGTGTTGAACTTCAGGCCTCATCATCAAAGGATCTAACATTTCTTTTTCTCTATATGGTGCAGCCTGGTGTTCTCTACTTATCTCATTCTACATCCATGACATGACTGCTCGCAACTGTACATCCCCTACATAGAGGAGTGAATTCCACTCTGTGTCATCAGGTACTGCTAGGTTATGCAAGTACAATTCACATAATAGGTTTTTCAAAGTCATTGGGGTAGATTGAAAGGCATAGTAAAATTCATGGGGAGTTGATATGGATGGATTGAGGCCTTCTACAATTCTTGTTAATTTAAAATTAACAAGTTTCTCTTGAAGGAATATTGCATACACCGATGAAGGTGATCTACATTTCATTAGTTGTGGAATTAACCCTGTAATCTGACCAATCCTCCGTTTCAATATCTCAATCTCATCTGATTTCTACTACAACTGAGGATTCTACTCACTTATGACTTGTTTCAATTTTTCCTTTTCTAAATTCCATTATGTCTTTTCCCATAACAACTGTTGGTATAAATTGATCCCTGCGGCAAGGGGTGTAGATAAATCTGGTGGGGGTAAAGGTTCTTGATTGACTATGTCTACCCATCTAGACAAAAATTGAGGATTTTTAATTATTTTCTTTGGTGCAGAGGACTTCCCCTTCCATAAAACAATTTCCCTTATTTCATCGGTTTCCTCACTAACATCAGCTGCCACTTTAGCCAACATTTCTAACTTATCCTGACTACCCTGCTAGGGTACTTCTTCAATAATTTTAGTTCCAAAGTCAAGAATTTCTTCTAAATTCATACTAGTGTCCTGCTCGGTAGTATTATCCTCAAATTCCTCTATGCCCTTAGAGTCCTTGTCACTATTAATCAAAATGTAGTTAAATCCAACTCTAGGATTAACCTCTATTTCTGGACTCTGCTCTCTTAATATAGTGTCACTGGCTGCAGGTTGATGAAACAATTCCTCAAAAGAGGAATTTTCCAAAGACTCAGTCTCTACTAATTCAGAAGACTCAACATTAATGATAGGAATAGAAGCTTCAACATCTTTCTTAGAAAGCCTTCTACTTCTTCTCTTAGGGGGTATGGATGAGCTCGAAGAACTCTTCTGTTTCTTTTTCTTAGTGACTACCTCCTCTGCCACTACTTTACGAGGGTTTTCAAAATGCTCTTCAGGAGCGTTCTCAAAATTTTCTAAAGGAGGGTTCTCAGAATTCTCTTCAGGAGTAAATTCAGGATTCTCTTCCCCAGGGGAATGTAGGGTTTCTTCCATATTATCAGTATTATCACCAGGCTAAGGTTCTAATATTTCCTCTTCTAGTTCCATTATTTTTCCCTTACCCTTCCTAGATGCAGAACTTGTCCTTACAAATGGTGAAGATTCAGGAATATGAGGAACTTCTACCTTTTTATTTTTCTTCCTCTGAGAAGTAAAGACTCCAATATTGAAAATTATTTTCCTAGGTGACCTAGAAATGGAAGGAGAGGCTTCAGGATCATTCTTAATTCTGTGAACAATTTTACGAACCCCAGAAGTTGTTTTCTCTCTACGACCAACACCATGACCTCTAGGGCTGACTATACGAGGTTCAACTTCATTCATCTATAAAAATTCATCCCATGTCCCAACCTTTTTTCTATTCAACTCCCTTTCTATAATTAATTTTATTAAGCAATGATGTGAAATAGACTGGTTGCTTCCTGACTAGACTAATAATGCTTATTTTTTCACAATATTAAATAAGAAGCTAGGAAGATTTACCAATTTGTTATCATGCTAGAGATGACTAAGAATTTTGAAGTGCAAATCATGCACGTATTTGTAGCATCCCTCGCAAGTGAAGTACTAAATAAAAAATGCAGCTGGCTGGATGAACTCCAAAGGAAAAGATAGTCACCATGTCACTTGCTTCTTGTTGACATCTAACTGAGGATCACCATGCAAATTGAATTGTGCTCTTGCTGAACGCAGGTCGAAATCTTTCACCCACTGTTCACCTTCTTGAGGTAAACTAGTTACTTCAGCTACTACCTCTTCTGTGAACTCAATTTTCAAACCTTTAATTTCTGCAAACCCATCCTTCAAGGTGGAAATAAATTGTAGGGCAACTTCCTCATTAAACCCTTTTAGGCTTAGACAATAATCTATCCATCCTCTCCTTCTAAACATTTCACAGGTGGGCACATCATTTAATAAAACCCTATGGTCCACTGGTTCATGCCTTTGAAGGTCACCCCCATTACTACTCTGAAACAAATTTTTGAATATGAAGAACTACAATTCTCACAGAGTTCAACAATGGCAAGTCATAGACCTCAATGCATTACAGAACAAAATGTTACAAAAGGAAAGACGACATACAAACTACAACTTGATTCATAAAATTAAAGATTTGTTTGGATGAAATCTAATGATATGAGTTTTACATAACATCTCATAAAAGCTTATGCATGCCAAGGCTGCCACCCTAAACACATCATAGTGTATCATTAGAAATAAAGATCAATTTTTAATATCTTTAATTCTCTTTAAATGCGATGATGCAATCACAAAAGGATAGGTCATCAAGTCATGTCATAGACATAATTCAAAGACGCGATCTTTAATTTTACATGCTAATTTGAGATTTTGAAATGAAAATAGAATAATTCCCCCCCCCCCCAACTAAGTAATGGCATGGGTCCCAACAAGCCAGGTTAAGCAAGAGTGAAAAATTAAAATGACACAATATCCTAAAAATTAATGAATAAAAATAATATATGTACGAGTATATGTGGCATGAACCTGGAAGCACTGCAGGAAGAGTTGTTCAAAAAATTGAACCTACATGTGAAGTGATCGGATGGGGTGGATAGGTGGAAAAAGAGAGAAGATGAGATGAAAAAATTATTATGGAGAAAGCATTCCACAAGATGTGAAATTTTTATTATGGTGCTCTTGAATGGAATCAAGAATCAGTAGAATCCTAGGTGGAAGACCCAGATTCTTTGGCTATAGGATCGCTTACTTCAGGTGTGCTCTAGAACTACTTCAGGAACTCATCATAGCTAATAGGTTTGTGGTAAAGTTTCAGAAGGTTCCCATTGACAAGTAATTTAAATTGAACAGGATCAATTGTTGAAAGCTACACTACTCCATTGTCAAATACTGATATGATCTCATAAGGCCCAAGCCATCTGGTGTGGAATATTTTGGGTGTGTTATGGTATCTAGAATCATATAACAGTGCCCAATCTCTAACAGAAAATTTCTTATCACGGATGAAATTATCATGCCATTTTTTTCTTTGCTGATGTATCAACTCTATATTGTGGAGAGCAAATTTCCTATATTCATCCAATCCATTTAATTGCAGTAATCTATCTTGTTGTGCTTAGGTGATATCTATATCCAATTCCAAAGTAATGTGAAGTGTTTTATGTTAGAATTCAATTGGCATAGAGGTTGATTTTCCATTTACCAACTCAAAAGGAGTAAACCCTGTGGTGGTTTTCCATGTGGTATGGTAAGCCCATATGGCTTCAGGAAGACGGGTAGCCCAATCCTTTTTATGTACAGCTACTATTTTTTTCAGAGTATATTTGATCTCCCGGTTTGTGATTTCCACCTGGCCATTAGCCTGAGGATGGTAGGGTGAAGATTTTCCATGACACACCATGTACTCCTGCATTAGCTCTGTGATAAGATCAGAGGCGAATTGTGGTCCTTGATCTGTGAAAATTTCCCTTGGTACTCCAAATCTAGTGAATATGCATTCATAAAGAAACTTAGCAACTTTGTGATCTCTAGCATGTCTCATAGCTTTGGCTTCAACCCATTTTGTTGCATAATCAATACATACTAAGATGTAAGATTTTCCATGAGAAGAGGGCTCAATAGGTCCAACAAAGTCAATACCCCACTTGTCAAAGGGTGTGACAACTACCTGTGGCTATAGGGGCATTTCATCACTCTTTGTAGTTCATCCCATATGTTGGCACCTATCATAGTGTCAAGTATGTTTTGCTACATCCTTATGCAATGTAGGCCAGTAATACCCAGTTGTCAAAATCTTGTAGGTTGTCCTCTTTGCGGCAAAGTGTCATCTGCAAGGCTCATCATGGCATACCTGAATGATGTCATAAGTTTCATCCTCTTGAATGCATCACCTTGTGACTTGGTCTGGTCCTGTATAAAACATGAAGCTTGAAATCCAAGAGAAGTTAAAGCTCTTTTCAACTAACAGATGACATTGTTTAGGAGAAAAATGAGGTGGCGCTCTCCCTGTAGCAAGGTAGTTGGTTAAGTCTGCATACCATGGATTAAAAGAATCAATAGAAAACAAGTGCTCATCAGGGAAACTATCATCAATTGCTACAGGATCATCTGGCACTTGCAGTTGTGACAAGAAATCAGCCACTACATTAGCCTTTCTTGGTTTGTCTATGATCTTTACATCAAACTCCTGCATGAGGAGTAACCAGTGTGCTAGTCTACCACTAATGGGAGGTTTATTCATTAAGTACTCGATAGCTGAATGATCAGTGTAAACAAATACTTCATAGCTTGTGATGTAGTGCCTAAATTTATTTAATGAATAAACAACTGCTAGCAACTCTTTCTCACTAATAGTATAATTCAATAATGCCCCTTGCAAATTTTTACTAATGTAGTAAATTGCATGTTCAATAATACCTTCTTTTTGTCCCAGAACTGCTCCAATAGCATAGTCAGATGCATATGTGTGGATATGGAATGGAAGATTCCAATTAGGTCCTCTAAGAATAGGTGTTGTTGTTAGCACATCTTTTAACTCTTGAAATGATGCTTCACATTCCTATGTCCATGCAAATTCAACTTCTTTCTTCAAAAAATTATATAGTGGTGCTGCAAGTTGGCTAAAGTCTTTTATGAATCTTCTATAGTAACCGGCATGACCAAGGAAACTTCAGACATCCTTCTGCTTAACTGGTGTGGGGAGTGTGTTGATAACTGCAATTTTTGCAGGGTCAACCTAAATTCCAAAAGATGAAAGGTAGTGTCCTAGGACTACGCCTTCCTCCATCATCATGTAGCACTTCTCACTATTAAGAGAGAGATTGTAATCTTGACATCTCTTAAGAACCTTTTCCAAGTTTTCTTGTGCTTCTTCAAATGTTGTGCCATGAGTTGTAAAGTCATCCATATAGATTTCAACACAATCAGTAGCTATGTCAGAGAAAATACCAAGCACTGTTCTCTGGAAAGTAGCAGGAGCATTACATAGTCCAAATGGTAAGACTGAATAAGCAAAGGTTCCCCAAGGGTAGTTAAATGTTGTTTTGTCCTGGTCTTTTGGTGCTATTTGTATCTAATTATACCCACTAAAGCCATCTAGAAATGAAAAGTACTTTTTACCCGCAAGATTGTCAAGTACTTGGTTAATGAAAGGTAGTGGAAAGTGATCCTTCTTAGTGGCTTTATTAAGTTCTCTATAGTTAACACAAACTCTCCACTTTCCTCCTTTCTTTGGAACAATTACAAGAGGAGAAACCCACTGACTGTCAGAAATAGGATAAATGAACCCTACACTGAGAAGCTTCTGCAACTCGGTCTTAACTATATCTCTTAAAGCAGGGTTAATTCTTCTTTGAGCTTATCTCATTGGCTTGTATTCTAGGCTTATGTATATTCTATGAGTACAGAGTTTGGGATCCAACCCTTTCATGTCAGTGTAATCCCATGCAAAGGCTTGTTGACTATCCTGTAAAAGCTTGATAAGACTAGACATCTGGGATTCTGTGAGGTTTTTATTAACATTCAACTCCTTTCCTAAAGCAATCTCAACTTTCTTAACCATTTCTAACATCTAAATTTCTGCTATGGATGGAGACTTTATCTCATGGGGTAGCAAGGTATGGAGATAATCAGGTGCTGCAGGAAGTAGAGATGTGGGTTGCTTGGGTAGTATTGTTTGAAAGGAACAATTTGGATCATCACAAGATGACTCCTCTAAACCATATTGGTTGGTAAGAATTGATTCTAGTATATCATCTTATTCTTGTGATACCATGAATAGATTTTTGTCAATGACCATTAGTTTTTGCACAGAGCTTACTTCAAGGGTAGCATCTCCTAAGTCTGGCCAGACAATTTGATCAAGTTCACTTTGGGGTTTTGTAGGAGAATACAGAGTTAACTTTTTGGTATTTATTCCATCTAATATGGTCATCTTCCCTAAATGGCATGTGATGCAAGCATCAATGGTGGCTAACCAAGGCCATCCTAGGATTAATGGATATCCTCCTAGGGTGGCTTTGGGTGACAGGACTATAAAATCAGAAGGGTAGTCTAAGGAATCCAATGTAATAATAATATCCTCAACCATACCATCAAGCTTAACTATGGAATTATCAGCTAACTACAATATTGTTGGTGTGTCCCCCAAACCAATGATACTAAGTTTCAGTAGAACTTCTCTTTTCATAACATTAATTGATTCTCCCAAGTCAATGAGAACATTCTGAATTTGGGTAGCATTTATGAAGATGGTTACTACTGGACTTCCTAGATCCGAATACTTTTGCATGACAACTTTTCTTAGCGTGAGATTAGAGAGCTGGCCTAAGACATGGACAGTATCAAGGTCTTTCTTTTTCCTTCCAGGTTGTTTGATACATGCTTCTTTAATTTCTTTACTATAAACTAGAATTTCTTTAAGTGCATCCAACAAGGGAATCTACACTATCATTTTCTTGAGCTGATCAATCAAATCAGTGGCTATAGGATTTTCTTTTGGAGGAACCACTTGAGACAGTCTTTGCAGATAAGGAGGATTCTTAGGTATTGGTGCAATTTGAGCAACATGTGGAACATCAACAGGCTTGTTCATAGGTATGTCTTTAGCATCATCAACTTCTATGATTATTGGCTCCTTGGGTATAGGTAGTGTAGTTCCTGATCTAAGATGGATATCATTTATGTGCAAAGAATAAGCTTGTTTCTTATTATTAGGATTTGGAGTGGGCTAAGTTGGAAGTTGAGTTGGCTTTTGAGGATTTCTATTTAGGCTGATTGGGCTAATTGGGCTTGTTGTTGATTAGGCTGATTGGGTCCCCATTAAGGTTGTGGTTTCCATCTACCCTGAGGTGGCCATTGGGTATTCTACTGCGGCTACTGATAAGAGTTATACTGCTATTGGTATGGGTTAAATGGTGGTTGCTGTGGATAGGCTTGGTTATAGTATAGTTGTTGATTGGACCAGTTATGATTCCAATTCTGATCTTGAGGAGCAGAATTTTGGGGGTTTTGGTTTGGCCAATAGCTATTATTATTATAACCAAAATTAGTCAGTGGGTCTAGAGGCATACCTTGTCTCTAAGCCCATGGAAACCTTTGAGCTACGTAGAAAACTTCTCCATTCTCCTCATCTATAGCTTTGAACTCAGTGGGCATTGGGTTAACATCCACAGATGCAACCGTCTTACATTTGCAGTTTCTCTTCTTCTCTTTGCAATGAGAAAAGAACTCAGCAAGCACAACATCTGCCTCTTCCTTCTTCATCCTTGCTTGCATAGTATCCAGTTGGGTGGTGACATCATTAATGATGTTTTTCTTGAAGTCAGATAGAAAATTAGACAACTCCACTTTGGATACTCCTGAACCACCATTAGACTTATATGGTACGTCTCTAAGTCCCCTACCCTTCTTCATAGTGGCCCTTGAATAATTTTGACATATATTCTTTATGTCATCCCAACCTTTTTGTGTGATATCTCCTCCTGCCATCAGGTCTAGAGCCTCAATACTTCCATCATTCACATCTTTTAGGAAGAGGTGTTTCTGAGATGCCTCATTTAACTGGTGCTATGTATTACACTACAGATTGAACATAAATCTAGATACATAATCCTCCTTTTAAGACTTTTTAAAAATGTCATCACCTTTCAAATCTTGACCTCTACAGTACTCTTTGTACTTTGTAAGAAACATTGTGCACATGGCATTCCAATTTGCTACAACATTAGCACCTAACCCCATGAACCATCTCAAAGTAGCTTCTTTTAGAGTTGATGGGAACAACTTCAACTTGTGGGCATTAGTGGTATAGTCATAACTCCAGCAAAGAATATCAAATTCAAAGAGGAAGGTCTCAGGGTCCTTTGTAAGGAGGCCATAAAATTTGGGAAGTGCAGCAGTAGGTATATTTTTCAAATTTTGGTTGGCTTGCTGTTGAGGTATAGGAAAAGGAAAGGGAACATGAGCAGCCATTCTAGGAGGAGGACCTTGTGGTGGTGGCTAATATACAACAAGAGCAAGTGGATTATCTTGATATTCAAGTTTAGCAAATAGGTCATTTAAATGTAGTGATTCCTCAGATGATGAAGAGGATATGTGTTTTTGAGCATCAGCAAATGGATTTTCAAAGGGTTCTTCTTCTTCATTCTCACTTTTTGGTTCTTCAACTTGAGGATTAAATAAATCAAATGGCTCTCCTTGGTAGTTATGGGGAAGAAATCTCTCAAGGTGATCTCTCCTTCTATGCATAAAAATGCTTACTTAAGTACTAAAAAACTAAGACTACAACTACAAGGATTAGTTTGAACTAACACCATCCTCGATAGTGGCACCAAAAATGCTTGGCCAAACAATAGTATCAGAAACCTAGAGAAATGGACTGCCTATTTCAGGATTGGACACCCCAAATTATTCCTAAATGCATTATTTGGTCTCATTTAATTATTGACCAGGGACGTAAAACTTGGAATGGTGTCTGTAAAGTATATGCTTCAAACTTCCTCTTCTAAGTCTATCTAAAGAATTCAAATGCTTATGCTTTAGGAAAACTATACTAAAACTAGTAAGCAAATGTATTCTAATTAGAGCAGGGAATTATAGTTAGGAACTACTCCAACTGACTGTGCTGCAGGAATAGGCTACTGATTCTGGTATCAGTAGCTACAGGAACAATAGAGTTTTAAAACATATAAATGAACAGGAAAATGAACTCTATACTAACAAAGCAATTCACTCATCAAGTGGGCCCCCTTGAATGAGTGATTGAGAAGTACAATCAAGATGAAAGTTGCAAACTTGAACTGAACATTCTATTCATCCATTAAATGATTACACTTGATTGAAACAGTATGCAAAAGCTCTATTAAAAACCAATTTTTGTTCGACTAACTCCAAAAGATTCACAATAGTTGATTATTTAAAAGAAAGCAACAACTAACTCCTAAATCTATGATCACTTCATAATTGAGGATTGGTTACAACTCATAAAGTTTCATAATAGAAACATTATTGACTATAAACATTCCCAGAATATAGCACACACTAAATCTATGCATTGCATGCAACAGAAAATATTGACTTGCTTGCGAAGATTCTACAATCTATGGTTGGCTTTGATGACTCTTGCACCAGTATGTTGGTCTTTGAATATCCACGGTCAATTCCTGCAAAACAATCAATGCACACATATCCAAGCATATACATATATATCCACATCATCAATATTAGGAAAAGGTGTAAGTCTTAATTATCACTCTTGCAAATCCTATGGCTACAGGAGGTAACTACCCAAAACATAGCTTAGGAGAGAAAACATCCATTAACATGTATAACTATTATATTCACCATTCCTGTCCATGAATTTAAGTAGATATTATGTCTTTAGAGGTATCCAGATTTCCAACTTATGTTCACACACACATATATAACATATACATAGAAACCATAAGTTCATATGCTTAAAACCATAAATTCATGTCTATGTGTAATCAACTTGTTCTAGAAAGAGCATAAAAAGTAGTGAAAAAGATAGCTATTTAGAAGCCCATCAACAATATATAATCATTAGGTCAGTGATTACCTTAGACATTCCTTCCAACACTTGTCTGATCCAGGCTATATTTGAACAATTTGCAGCAGTAGCAACATACTCCGCTTCAACAATGGACTGAGAAATGCATGCTTGTTTCTTGCTAATCTAAGTTACAAGCCTTTCCCCTAAAAAGAATGCTCCACCTATTGTGCTCTTTCATTCATCTATGTTTCCAACCCAATCTACATCGGTGTAAACTTTAAGTTCAAATTTCCCTTCCAATGTGTACCATAATCTATAATCCTCTATTTTCTTTAAATATCTCAAGATTCTCTTTCCAACAACCATATGTGAATCTTTAGGATTGCAGAAAATCTTGCCACAATCCCCCCTACATGTATAATATCAAGCCTACTCTGTACTACATACAACAGTTTACCATTCATAGATCGGTGTAGAGTTTGATTTACCTTGGTAGATTCATCATCTTTTGTCAATTTTCAGCCATTCACCATTAGTGTTCCCACAGGTTTAGCATCTTCCATGCCAAAAAATTTCAATACTTCTTTAATGTATTTTGATTATGTGATGAAAATCCCATCTTTCTATTGTATGATCTACAAACCTAGAAAGAATTTAATTTCTCCAAACATAGACATCTCAAATTCCTTTCTCATTTCATCAGCAAAATATTTGCAAGTCTGATCTTGTCCACCAAAGATTATATCATCAATAAATATTGCAGCAAACAAAATGTTATCATCTGAATCTCCTTTCATGTACATGTTACTATTTTTACTAGTTCTTACAAAGCCAATACTTATAAGATAAGCATGTAATCTTTCATACCATGCCCTCGGTGCTTTCTTCAATCCATATAAAGCTTTGTGTAGTCTACATACCATGTCTCTCTGCTTCAGATCAACAAACCCTTTAGGTTGTTCTATGTATACCTCCTTAAGTATTCCATTTAGAAATGTTGATTTCACATCCATTTGATATACCTTAAATCCCCTATGTGCAGCATAGGCAAGTAATATTCAAACTCCTTCCAATTTGGCAATGGGTGCAAAGGTTTCACCATAATCAATACCTTCTTCTTGTGCATATCCCTTGCAAATAGGTCTTGCCTTATTCCTTGTAGCTTCTCCATTCTAATTTAGCTTATTTCTAAAACTCTAGTTAGTACCGATAACATTTATATCATTCGGTCTAGGTACTAAGGTCCATTCTTAATCTTTTCAATTTTTTCAATCTCCTCATTCATAGAATTTATCCAATCCTCATTTTCAAGTCCTTCCCTAACATTTTTTCGGTTCAAACTCACAAACTAAGCATGTGTTTTGTCTCAACTTACTTCTTTTCAGCATGCCATCTTGCTTGTCTCCAATGATTTAATTCTCAAGATGATGTCTTCTAACAAATCTTGCTAGCACTTGATCTCTCCTCTGCTGATCATTATGTTTAGGTACAGTTTATTTCTCGATAGCTTCTTCTTGATTCTTCATTTCCATTTGTTGATGCCCAGTTTCATTTTCCTGATGCTCGGTAGACTCATCCTATGGCTTCGGTAGATACTCTAGATCTTCAACATAAGTAAACCTACCATATTCTTCTGGCTCCTTCATGCTTTCTACATCATTCTTATTAGAAAAATCATCAACTTTTACATTATCACTTTCTATCATCTTATTGGTAACTTTGTTTAGACATTTGTAAGCTTTACTTTTAGTAGAATATCTTAAGAATATTCCTTCATCACCTTTAGAGTCAAATTTTCCATTCCTATCATCTTTCAGAATATAACATTTGCTACCAAAAATTCTAAAATAACTTACACTCGGTGTGTAGCCAAACCATAACTCATAGGGTGTCTTGTTTGTATCCTTCTTTACTTGTACTCAGTTCAAGACATATACAAATGTGCTAACTGCCTCTCTCCAGTATATTTGTGCAACTTTCTTTTCTATCATCAATGTTCTAGTACAATCAACAATAGATCTATTTCTCCTTTTAGAAATTCCATTTTGTTGTGGTGTTCTAGGTGCAGAAACCTATCTTTTTATACCATGCTCATTAGAGAAGTTAGTGAATTCATTAGAAACAAACTCACCTCCTCTATCAAACCTTAATAATTTCAATACTATACCAGTTTCTTTTTCTACTTTAGCCTTATACCATTTAAACAGTTTGAATGCCTCAGATTTTTCTTTTAAGAACATGACTGTCATCAATCTGGTATAGTCATCAACAAAAAAAATAAATTATCTATCTCCATAGTATCTTTGATTTCTCATGGGACCACATAATTCAGTGTGAACCAATTCCAAGATTCCTTTAGATGAGTAGTCCTTACTTTTAAAACTAGATTTTGTCATCTTCCCTATTTGACATTGATGACACATAACATGATCAGGTTTTGTTAGACTAGGAAATCTTCTAACTTTTCTCTTTTTACTAGTCTTAATCATGTTATCAAAATTTACATGACATAACCTTTTATGCCATAGCCATGCATCTTCATTTATCACCAGTAAACAAGAAGTCTCAACATTGTCAAGATAAAATAAGTTACCTTTTGATTGTCCTCATGTTCCGACAAGATTTCCATTTTCATCATAGATCTTTACCTTCTTGATTTCAAATGCCACTTGGTGACCTTAGTTATTAATTTGTACTATACTTAGAAAATTTTAATTTATTCCTTTTACCCAATAAGCATTATCACATCTGATTCTATCATTTATCAATAAAGATCCTTTTCCTTTAACCATGCAAGGTGTATCATTACCCATTTTTATTGATCCTCCATTATAATGTTCTAGATGATCAAACTTATCTTCATCACCAATCATGTGATGTGTACAACCACTATCAATGATCCAAGTATCATTTTTACTAATTTTAGAAATGAGTGTTGTTTCTACATACCTTTCCTCCTCTTCAGAATCATCTTTCATTGCAACAAACACTACCTCAATGTCATCATCAGTGTCCATGTCTGTGTCCTCATCTCCAACCAAATAATATGCATTTTTTCCCTCATCTTTGTGATCTTGGTTGTCTCTATTGTAGTGTCGATAACCTCTATTGTTTCTTCTTCCATATCTTCCATCACCCAATTGGTCTTTGTCTTTTTCTTCCTCTTTCCTGTTGGGACATCTAGCAACAATATGGCCAACTTCTTTACAATTAAAACAAGCTGAAGGTAACTTTCCCTTATATCTACCTTTACCTTTTGGTAGTCTCTGGGCTATAAGAGCTTCAATTTCATCAAGCTCATCATCAATATTACTATCACTTTCATTCCTTATATTATGTTTACAACTAGATTTATCAATCTTTAGAGAAGACATAAAAGTAGACTCAACACTTGGTGCCACACTATTATCAAAATTGTTCAACTCAAAATTTGTTAACTTACCAATCAGACTATCAAGAGTAAGAGTACTACAAGGTGCAGACCTCATTTCATGAATAGAAAATATTATGATTGCATATGTAGGAAACAAGGCTCTTAGTATCTTACTTACCACTGTATCTTCTTCAATGACACCACCAACTCCTCGGATAGCATTGACTACCTCTTTGATTCAGTTTGTGTATTGTACTATGTTTTCTCCTTCCTTCATTTTCATATCATCAAATCTACCTCTTAAGCTTTCAGCTCTGGCTCTCATCACATTTGCATCACCATCATATACTAGAGAAATTTTATCCCACATTTTCTTTGCAGTAGTGCAAGCCTTGACATTCTCAAATTTAGCATCAGATAGAGAAGCAACAATCTCTATCATAGTAATATTATTTTCATGTCAGTCTCTCAAGTGAACAAGAGTTAAAGGTCTAGTTGGTGGTTGTAAGTAGCCATTGTCAAGTAAAGGTATAGAAGATTCTCCAATTATAGATATGTGAAGTCTCATCCGGCTTTGCCATGTAGTAAAATTGTCCTTGTTTAGCTTTGGCACTTCCCTCTTATACATCTTGTAATGTTTTTGTTGAAGTCCTTAAAAATCTATTTCAAACAACCAATATGCTCTGATACCAATTTTTAGAATAACTAAGAGGGTAGGTGAATCATTTAGATCAATTATCCTATAGTCCCAAATACAAAGATGTACCTTATAAAAAAATTCCAACAAATTATGTAGCTCAGTAACATAAAATATCAATCTAACTATTCACTTTACCGATTACTAGTTAAATAGCAACTATGATTACTGACCAAATCAAGTATGCAGTATGTAAAGTATGATAACAAAATAATCATCACAAATAACACATAACACAATGATTTAACATGGAAACCCTGTTAAGGGAAAAACCACCTGGGACCGGTAACCCAAAATAATTCACTCTTCTGAAGTGAGCTCGGTGAAGAGCCAACCCTGTTAAAGGTTACAAACACACTGTTAGGTGTGACCTTGTTAGAGGATTTAGCACTAATAGTTAAATTTTGACTAGAAGTCACTATGGGTTCAACAAGATAAAAATGTACATTCTCTGAATGAAATAGGGTAGAATATAAGACTGTTAAGTCCACTCGATTAAGAGATTTTTTGAATCAATGGTTAAACTGATATAGTATAATCTGATTCAAATACAACTCTATTGAAGATATTTAGTTCTATGCTAAGCCCATACAAATCCTCTAATCAATAATCAAATTCACTTCATCAATATTCTTCAACTTACTTTCCCTTGGTAAATAGTTCTTTGACACTCGATTAACTCTATAGTTTGGTTCTTTCAATAACCAGTTTGATTAGACATGCATGAATAGTCTTCACATGAATTCTCTATAGTCTTCTTCCTCCAACATAGTTTCAACAATGAAACTTGTGTCTCTTAAATAGACAAGTAAACCATTTTCATTTCAACCATTAGATTTGCCACTTAATCTCTTTTATCCATTTTGCCTCTTAAACCTTCCTCGACAGATGTGTCATTAACACATTTTAATCTCATCCTTTAGATCTTCTCCGAATTTTGTCAGTCATGGATCTCATAACAAACTTCATCTTTAACCTCAAAATAATAATAGTATCTAGCTCATCAAATTTAGTCAATTTTTCTTAGCATTTAATGTTTTCATCCACATTCAGTTAACATAGAACATGCGTTGCTGATAACTAGTTAAGTTAGCTCAGTTAATACTATCAGTCGGTATACACTACACTGGCTCAGTGTATACATAAATCTTCAATTACCGACCACAATGTCTTGTTCAAATTTTCTTCCTTCTTCATAATAGATTAATGCAACATAATCAACTCAAAAATATGAAGTCATAGAATGATCAATGAGTTACCCAAATTATTCCTTATCCTCATCTATCATATCCATCTTTTTCTCATATAGATATCTTAGTTCTTCATATTTTCTTACTTCGACAAATGTTTAGATGTTTTTAACTAACATGTTAAGTACTGTCAAGACTATTTGACATCAATGACAACATATTGACTAATTTAATCATCTTCCATATCATTTCAGTGCTCAATGATCTCTAATCACTATTTCTTCAGTTCATTCATACATTGAATCAGTTGTAGTTCATCACTGTGGTTTAGGGTTTTATTGATAATCATAAAAAATGCCTCCACAAAGGGAACATGGTGGAAGAGTTGGTGGTGTGCCACCTAAGGTTAGAGCCCTCCAAAAACAAGTGGGAGTATTGCAACAAGAGATTTGCAGAGGAATGAATCTTATAGTCAGAGATGAAAGCGAGGATGAAGTCGAAGAAGAAGGAAATTTTGATCAGGAAGGAGAAGGCAAAATTCTAAACCAAGAGGAAGAAAGGTTTTTTCGAGCCATTTCCAAGATCGGTAAAAGACCTAAGATTGAGGTTCCTACATTTTTAGGAAATCTTAACCTAGAGGAATTGATTGACTAGATCAATAATTAGAAGAATATTTTGAGTATTAAGATGTCGAGGATCCTGATCAGGTCAAGTTTACAAAGGCCAGACTGAAGGGTCGTGCGAAGATTTGGTTGCAAGAGATTCAATTGGAGAGAAATAGAAGAGGAAAGGAAAAAATCACAAGATGGGATTAGATGGTGCATAAATTGAAGTGAAAGTTCATTCCTATTGATTATGATCTTGATCTACTGAAGAAAATAGAAGGTTTGAAGCAAGTAGGAAGATTTATTCAGGAGTATATGGAGGAATTCTATCAAATCCTCATCAGAACAAACCATGTGGAAGTTGATAAGGAGAAAGTTTCCCATTACCTTAATGGGTTGAGGCCAAGCATTCAGGAGGAGTTGAATTTAGTTTGAATGAACAATATTGAAGAGGTGTACTATTTTTCCCTAAAGTAGAAGAAAAGTTGACAAGAAGTTTGAAAGCAGACAAAGCAGAAGAGGTCATGGTGGAAGATCAAGTGGACAGTCTTATGGAGGCCAAAATGAAGATAGAAATAGAAGGATGGCCAGTAGTAGTTATAATTTGAGAGGAAACAATTTCAAATGTTTCTATGATTAGAATAATAGAGATCAAAGAGGAATGGGAAGAGGACAAGGATTAGGAAGAGGAGGCTTCTATGGAACATGTTTTCACTATGGTGAAGAAGTTCATAGGGTATTTGAATTTCCTCAATGACAAGGAAGTATAGATAGGAGAACTTAAGGTTAGGATAGATTTTCACATGTAGATGAAGATGCAAAATCATCACATTCTGAAGATGTTGAAAGAGGAGAAACCCTAATTAACAGAAGAGTCCTGCTAAGTCATGAAAATAAACTTGAGAAAAGGAGGATCTTGTTTCACACTAGATGCAAGTGTGAGGATAAGGGTTGTGATGTGATTATTGATAGTGGAAGTACTGACAATTTGGTGTCAAAAGAGATGGTGACAAAGTTGAATCTCAAGAGGTAGAAACACCCACATCCATACCGGATTGCTTGGGTGCAAGATGACCATAAGGTCATGGTCAATGAATAGTACCTAGTAAATTTCAAGATTGGTGAATACCATGATGAGGTACTATGTGATATCATACCTATGGATGCATGTCATATGTTGCTAGGTAGGTCTTGGTATTTTGACAAACATGTTGTACATGATGGTCATGTGAATACCTATTTCCTGACAAAGGATGGAGTGCAACATAAGATAAAGCCATTGTAGGACACAGAAGAAAAGGTATGTGATAATGCAAGAATAAGTTTTGTTGATGGAAGAAATTTTCTAGAGGGTATGAGGCGTGAGCATATGAATTTTTATTTAATTCCAAAATCTAGTAAATAGGAATTAGAAGATGTACCTACAAAATTTGTGGATCTGTTGAATGAGTTTTAGGATATCGTGTCTGATAATGTACTTGATAGATTACCACCAGTAAGAAAGATCAGTCATCAGATGGACTTGATCCCAAGAGCCAAGATTGATTCAAGAGAGTTTGAGTGCATGTGTTGTACCAATAGTACTAGCACCAAATAATAATGGATAATGGAGGATGTGTACAGATTCTAGGGCTATAAACAAGATCACAATCAAGTACAAATTTTCATTACTGCAGATGGATGATATTATGGATTGTTTGAGTGGAGCTGTGTATTTCTCAAAGATAGATCTAAAGAGTGGATATCATCAGATTCAAATCAGAGAAGGAGATGAGTGAAAGACTTCTTTTAAGATAAAGGAAGGGTTGTATGAGTGGTTATTCATGCCTTTTGAGCTAACCAATGTACCGAGAACTTTCATGCGGCTCATGAATGAGGTTCTGAAAGAATTCCTCGGTAAGTTTGTCATTGTTAACCTAGATGATATATTGATCTTTAGTAAGACATTAGAGGAGCATATCATGCATATTCGTAGGGTGTTTGAGAAGTTGAGGGAAGATAAATTGCTGATTAATTTGAAGTGCAATTTTTTGAAAAGAGAGTTAGTGTATCTGAGATTTGTAGTTTCAGCAAAAGGTCTAAAAATAGACCCAAAGAAAGTGAAGGCTATCCTTGAATGGCCTACTCCAAGGAGTGCTACTGAGGTAAGATCTTTTCATGGTTTGGCTAGCTTTTACAAAAAATTTATCAAGAGTTTTAGCAGTATTTGTGGACCCTTGATTGAAATAATGAGAGGGGATAGGAAAGAGTTTAAGCGGACTACAGGGGAAAATAAGAGTTTTAAGTTGTTGAAATAAAAATTTACAAAACAACCTATTTTAGCACTTCCATATTTTAATAAGATGTTTCAAGTAGACTATGATGCTAGTGGTACTATAATAGGAGCTATTTTGAGCCAAGAAGGTAAACTTGTTGCTTATTTAAGTGAGAAGTTAAATGATGCCAAGAGGAAATATTATGTTTATGATCAGGAATTTGATGCTATAGTTAAGGCATTGAAGAAGTGGAGACACTATCTACTTCCTAAGGAGTTTGTTTTATATACTGATCATCAAGATTTGCAATATTTGAATAGTCAAGGAAAGTTGAATCAAATGCATTTGAAATGGGTTGAGTTTTTGTAGAGTTACACATTTTTTTTGAAACATAGGTGGTTGGGTTAAATGAACTCAAGATTTTGTATCTAGGGGATCCTAATTTTGGTGAATCTTGGAAAGCTTGTATAGAACTTGTTACTCTATACAGAACAAAGTGGTTGGATCTCATCATCCAGGATGGTATGCTATTAAGAGGGAGTCATTTGTGCATTCCATGAAGTTCTATGAGGGAGAATCTCACCAAGGATAAGCATAGTGAAGGATTGGTTGGACATTTTGGTTGTGATAAAACCCTTACTCTAGTTAGTGAGAATTATTACTGGCCACAATTGTAGCAAGATGTTAAGAAGTTTGTTCAGAGTTGCACAGTATGTCAGATGGAAAAAAAAGTAAAGTAGAATACAGGGTTGTATCAACCATTACCTGTAATAGATAAACCTTGGGAGTATTTCAGTATGGACTTTGTTCTTGGTTTACCAAGGACTCAACAGGGACATGATTCAATTTTTGTGGTGGTTGATAGATTTTCAAAGATGACACATTTCATTCCATGCAAGAAGACTAATGATGTTGTTCATGTGGTAGAATTGTTTTTCAAAGAAGTGGTGATACTACATGGTTTGCCAAAGAGCATAGTTTTAGATAGAGACACTAAGTTTTTTGTATATTCCTGGTGCACATTGTGGAAGAAGTTAAAGATAAATTTGAAGTTCAACTCATCACATCATCCACAAACTGATGGACATACAGAGGTTGTGAATAAAAATTTGGGGAATCTTCTGAGATGTTTGGTTGGGGATAAGCCAAAAGGATGAGATTTGATTTTACCTTAGGTGGAATTTGCATACAATAATTTTGTCAATAGGAGCATTGGTAAATTACCATTCCAAATTGTATATGGAAGTAGTCCTAGAAATGCATATGATTTGAGGAAAATAGACAAAGGAGATATAAGTAGTGTTGAAGCTGAGGATTTTTTAGAACATTTGAAGAACATCCATGAGGAGGTGAGGAAGCACATTACCAAGATGAATGCACAGTATAAGGCTAAGGTAGATGAGAAAAGGAGGCATAAGGAATTTTAGGTTTGGGATGAAGTCATGATTCATTTATAGAAGGAGTGATTTCCAGTAGGTACATATAAAAAGTTGAAAATGAAGAAGTTTGGGCAATGTAAGATACTGAAGAACCATGATTCAGGAAATGCCTATGAAGTAGAGTTGCCTACTGAGTTGAATATTTCACCAATATTTAACATTTCAGATTTGATAGAGTATCATGAAGGGGGTGTTGAAGATGAGATCACAGAAACACAATAGATTATTCTAATAACTATTTCAACTACCAAGGAGAATGGTGATATACTAGATAGTCGTGTTGGCAGAAGCACAAGGAACAAGACATATGAAGAATATCTAGTCAAATGTAAAGGGTGACCTATTGAAGATTCATCATGGCTAACAAGAGAGGAGGTTAATCATCTTGGTTTTCCTCTACACACTTGAGACGTGAAAAGGTCACTTCTCAAATTACCTTAGGTGTTTGATGCAGGAGCATCTTGGGTGTAAGAGAAATCTTGCATCACCTAAAAATATTTTTGGTTTCTTTTTCAATAAGGGCTATCTTGTGCAGAGCTACTATTTATGGAAACTTACTTTTTTTAGTAAGTCATTCATATGAGCTTGGAATGTTCTAATTTCATAGGTGGAGGTTCATCTTAGTCATATCATCCTACCAGTTGAGTTTCATTGTTGCATCATCTGTATTGGTGAAGTTATTAAGGTTTTTGGGTACGGAATATTTGAGCTCAATTTTGAAGGCCTTAAGGCTCCATATTATGATCAAACCCCGCCTGACTAGAGCTTGTGTGAGTCAGACACTATAGATTAGGTCCTATCATTTCTGAAAAGTGGTTATAATAGAAAAACAAAGCTATGGTTAAAAAGTTATGGCCTCCAGAAGTTGGGCTACCTAAAAACATAATTTGTAATTATTTTGAGCCAACCCTAATGTAATAATTAGAAACAATAAAATAATTATATGGCTAGTCGGCCTTAATGGCTAAATTTCTGGAACCTTCTCAGGCAATAGAAAATTTCCTATATAAGGAAGGCCCGCAATGTTGTCTGGACAGTTCAGGTAGTTTTGAGTAGATCTGGGTAATGATTTGAGGCTTTATCCTACAAAATATTGTAAGGGAAAATGACCATGTGGCTTTGTATATTGTAATTCTAAAATTTGTCATTCCGCAGTTGTGGAAATAATAAGAAGCCCATTTTTTATTCTTTCAAATTGTTGTTGTTTCTCTATTTCTGTTATGTGTTTGTGGTATTCCAGGGACCACCCTTCATCAAGAATACTAGTTGATTTGCATCTATTCTATCTTACTTCCTTCATTTTATAGTTGTTAATCTTGAATTGCATCATAGATTACTATTTCATTTTCTTAATCTAGTCTATTTCTATAGCTTACTTTGTATTATCATTCTTAGTTTAATCTTGCATTTCATAGCTTTGTAATCCTCCTAGTTTACTTTACATTTCATCTTGCAACTCAAAGAAGATTCAGATCATCTTTTGAATCTTCCATTTTGAGGTTGTCTAGTCACTAGTTCTATTGTCTCAATCTAATGAGAACAATCTAGAACTAAACTCGCTTCAAATGGGAAGTAATAAGCCGCTTTCAAACATTTCTTTATTTATTTCATGTTCTTACTAGATTAGGAATGTTTGATGTAATGGTTTATTAAAGTGTGTGATTTGCAGGTCTAAAACATCACATTTTTATCACACACAGTATTGACCTCATCTTTCTTCATGGGATAACCCATCCTAGTACTTCATTTTCTACCATGATAATTCCTTCTCTATCCTCTTGTATTTTTTTTTTTTTGTTTCATATTCAACTTTTCCTTTTCCCTCAAGGCATATTGTTAGGCTTCTTCTACATTATGCAACCTTCTGAAACTTGTCTTGTGTTTGATTTTGTAGAAAATTTAAATAGCTTGATACTTATTAGGCTTCAACATCCACATATTTCACTCTATGAGCACTCAATCAGTATAATTCATCAGTATATTATTTGACAACTATTTTGCATTTCTTAAATTTTTGTAATTCCCAAAACAAACTAATATGGTAGTCTATGGGCAAGAATTTTTCCTTCATCCTTGTCACTATTTGATCCCAATACTTTTATATTTTCCTATCCTTTACTCTATTTTCCTAAAAATGTTCCCACCATAAGGATGATTATCCTTTCAACTTTGCACAAGCATATTTGTCTTTTTCATCATCCTTAATACCTTTAAAATTTAAGTACTCCATCTCTGATATCTAATATTTTAATATATCCGATATATAATCCTTTGGTCTTCAAAACTAATATGGTTTTAGATCTCAAAGTCGCTAGCCAAGCAACTTCACATTTAAGAATATGTGCTCCTTATTAACCAAAGGCCCCAACCTTATACAATCAAAGGCATTCCTTTTAATTCTTCATTTATAAGAATTTGAACCAATAATAGAAGTGGTTTAATATCCTCCTAACACATGGAAACATTTGATTGAGTGAGGGTTAGCTTCTTTCTTTTTGATAAATAGGCCATTTCCATTATATAATAATTAAAATTACACTATTCAAACTAAAAAGTAGGACATAAAATCACTCCATGAGATTCACTCGGGCAAAGCTTGAAAAATCAACTAAAACCCATAAACATGGGCAAAGCTGAGAAATAACAATAAACTTCCTAAGTGGATAAGGAAGTGTCTGCAAAAGGTGGAGGGTCATGATCATTCTTCTTACCCCATACATCAATAGGGTCAAGATTAGGGTCCAAAAGGGATAAGATTTATTTTTTCTTGTCTTCTTCACTCTCCTTCCTAGTAGGATAAATAACCAGAGCTAGCCACCCATAGGAGCCACTTGGAAGAAGTGGGCCAACTAGATTTTGCACTAGAATCTGACCAACTAGATCCATCGAGAGAAAAGGGAACCATGATGTTAGTAGGATAAGTATATGTCACACAACCACAAGGTGGCGAAGTTGAGCGGCAACACTAAATTTATCTTCCCCCACCAAAAGGCCAATGAGGGGCCTAGGAGCATGTTGTATACAAGAGGTGAGAGGAAGAACTAAGATCACACCAGCGACCATGGGGTGGAGATCAATCACCAACAAATGAAATATCTGGTGACACTTTGGCAACTATACATGGGGTATTTCCTAAATGTTAGAGTAATTCTTACAAGTGGAAAACTCCAAGAGCCACTTTATTTGCTTGTACTTGAATTTGTATCATCACAATATTATAAATACATGCCTTAGTGTAAATTGAAATATTAATATCAAGATAGATATGAGTAAATAACACTACATTTATATCTTTCCATAAATTGAAGAGGATTTCCATCTTGAAAGCATGCCAAATCTATAAAATCTTGAAGGGAAGTTTAGGTGAATCTCCTAGCAAGATCATATGCCAAAAGAAGGGTTTTGGCCTAAAGGGCCAAAAGAAGTCATGAATTGAAACCCAATACTTCTTTTCTCATCTACAATACTATAAAATATGAATGAAAGTCTCAGGTTGCCCAAAAAAAGGGCACCATGGGTCTGGCACACCTAGATGTCGAAGATAAGAGCCTAGAGGCAAGCCTTGAAAAAGAATACACTAGACCAAGTTAGCCACCTTAGGCTCCACAATGGAAAACCAAATCATGATAAATATGTGTCACTAAGTGGAGTGAGAGAAATGAAAGTGCTATCATTGGTTCTGAGTGGGCACCATAAGTGTGTGTGTTAAATGTGGTCAATCTAACTAACAACACTTCATTAGATATTTACTCTATCTAATCAAAGAACTACCTAGAAATGATATATTTCTTCCTATATGAAGTGGGTGTGATCTATATAGATATTCTCTCAGTTAGCATTGTGAGATTAGTGACTAGAAAAATCCATAATGGAAGATTAATGAGAGATGAAGATGCAATTATTGCATTCAATAATCTGAATCTAGTTATGAATAGACTCATTAATCTAAGAAAATAATGAAACTAGCATGATTATATGGTTAATATAGAAATTAAAAGCTATTATCTAAGCATGCAAGCTGATTTTAAGAATTGAAATCTAATATTTAATGAGTATATAATCTAGCATAAAAATGACATATAATGCATTTAACAAAGAAAAATAGATCCTTTGAATGAGCTAAAAGGTTGGTTTGTAAATAAATCCCATGAGAATGAGCGTACAATTGAGATTCATCATGTTGAGTGGCTGAGATTCTCTCATGTTTTTAGAAACTTCTTGTGGTTGGATGAGACTAAGAGAGAAATTAGCAATTTCCATTCTTTAAATATTCTTTTTAATTAGAAAGAAATCAATTTAGAAATTTGAAATTTGAATTAAACCTAAATTAGAAATTTGAATTAAAAGTTCAAATTAGAAATTTGAATTAAAAATTCAAATTAGAAATTTCTTATTCTTTTAAATCTTTCTTTTAATTAAAAAGCCAATTTAGAAATTATAAATTTGAGTTAAAATTTTGAATTAGAAATTTGAATTAGAAATTTGTGCACATGAAATTGAATGGGTTATTTTATTAATTAAAAGTATTTAGAAACCTTTTAATTAATAAATTGAATTAAAATAAGCTTTATACTCTATAAATTGATTAATTAATTATTTTATGATTGATTTAATTATGCAAGTTAATTGATTTAACTACTTACATAATTATGTCTACCATATTATTTGATTTAATTAATTGAAATTTGGGGCACTTAGTTAGCTAGACCATTTTTAGGTGATTACAATAGGTAGATGAAGAGTCAACCAATGGTAGCTCATCTTGGGCTTGTAGTTGCAAAATGAAGTACATAGAAACCATTGACAGTCTGTCCACCATGGCCTAATGGAATTAATTCCAAGCTTGTGTAGCATATTTAGAGGTAGTACTGAGACCACCAACTTGAAAGTATCTTGATTTGGGAAAGAAATATTAAATTGGACGTCCATATATTCCCAAGTGAAAAGATTCATTGTAGCACAAGAAAAAAATCTCTCAAAGTGTGAATTTCATATTTATGAAATGCAAAGGATGAAGTCTAGGAAATTTGGCTAAAGGGTGTCCCTAAGAATACATAAGCAGATACCACCAAATGTGTTGATTAAAAGAGAGGGTGTAATGAAAATTGACTCCATCCCAACAAAGCCAAGGTTTTAGAGGCTCCCAAGCATGCCAAATGATTTTAGCAAAAAAATCTCCCTAGATCTGGATTGCATCAATCATAACAAAAAGGGTTTGAAAGCCAATCCCCTTCCAGACTGGTCTATAAACCGGATAATTGATGGGGAAGTTGGATGAGCCAATCACAAGCTCATTCTTAGGTATGAAAAATGACCTTGAGGTGTTCACTCCTGACACCTACTAACCTATAGGATCTCCTCTTGGTTCTTGATCCCCTAGCCAACTGACCAACCCAACTATCATGAAATACTACCAAGACTTTGCTAAGTTCTTGGCACTTCACTAGCTTCCCTACACACTAGCCCTTAAGCCCATCTATGGAATTTCCACCTCCAATGTTGACATGAACTCTTATAGAGGTGAGGAGGTGTTCATATAAACTACACTTTGTCCATTTAGTGGTTTTGGAAATCTTTCTTTATCTGTCTTCTTTACCGATTTCATCATTTTTTCACAAAGTAGACATACAAGGAAGAGCCCCTATTAGGTCTCCTATTCCAAAAAAAGAGAACTTTACACCAAGACCTTTCCAAATCACCCTAAAAATTTCTTATGGATTCTTTCTTCAATGATCAACCTCTCACAAATTTTTGAGGTTTTAGGGTTCTAAAATTTCATAAAATGCCCTGACCAAAAATGAGTGTTTTGGAAGGGTTTTAAGGCTTCTTTGGCTTCTTGGTTTACCTCTATGTATTGGGAAACCAAATGGATTGGCTAGAACCTCTCCTCTTCACCAGATCTTGAAAAGACCTCTATCTTACACCTCCAATCCCTACTTCATAGCTTTCTAGACACCCCTGCAAGTTATCAATGTTGTAACTTAGTCTTCCCTAATCGGGCTCACCACAGGCTCGCCTAGGGAAAGACTTTGAAAATGATTCCCATGTATTTGAGGTCCCATGCTTCTATAAAATGTATGTACATGGAGTCTACTCACTATCCCTAAGAGGTCTTATAGATTGAATGGTGGGATAGTGAGCTAGTTCTCCATCTCTAACAATTACCTGGTTTGAGCCAATGAACCAGTAAAAACACAGAATTTGTATAGACTAATTAAAGAATCAAAAAATACTAAACTAATAAAAAAAAATGAAAGGAGAGGTAATACTCTAAGCCATCTATGGGTTTCAGTTCACATTTCAATTCAAAAACATACTTTTGCAACTTTGTAACTACCAAGATTCACACAAATTCATGCAATGTTGTCTTTCTCAAAGCCAAAAATCTATACATCTGACATCCAACCTTGGGAATAGGTCAACTCTTATATTAAATAGGTCAACCATCACCTTTGGTTTCCATTAGGGCACTACTAAGTTGCTAGAGCATGTTTGGATAGAGTTGTCCCAGAAACTTTGAAAATTTGCAAAAGTCGCTAACTTTTTTGCAACTTTTTAGCAATTTTTACAATTTAGTGAAAATGTGACCTTGCTCTTCTCCAAGCTTATCCTATACTCCATTCTAGGTTCTTAACATGACTCTTCGCACATCCTAGCCCTGATGACATCATGATGACATAATCAAAATTCATCTAAGCAAACAAGAGGCTTCCAAACACTTAAGCCCCAAATGCAGCATCCTAAAGACTTATGACCTAACTGATCTCTATCCCCTATTGGACTCACACACCATGGTCTACATGACCTTATGAAATATACACATGTCTTTGAGGGATTACACAAAAAAAGGAAAGATGATTGAATTAGTCAACCCATGGGTGCTCTTGCACCATTCTCCCCCTCTACATAAAAGAGTAACTAAGGAACAGTAGGGGATATGAAAGAAAGATCAATACCCAACTTGTTGAAGTTTCTCTCCTCCACCTAGGTAGCTTTAGATTTAGGGTGGTCCTTCCACTGTACTAGGTGTTCCATATAGACTATGTGTCAATTTTTCTTCTTCACTTTAGACTCCAAGATTTTCTCTTCTTGAAGCTTGGCCTTTGGAGGTATGGTTGTTGTACTAACATCTGAGAGGAACTCTTGAGTATTTTGATTAATCTTTGACAATGGTCCTTTGTATCTAACCAGGTCTGCTATGTTGAACACTGGTGAGATGGCTAGATCTGAAGGAAGTTCTACCTTGTAGGCATTAGCCCCATACTTGGCTAGAACCTTGTATGGTCCTACTCTCTTCATCTGCAACTTGGTAGGTACTCCTTTCTATAACCTAGATTTTTTCAAGTGAACCATCACATACTCACCTACTTCAAGATGAACATCTCTTCTTTTCTCAGCTACCTTGGCCTTCAATTTTTGGGTGGCTTCTGTTAGGGTCTTCTTGAGTTGCTCCTAAATCTCTTTCATAGTTTGAGAGAAGTCTTCTGCATGGCCACTCCTATATTCCATACTCCCCAAATCTCTGATTTCACTCACTCCCCTTGGGTGCATACCATATACTATCTCAGAAGGAATTATGTCTTTTGTCCTACTAACACTATCATTATAGGCATATTCTACATGTGGGAGGACTAAATCCCATGTTTGGCCATATTCCTTGGTTAGGCATCTAAGTAAGTTATCCAACACCCTGTTGATTACCTCATTTTGACCAACTTTTTATGGATGGTAAGTTGATCCAAAAGATAAATTGTCACCCAATCTATTCCATAATGTCTTCCAAAAATTCCCCATAAACTTTGCTCCCTGTCTGATACAATGCTTAGGGGAAGTCCATGTATCCTCACAACCTCCTTGAAGAAAAGATGAGATATGTGGCTAGCATCATGAGTAGTTTTGCAAGGGATAAATTGAATCATTATGCCCAACCTATCTACCTCCACATAAATTTTATCTAGTCCTGTCTTGGTCTTAGGAAGCCCTACTATGAATTCCATGTTGATGCACTCTCATGGCCTATTTGGAATTTGAAAAGGATGGTATAGACCTATATTGCTAGCTCCTCCTTTAGCTTTCATACATATATTCTCACATCCCTAGGCAACTTAGGCCAATAATAGAATCTTTGGACTAACTCCATTGTTTTGTTAATGCCAAAATAGCCACTAAGGATACCATTGTGCTTCTTCTAAATGAGATTTTCTCACATTGAGCCCTTAGGGACACATAGTTGTTTCCCTTTGAATAATAGAACACTGTGTAAAGTATATTTTTCAAATTGACTATGAAAGTGATTCTAAAAATCAAAACATAGCTTATAAGCCTCTAAGAAATACTCATCATCCTTGTAAAGGTCCTTAAAGATTTCTATGTCAATGCTTTGGAGTTAACTCTTGGACTATCAACAATCTCCTGCTTAGAGCTTCTGCCACCCTATTCATTTTCCCCTTCTTTTGTTTAATGGTAAATTTGAAGGCTTGGAGGTATTCCATCCATTTTAGGTGTCTATTGATTAGCTTGTCTTGTGTATTGATGTAACTCAAATCTTTTTTGTCTATGAACACCAAAAAATCCTTAGGTAGGAGATAGTGCCTCCATTTTCTAAGTGATTCTACTAATGTATACAATTCCAATTCATAGGTTGAATACTTATTTTTATCTTCATTGAACTTCTCACTAAAGAAGGCTATTGGTATATCCTCTTGACTCGACACTCCTCCTACTTCCACTCCACTTGCATCACACTCCAAGGTAAAAAACTTGTCAAATCTTGGTAATAGGAGAATAGGTTGGGTGGCTACTTGTTGTTTCAACTTTTAAAATGCTTGGCTTGCCTCATGATTCCACTTGAACTTGGTTTTCAACCCACCTTTGATGGTGTATAGCACTGGTGCACAAATGCCACTAAAATTCCTTATAAATTTCCTATAGAATTGGGATAATCCATGGAAACTCCTCACTTCTATCCCTGTGGTGGGTGTAGGCCAATTTAGGATAGTTTCAAACTTTCTTGGGCCCATCTTCAATGTACCTTGAGACACTAAAAATCCCAAGTAAATCAATTCTTTCTTGAGGAACTCACAGTTCTCCAAATTAAATGTTGATTTTTCTTCATGTAATCTTTTGAGTACAACCTCCAAATGTTTTAGGTGTTCCTATGTTGTCTTACTAAAGATAGGTATATCATTACTATATACCACCAAAAATCTACCTGTATAGTCCTTTAGGACTTCATTCAACAATCTCATGAATGTGCTAGGAGCATTAATCATCCCAAATGGCATAAGAAGCCACTCATACAACCCTTCAATGGTTTTGAAATTTGTCTTCCATTCATCCCCATCCTTTATCCTGATTTGATGGTATCCACTCTTAAGATCCAACTTAGTAAACTATTGATCTCCTTTGAGGCAATCCATTAGATCATCTATCCTAGGTAAAGGGAATCTATATCTAATAATAATCCTATTTATGGCCCTATAATCTTTGCAAAGTCTCCACTTACCACCTTTTTTTTATGCCAAGACCACTGGTACTATACATGGGCTGATGTTTTTCCTTGCTAGCCCTTGATCAAGCATCTCTTGTACTTTTCTGGCCACTTCTTGGTTCTACTCTAGTGTGAGCTTGTAAGTTTCTTTATTAGGTAGTGAGTCCCCTAGTATAAAGTCTATTTGATAACTTATAGACCTCTTAGGAGGTAGGGTTGCAGGTCTATCATCATTGACTATATCCTTGTATCTCCCAATCAAATATTGAACCTCCACTGGTATAGGTGCTTGTTTAGGCTTTTCCACTTTATTTGGCTTCACAACTATAGCATAACCTATACTACCTTATTTTTGAAGTGTGTTCATCAACTATTTCCCACTACTAAGTAGCACACTAGGAGTCTTTGTGTGAACTTCATCATCATCCATCAAGGACTGTATTTTGAATGTTTTGTCATCTATCTTGAATGAAATAGTGTTCCCCTTTCCATCATACATGGCTTCTTTGTCATATTTCCATGGTCTTCCCAATAAGATATGGTAGGCATCCATGGACAAAACATCACATAACAAATTGTCCTTGTACCCTCCAATGGAGAATTCAATCCATGTATGCTCATTCACTAGGACACTTTTCCCTTTGTTCAACCATGTCACCTTGTAGGGGTTTCTATGGGGCATATTTTCCAAGTTGATCTTATTAAATGCTTCATCTGCAATGATATTGTCTATGGAGCTTGACTCCACAATCACCTTACACACCATACCAAGGATCTTATACTTGATTATTAATAAGGCCCTTCTCTATTTAGGTTCTTCTTCCATCAGTTTTTATCAAGACCCTTCTAAATATAAGGTTCTCTCCCATCTCTGATTCAATGTGACTCACCTTAGGTGACTTGACACTTGATTTTTCCTCATGTTCATATGCCACCCTCTTCTCTAAATTTGAAGAAGATGCCTTCTCTAGACACCTATAAGCTAGATGTCCCATATGTCTACAATTATAGCACTTCATGCTAGCAAAGTATGAACTACTTCTTCCTACACCTATTTCTCTATTATAACCTCCATGAGTGCCTCTACCTCTATGATAACTTCCTCTAGAGCTGGTCTCACCACCTTTCTCAACAATTTTATACTCTCCTTGGCTCCTCTGATCAGTCCCTCTTCCTTGGTGACCACCTCTAGAATGTCTTTGGTCTCTACCTCTGCCTCTATTCCTTGAGCTGGAGTCTTGCTTCCTTCTACTCTTTTCCTCTATTTTAAGTGTCGATTGATATCACTGGTGTACTATTTTAGGAGTTAGGAGACTCATCTCATCTTGGATGGCCCACTTCAAGCCATTAAGATATCTGGTAGCCTTGATGCTTTCATCTTCTACCACCTTGGACCTTAGGCACAACTTTTGGAACTCCTTAGTGTAAATGTTAACATCAGTCTCCTTTTGTCTTAGACTCTATCTCCTTTTTTGTAACATGATTTTATAATCCTCTGGCATATAATTTTCCCTAACCTTGGCTACCATTCCTCTCCACATAGCTATGGACTTTTTTCCTTCTTTTTCCCTCTCTATTTGGACAAACGTCCACCATGTAAGAGAAGAGCCTCTAATTCTTTACTTAGATACTCTCACCTTCTGAGCTCCACTTATCCCATTACACTCAAAGTGGCTTTCCATGACTTCTATCCAATCAATGACTAAGTCTAGCTCCATTTTGCCACTAAAAAGTGGTACACCCTCTAATGCTTTTCCACTTAGGGCCTTAAAAGATTTTAGGAAAGGTTCTTGTTCCACCACTAGATCAAGTTTAGGAACTTCATCCTCTAATTTCTTACCCTTCCCTTCCTTCTCATCTATTCTTTCATTCACCTCTTTTGTTCTATCTTTCACTACTTCCAACTTCTTGGCTAGTTGGTCCCATCTTTCTCTCAACTATTTATTTTCTTCCTCCTGGTCTTTGAAATTCTTGGCCAATTCTACATTGGTCACCATCTTAGAGGATCCACTAGATTCACACTTTGACATGCACTTAGTTATCCCAAATATTTTGGGGCTCTGATACCAATCTGATAGGGAAGTTGGATGAGCTAATCACAAGCTCATGCTTAGGTCTCACAAATGACCTTGGGGAGCTCACTCCTGACACCTACTAACTCACCTATAGGATCTCCTCTTGTTTCTTTATCCCTTTTCCAACTAACCAAACCAACTATCATGAAATACTACCAAGACTTTGCTAAGTTCTTGGTGCTTCACTAGCTTCCCTACACACTAGCCCTTAAGCCCATATAAGTACTTTCCACCTCTAATGTTAAACTGAACTCTTGTAGAGGTGAGGAGGTGTTCATATAAACTACACTTTGTCCATTTAGGGGTTTTGGAAGTCTTTTTTTATCTATATTCTTTACCAATTTCATCAATTCTTCACAAAGTAGACCTAGAAGGAAGATCCCCTTATTATGTCTCCTATTCTTGGAAAATAGGACTTTACACCAAGACCTTTCCAAATGACCCTAAAAATTTCTTATGGATTCTTGCTTCAATTATCAATCTCTCATAGATTTTTGAGGTTTTAGGGTTCTACCTTTCCATACAATGCCCTAACCAAAAATGAGTATTTTGGAAGGGCTTTAAGGCTTCTTTGGCTTCTTAGTTTACGTTTAAGTATTGGGGAACCATATGTATTGGCTAGACCCTCTCCTCTTCACCAGATCTTGTAAAGACCTCTATATTCAACCTACAATCCCTTCTTTATAGCTTGCTAGACACCCCTGCAAGTTATCAATGTTGCAACTTAGTCTTCCCTAGCTGAGCTCACCACATGCTTGCCTAGTGAAAGACTTTGAAAATTATTCCCATGTATTTGAGGGACCATGATTTTTTACAGTGTTACATTTAGTCTACTCACTATCCTCATGAGGTCATATAGATTGAACAGTGGGATCATGAGCTAGGTCTCCATCTCTAAGAACTACCTGGTTTGAACCAATGAACTACTAAAAAGACAAAGAATTTGTACACACTAATTAAAGAATAACAAAATACTAAACTAATGACACAAAATGAAAGGAGAGATAATAATATAATCCATCCATGGGTTTTAGTTCACATTTCAATTCAAAAACGTACTTCTGCAACTCTATAACTACCAAGATTAACACAAATTCATGCACTGTTGTCTTTCTCAAAGTAACAAATTCATACATAGAAAATCAAACCTTGGGAATAGGTCCAATGTTTTCCTAAATAGTCCAACCATCACCTTTGGTTTCCATTAGGGAACTATTAAGTTGTTAGAGTATGTTTGGATAGAGTTGTCCGAGCAACTTTGAAAAGTTGCAAAAGTTGCTTAGCAACTTTTTTTGCAACTTTTTAGCAATTTTTACAACTTAGTTAAAATGTGACCTTGCTCTTCTCCAAGCTTATCCTAGACTCCATTGTAGGTTCTTAACATGAATCTTAGCACATCCTAGCTCTGATGACATCATCAAAAGTCATCTAAGCAAACAAGAGTCTTCCAAACACTTAAGCCCCAAATGCAACATCCTAAAGACTTACGACCTAACTAATCTCTATCCCCTATTGGACTCACAAATTGTGGTCTACATGACCTTATGAAATATACATATGCATTTGAGGGCTTAAAAAACAAAAAGAAATAGGATTGAATCAATCAACCCGTGGGTTCTTCTACACTAATAACCTAAATAAATACAATGCTTAAGAAGAATTTTCTAGCATTTATCACTGTAAATGGCCTGAATAACCCCTTTAGCACACAATGCTAGGCCTTTATTCTAGGTTGATAAAAGGCCAATGCCTCTAGATTCTATAGGAAGGAAATAATATTCACAAGAAACTCTATGAAATCTATGATTTTCAACTCCAAAATCCCATAAAAAGTCCAACAAAATCTTTTCAAGTTTATTGTAAGAGGATTTAGAGGGATTCCAATATGAGGAATAGTACATATGAGTGACAGTGAAAACCTTTCAAAAAATATGGAATTTACTGTAATACCCCAAAAATGGGCTATAGGTTCATTAACCTCTATATTGACAATTTGAATGAAATCGACATCGACCTCAAAAATCAACCTGAGTTATTTGAGTGATTTATGGATTTTTTCCCATGCACCTCCAAAGCCCTGGATTTCTATAAATTAATGCTTCAGCTCATCTCAAATCATCTCATCTTTTTGCATCCTCACGCTGTCAAATTGGAGACTGAAGAATCATCTTTGTGAATCCAAGCTATTTTGACATCATTCTTGTTTTTGAGTATTGCATATCATTTAGAATTCATCTTAGATCAATTCATTGCATATCAATTTCATCTTAAATTCTAGATTCATATCAATTTTCATCATATCATTGCATAAAAAAATTAAAAAAATAGATTAATTGCATTCATTCCATATCCATCTTTTGCATTAAAATCTTTCAGTTAGGTGTTGTCAAGGTCACTGATCTCAATACAATCTAAGAACATCATACTCGCACCTATTAGAAGGCAGTAAATTGCCTGGTTAGTTTAGCTTTCATTTATTGCATGATTTTGATTTTAGCTAACCTCTAATGTTTTACTAAAGTGTTGTGTCTACAGAATAGGTACAAAATTCACACACATTTTTGGCGCCCACCGTGGGGCAACCCACCTTTACATGCTGGTTTTGATTTTTTTTGGAGCTAAAACCCTAAAGTTTCAAAGATTTACTTTTATCTCCCAAATGCCTCATAGTTTTGGTCTGAAATTTTTTTTCCAGGTTCGAGACATATCAGGGAAGCTTTGATAAAAATTCAAAATTTTCTGAGATGTTTTGAATTTTTAATAATTTTTTTTCTATTTTTCATAAAAAATTCATTTTCAGCACAAATCATCATATTTTTTGAAAATTTTTACATTTTCAGAAATCTCTTCAAATTCTACAACGAGCTCATTCTTTGTGTTTTAAATTTGGATGCAATATAATATCTCAAATAGTCAATTTACAAAAAATTGTTCTATTTTGGTAAAATGGGTCTCTAGGGCACAAATGAAGAGATTTTTCTAAAAATTTTACATTTTTGGAAAGCTCTCTATTTTTTAGCAAGGGTCTCTATTTTGTATTTCTATTTTTATGGCCGAAATCATATCAAAAAAATTAGATCTTGTTGACTAGGTCAAATGCAACAAAAATAAAATAAAATTTTTGTGATGGGTATGCACTTATTTTTCATATGATTCAATGCATGATATGAGTTGTCATTTGGATTATTTACTAGTTATTATTGCTTCTAACAATTGGTTTTTAGATCTAACCCTAGGGTTTTCATAAGTTGAATATACCTTTCATATCTTGTTGGCTTGTTGGCTTGTTGGCTTGTTGGAGAGTTTGTGGCTTGCTTGCATGGAAAAGCTCAACAAAAATTGCTAAAATAGGTAAAATCTACTAAGCGCATTATGAGGAACTCAATTATTCTATTACATCTGATAACACTTCATTTTGCGACATAAAATAAACTTTCTTGTGTCAAGCTTGTGTGACTTTTCTTGCTTTCATATCACAAACTTCATTTTGGGCTATAAAAATGAACATAGTTTGCTTTCAGCATCTTTGTTACACATAGTAATTAGGCCCCATGAACACTATTTGTGGATCTTGAGAGAGTGGGTTTCCAGTGAAACTCTTCTCAATGAAGGATCCCTTGTAGGTGGGGAGGATACTGAGGGAGTCTCACGTTCCACTAGATCCGTGTGTCTTCAAATTTTGATTGAGGCATTCTCTCTCTGGAGAGGTTGATAGATCCTAAGGGGTTGACGTCATAGATCTTTGTGAGATAATCTTGGTCTTAGCATGTCAGATTAATCTGTCTACTTTGTTTGGGTTAAAAGTGAAAAGGCTAGGGGATTATGCTCTACTTCCTTTTTGGATAGTACCAGAAACTCAAATCCTTGAATCTGGAACCAGTCTCCATGTGGTATATCTTGTGAGTTACCTTTAGAGAGGGTTAACCATAGTGGACATTCCCTTAATTGGGTCAACCATGTTTAAGTAACCTCAAGTGATAATAGCCATTTTCATCGTGGTAGTGACAACCACTATATAAATGTCCTGTTGGAAGAAATCTCCATAGGTGTGGTTCATTATTGGGTTGTCAGATCTCCCTAGCAGCTCTTGATTGATTAAATTCTCAGACTGTGTCAAAACCCTAGTGTGTCAAGATTTTAGTCCACCCCTTTGGATTATAAAAGTTGCAGAGTCAAACCATTACTAAAAACCCTAGCGAGGCCAAATTTCTATTTTCTAAGGTATATGTGCATTATTGCAAAACATTTTTGGAACATACACAATTAGCACTTCTGAGGATTAGAATGAATAAGTCACTTGATTGTTCATGTGCAAGGTTGCTTTTTCCCTTGTTCATTGTTTTTAGACATGCTTGAAATCACTTGCTTGCTATTTTGTGTGCTTGTTTATCTATCTGGTTATTGAAAATGGATAAATCTGTTACAATCCTCAAATCTGGACATTAAAATTTGCAAACAATTTGAAACTGAAAACCTAAAATTTGCAAAATCTGAAGCAAAATCCTTTCTGGTGTCAAAAGTCATCCTAAAATTTCAAAACTCGTATCAAAGCCAAAGTCAAAGTTGTTAGAGGTTGGTCAGATTTGTCAAAAATCCAATTTTTATAGCCTATTTCCAGAATCTGTCAAACAAATCACTGTGTTAGGAATAGAGTAGAAAACTACTGAGAATCCAATCATTTTCCTAAAGTGGCCTTTTGAATCTGATTTAGCCTTCTATTTAATTGATTTGAGTCTTTATCATCTTGTGTGAAAACATTGTCATAACTATCTATCTTCAATCAATCATCAAAATGACTAAGTGTTGTGAACTCATGTCTGCTATCTTTTGGGAATCTACCCATACATCTAGGGCACAGTATCCCTCATCTAAGTCATATCTATACTTCAATCAATCAAACCTTGACAAGGTTGCATCATCTGATCATCTTGATTCAATTCATTCTTTAGTTGTCTTCATCTTATTCTTTTGCTTCACCCAAGGTTAATGGTGGAGACTAGAGCTTCCTCACACAAGAAATTGGAAGAAGCATCTCATATCATACCTTTGACTACTCAACAAACTCCACCTCAATCTATCCCAGGGAGTCCTAAAACTCCTAACATGTCTCAAAGAATTAGTACACATGAGGAAGAAATTCTGATCACCACTATGATGAAGCAGATGCAAGCTATGCAAGTCAAGCTTAACAAACTTGAGAAAGAAAAGGAACCTAAAGAGTTCTCCATGGAAGATCTATGCCCTTTTCCATTTGATAAAGACTAGTACATGTCACCATGCCCTCAGACAGAATATGAGCAATGTGATAATCCTTTTGATACTTCTTCCATGAAGAGTGACAAACCCATCTTTGAAGACTTTGAAGACTATGGTGACTATGATGAGGGACAATATAGTGATACCTATGAACCCTCTATTCCTAAGAATCCTCCTTGTCATGTGTTCCTGCTTACTACAAATGGGCCGTCACATTGGATAGATCATGATGGTGATCCATATGATTCTAATTTTGAAAGAGACTTTGATGATTTTTGTGAACAATATCTAGATGATACATCCACTTCTATTAAGGAATATAAAATGTACCACGCTAATTGTAAATGCCAATACTATAAGGATCTCTCCTCTAAGAACTCTCATGCTAAAAATAATGATTACACTCTCAAGAAAGATCATGTTAATGATGAACCTTTGTCTTTTGATGGTTCCCTTCCATCCCCTACTTCCTCCAATACCCATACATTTCCTAAAGCTCCCAAGCCTATCAAATCTCTCATAGAACCTTCATCCGACACAAGCCCTGATACTTTTCATACGATTACCTATAGTTATCCTCAAGGGCTACCTCTTAAAGAAACTCAAGCTAACCTTCACTTGGCTTCAAATACTTTCAATAATGCTAAACCCAAAGAGCTAAGCCTTTATACGCTACAATGCCTAGTTTAGCTAGTCCTCCACCATCTCTTCCAAAGTCTTCCATACAATCCCAACACACTTCCTTATCCTTAGAAGTGGCTCCATGTCAAGAGGAATCTAAAAATGATAAAGAAAAGAACATAAAGAAAGATCAAGATCAAGAACCCTCCATGTCATCCAATCCTTTCCATGATGTCTCTTATCCACTTCAGGGTTCTTTTGATCCTGCACACCCTTTCACATGCATTCCACCATGTCTTAAGTCTTCTCCTAAGCAAGATCAAGATACTACTTACACTATTGAGCTTATTGACAATCAAAATAACCTGACTACACTTGCACTTTCCAAACATGATACTTCCATTAAGGTTGGTAGAAATGGTGTTGTTACTTCCAATGTTAAGCCTATTGAAAATCAAGAGAAAAATTATGCACTTATGCTATCCAAAGATCCTTGTCAAGATCAAAGTCTTTCATCTTCTTATTCTACCACTCCATTTTCATTTCCACTTTCTACTCTTCCTAAGCCTTTGCAAGCTTTGAACAATCCTATCAAAGAAGGTGCTCATATTCAAGATGTCTATGATTCTATTGAAAATTCTAATCCTCACTCTAAAGATGCTGATATCCTTGGTTGTCATATAGATGCTGATGAACTTATTGATTATCCTTTTGTATCTTCCATGTCCATCCTTGGACCTACTCCACCACTACTAAGAGCTTCACATTTGCCTTCCATCTTGGGTCCTTATGTCCCTTCACTTTCCCCTCCTAACTCTCCTAATTTTCCATCCATCTTGGGTCATTACATCCCTCCATCTCCCATCTTTCCTCAAGATCAACATAGATGCACACCCTTGAATCCTTTTCATCCACCCACCCATCTAAACCAATCATATTCTCCTTTTTCTTCCACAAGTCCCAAGTCTTTTTGAAGTAACTTGAATGTTCAATACAAGAAAAAGAAGCAATACAAGAATCCATCAAAAATAGAAGATCACCATGTCTCTTTTAATCGACATGGAAGCATAAAGTCAAAAGAGATATCTAAGAAAAAAAACTACAAGACAAGTATGGGTTCCAAAATCCATCATTAAAGATATTCTCTCTAGATCATCAAAAAGAAATGAAAAGCCTACAGCTATATGGATTCCAAAATATCTCTTGAAAGAGTCTAGTGTTGAGCAACAAGTGAAGTTGACATTCAAGCTTCCAAAGACTTTCACTTCATCTTCTTCCAAAAACATTCTTCCATTTCGTGCACCTAAACCGCAACCTTTGCTATCCATTCACCATATTCCTTCACGTATTCCTTCATTCACATTTTTTGCATCCTCTCAGCACCCTTCAAGGTGTGTGTTGATGTTGATCTTGCCTTCCTTTCCATCTACCCTTTCAAGATCCTTCCATTCATTATCCTTCTACCTTCTATTAGTTTTCCTCATTTTCCTATTCCTCCTATCTTCCAACCTCACTCGCTTTACATAAAACCTTATCCTCCATTTTCCTCTTCCATCTCCCTTTCCCTATCAGCATCTTTGAGCGTATCATTTTGAATCCTTGGCATATCATGGTTTTATCCTTTCAAGGAGCATTATCTAAAAAGCTTGCCTTCTTCCAAATTGAGAAAAAAAAAATTTAAAAAAAAATTTGAAAATGTGCCTTGGTGAAAACCTGGGAACAGGCACCTTGGTAGCAAAAGTAAAGAGAAATAAATTCATCCTATGGTGAAAACCACTCCCTTGTGATGCCTTGGATAAGTACCATGATGAAAACTTGGCAATCAGGCATCATGCGTAGTTCTTCTACATATTTCATCCATTCGATCTTCTCTCTTTGATCTTGACAATGTTGATCTATACATGAACATTTGGCTATCTTGTGAGCTATCTTATGATGATCTTGCTTTCATTCTTTTCATGTTTAGCCTTCATATTTATCTTCCTCCATTCATTTTCACCTATCGCTATCCTTTTCCCCTTGGGTCTTGATCTTATAAATTTAAAATTTAAAAAAAAAAAAAAAGAGTAAAACATGGTGCTATGAAGCCTCTTGACATGTCTACTCTTTTTTACTACATCCTTTCCTTCTTTGGCATTACAATTTTGTGACTTATCCTATGCTGGCCTTTCATTGCTTGTCCAAATGCACTTTACATGACAATTTTTCCCTAGCTTGGGTACCCTTGAGGAGTTTTCCCTTGAGGATTTCTTCCCTTCATTATCATTCATTCTCTTGTCTTCCATCTCTTCCACTAGCTTGCTAATCCCTCTTGTTCTCCACCTTGCTAGACATTGGGACTGCACGATATGATCTTGCTTGGGAGTTTGCAATGGAAAAAGATGCTATCAAGTATACCAAGTATTAGAACAATCATCAGAATCAGTATCAGAACCAGTATCAGAACAAGTATTAGAACCAATATGAGAACTAGTATCAGAACAAGTATCAGAACTATTATCAGAACCAGTATTAGAACCATTATTAGAACAAGTATCAGAACAAGTATCAGAACAAGTATCAAAACCAGTATCAGAACAAGTATTAGAACCAGTATCAGAACAAGTATCAGAACAAGTATCAGAATCAGTATCAGAACAAGTATTAGAACACCTACTGAGGCTACACCTTTCACTTTAGTTTATGGGTCTGAAGCGGTACTACCTATTGAGGTTGAAATCCCATCACTAAGAATTAGAATGCATGGTCTAGTAACTGATGATGACTACAGAGTGTCTAGGTTGCAAGAACTTGAACTACTAGATGAGCGCAGACAAGCAGCATATGATCATCTCAGAGTATATCAGAAGAGAATGTCTAGAGGCTACAACAAGAAAGTCAGACATAGAGAATTTCAGGTTGGTGATCTAGTATTGAGAGAAAATCCTAAAAATCAATCACATCGAGAGCGTAAGGGGAAGTTTGAACCCAACTAGCTGAGTCCCTTTGTAATCACTGCTACTTTTGGCTCTGGTGCCTATCAACTCTCAATTACTGAAGGAGAACAGCTCTGAGAACCAATCAACATTCTCCATCTAAAGAAATTCTATGCCTAAAGCATTCAGTGTTTGGTAAAATATCTTGAAAAAATCTTAAAAATTGGAAAAAGTCCTGAAAAAATGAACATCTTGGTGAAAACCTTGCAATAGGCACCTTGATGATTCACAAAAAAAGTAAAAATATCAAAAATTTAAAAAGAAATTGAAAAAATACAAAATACAAAAAATTGAGAAAAAGAAAAATAAGTGCCTTGGTGAAAACCTGGAAACAGGCACCTTGGTAGCAAAAATAGAATCTCTACCAAGATGGTGAAAACTCAGCAAACGGGTGCCACTTGTTTCAAAACGCTCCATCTATCAGCGCAATCTTGGTCTTTCCTAGCTTTCAATCTTGCTTTAGTTTGTACATATCTACCGGTTTGTTTCTACATTCCTATTTTCAATAAGTCAGTCTGTACACCAATCAGCTCAGGCATCTGTATCCTATCAATGTTCAAACTTGGGGGCAATCAATGTCATATCCTATGGCCTCCAATTTATCTTAGGCGTATCATATCTAGTCAGAGTCCTTTGAAGCTTCATTTGAGTCAGTCAGTCTATCTTGTCTCTAGAAAGGATTTTGCATCTCCAACAATGCAATCAAACATCAAAAACAAACTGAAAACAATTTGCGCTTTACATGCTTTTATCTCCTTGTATGCTTACTAATTCGCATTGAGATTTTTGCATATTATGTCCTTTTGAGCTCTTCGATGATGTCCTTTACAGGATTTAGAGAGTGATGACTGGGGGCATAATCTTTTCTTTGTCTTCTGCTTGTATGTGAAAATCTAACAACTTTGGAAATTCTGGATTGAAATGGTGTCCGACTATAAGAGCCTCTATCTTGAATTGGATGGCCATGCGTACCTCAACCATTGATACCCAGAAAATTCAAGGAAGTTTGATCTAACTATTGTCTTTTTAAGTGAGTTCTTTCTCCTATTGTGAAACGCGATCTTACCTAAGGATGTGAATGATAAAGGGTCACTACAAGTAATTCACATTGGATTTAGAATGATCTCTTGACTGTTTGATGTGTTTTCCATGCAAGGCATATTCAGGTCATCACGACATTTATGTTTTGATGCTTATACAAATTGCTATATCAAAATGGACATGATATTCTAGTCATCCTAACATTTATGCCTTGGTGCTTATATCTAATCTGACATTCTGAAAACAAAATCAATATTCATATATCCATGGTTTCCTAACCAGTGGATGTTGTATTGATTCATGCCCATACAAATCGATATTCATATGTCTATGGTTTCATAACTAGTGGGCATTGTATTGATTTATCCGGTTACCTAAATGTTCAATGATGATAAAAAAATAGACATATGATTAGTGACTAGGTCCTAGGTCTTAGGTTGCATTTCATTCTGCATGTCTCTTTGCATTTTGCATATTTACATGATCTCACAATGGTTGGCTAAACTTCAATGCTTAAACAATTCTTCAAATATCTCTTCAAATCTAACAAGAGCTGAATCTCACACGAAGGTTCCTCCAACAAAATAGTAAGTAGAATCCTTTTTTGGGATCAAAATCAAAATTTGAGATCATTCATATTATTAACTACTTGCATAATTGACCTTCGATCATCACATAAATCCAAAATTCAACTTAACTGATTATCTTACATCAAACTATCAAAATTTCAACCATGGTCAACTCATGGTCAAACCTAGTCAAACTTGGTCTTCTGGACCTCCAAATGATGTAGAATGCATTTTCAAATGTGTTTAACCATTTTTCCAATCATTTAGCATGCTTCTAAACTATCAAACACTGGCTTTTCTTGTCAGATTTCAATTTTCATCCCGAAGGGGGCATGGTATTGCATATCATTCAAAGTCTGTAATCTAATTTGAAATCATATCTTTCCTCAGTAATCAAGGTAACAACCATGTCTAGTTGATGACTCATCAAAAGACCTCATCGCTTGGGGCAAATCGATCATCGCTCAGGGCATATCAGATTCATCGAGATCCATATCAATCTGGTACTCTCCTAATCTTTTTGGGGTAAATCGATCATCACTCGGGGAAAATCGATCATCGCTCGGGGCATATCAGATTCATCAAGATCCATATCAATCTAGTACTCTCCTAATCTTGTAAATTGTATCATTTTTTGCAACTATCGGTTCAATTGTGTTATTTCCTTGATTCTTCGATAACTGAAGGGTTCAAATGTGATACCTACATGATTATTCTAAGGACAATCGGGTCTAGAATCAGTCACTCACTTCTTCACAATCATAAGGTTCAGAATCAGGTGTTTTGACGCTTTTGTTTCATTGGTTCATCACTGTTATAGTTAACATTATCTTTGGTCATTCAGGACTTATTATCTTCATATCAAATCTTTTAATCAACTTCTATCTCATATCAATTATCAATTTCAAACATTAGTTTCATATCTCTATCAAACATAGACTATCTTTGAACCACTGCGCTTCGCACAACAATTCAAAGAGGGGCAAAATGTAATACCCCAAAAATGGGCTATAGGTTCATTAACCTCTATATCGACAATTCGAATGAAATCGACATCGACCTCAAAAATCAACCTAATTTATTTGAGTGATTTATGGCTTTTTTTCCCATGCACCTCCAAAGCCCTAGATTTCTATAAATTAAGGCTTTAGCTCATCTCAAATCATCTCATCTTTTTGTATCCTCACACTGTCGAATTGGAGACTAAAGAATCATCTTTGCGAATCCAAGCTATTGTGAGATCATTCTTGTTTTTGAGTATTTCATATCATTTAGAATTCATCTTAGATCAATTCATTGCATATCAATTTCATCTTAAATTCTAGATTCATATCAGTTTTCATCATATCATTGCATAGAAAAATCAAAAAAATAGATTAATTGCATTCATTCCATATCCATCTTTTCCATTAAAATCCTTCATTTAGGTGTTGTCAAGGTCACTGATCTTGATACACTCTGAGAACATCATACTCGCACCTATTAGAAGGTAGTAAATCACCTGGTTAGTTTAGCTTTCATTTATTGCATGATTTTGATTTTAGCTAACCTCTAATGTTTTACTGAAGTGTTGTGTCTACAGAACAGGTACAAAATTCACACACATGTTTACTAGCCAAAGAAAGTAGTTTGATAATCTAGTGAGAAATTTTTCTCTCTATCTAAGCCAAAATTACATTCTATAGATCAGCAAAAAACCCTAGAAAGAAAAATGAATGTCCAAGAATTTAAAGATTTCACCATGATGGATCCACTTCCACTCATAATGGAGAATCCAAGGTGGAGCGAGAAGAAAATATTACCTATAACACTAGGTTTTTTGCCATTGAATTTTTGAACTGGAAGCATGATAGAAAGTGTTGAGGCAATAAAGATCCACTTGGACATTATATTCATCCTCAATCAACATGAGGAAGGATTCATGATCAACAAAGTCTCCATTGACAAGTTGAGAAGGTTGTTACAAGTAGTGGTTGTCATTGCACTGAAAGATGGACATTTTAATGCCTGATACAACCACTAGACTTATAGAAGACATAGGAGGTAGTTAAGCCATGTCATAAATCCCAAGGGGAGTGCTGACCATTTTTTCAACAATCTCCCCCTTAGTGTTACCCAAGGGGATTCGAACTTGTGACCAAGATTTGATACCACTTGTTATAAGTAGTGGTTTCCATTGCACCAAAAGATTGACCTATTAATGTCTGATACAACCACTAGACTTATAGAATAAATAAGAGGCGGTTAATCCATATCACAAATCCCAAGGGGAGCATTGACCATTTTTCCAACAAAGGTAACTTGGGAAAGGAAATTCCCCTGACACAACTAGTAGAAATGGAAGAGGCCATAATATATCTAAAGCCTAATAGCTATAAGAATATAAAGCAACAAGGCTAAAGGATAGCCCTGGAAGATGTATATGAAAAGGCCAAAAGTAATAAATTTCCAACTATTTATGGAAATACAAGTTCAGGCATCACCAAAAATAATCTTAACACATTAAATGAAGTGAGGACCAAACCAAAGAGCTTTGTGCATCACAAGAATAAATGACCATTCAATGTGATCATAAGCCTTGGAAAAGTCAATTTTGACAAAAATCACATTCTCTTGGAGTCACAAGCCCATTCCATTCCTTCCTAGAAAAGAGTAATGTTGTCCAAGATGAGCCACAACTTGATAAAACCAGTCTCATCTGGCTGAACAATAAGAGGAAGGATATGGTTGATCTTAAGGGAAAGAGATTTGGCAATGATCTTGTAGAGACATTTATCAAATTAATGGGTCACTACTTTCATATGTCCCTTGAATCCCATATCTTAGGAATAAATTTAATATTCCCTTTTTTGATAAGTTGACATAAATATTGAGAAATAAAAGCCTTGAGGTGGACCTTATGAAGGTTAGGACCCACACAAGGCCACAAGGCTATGTAAAATTCACAAGGGAAACCATCACACCTAGGATCTTTATCATCTACCATGGGATAAATTACTTCTTTAAGATCCTCAATGGTTAACAGCTGGTCACAAAAAAAAATTGAGAATCAAGGAGCTGAGAAGGAACAACCACAAGGAAATCCTTCTCATAATGTCTAAAAAATTCTTGAAGAATATATAGTAGCTCAAAGAGAACCATCTAGCCTTCTTTGATGTGCTTAATACTAGGGGAGGAGTGATGAGATCTGAGAGAAAGAAATAATTATTTAGAAGCCCAGTCTCACACATTGAGCTAGTGAATTTTTGCCTTGATCTGAGATCCTCTAGTAGAATAATGGTCTACAATTTTATTTTGGTGACATTATTTGAGAAACCCTAACCTGCAAGTCAGGTCAAAATGTATTCAAAGCTAATGTTTCAAAATTAGCATACAAATATTATGTTTTTGCTTCATAATATCACTAAGGATACGTGCCCAATTGTCTACCATAAATGTGGAGAAACTACATTGTGAAACAATCCAACTAGTTTGTTGAGTAGGTCTAGCCTCAAGATTCCAAATCCATTGAATGTAGGTCATCATTGGTTTATGATGTAGAAATGATGTGTTAAAAAAGAATTACATTTTAGAAGGATGCATATAAGCTATCTTCCATTAAATTTTGAGCTTGATGGGGTTGTGGTTTGACAAACTAACTGCAAAAAGAGGTAGGATAGGTAAATCTTTATTTTTTTCAAAGGAAAAAATATTGAGCCAACATCATGGCACGATCTAGCCTTTTATTTTTTTTTATCAAAATTAGCTTGAAATTTTTGCCAAGTTTTCTAGGTAAAATGAGGTTGATGGAAAATGACATTGGGGTCGAAAAGGCCTAATTTATTGTGCATGTAAAATAAGGCCTCACATTCTCTAATTATCCATTGAAAAGTTAGAATACCTAATTTTTCAAAATCCACCTCAACCATATTGAAATCCCCACACATAACCCAATTTGTTAGTGGTAAAGAGTCAACAACCCAATACCACAATTGAGATATTTCCATAGCATCATTGGGAGTATAAAAATTAATGATCCTAAAAGAATGATTGTCGTTAGACATGAGGACCTAGACTACTCTCTACATGGGATAAGTTTTAGAATGTGAGGTTGATGTTATCGAATGATGTTGTTATTAATGGTTGTTATTTATGTCAACATACTCATCTTGTAGCCTCTTTGTGTATTGTTTTCTATGTATCTGATAGAATGGTGTGTCGGTTGATGTGTACTAATAGCTTGGTGTATTGCTTGGTATGTTCACAGATAGCTTTATGTTCATGGAATCTACATCTTCGTACATTGTATGGTTTGGTTTGATCCTATCTGGATGTTTTTGGGTCTCAACCATGAAATTATAACATTCTGAATATATCTATTGGAACCAACTACTTTTGTGATCATCTAGCATGTTGTTTTAAGTGGGGCATATTGTACTGATTGAGGTGGTCCTCAGTTCACTCCTTACCACTGCAATAATGTTTTGGTGTGACCTATTATAAATTATTTGGTTGACATATTAGATCTCCTTGAGATGTGCATATGGAGTATGAATTTTAGTTGTTTGCATCAATTATTATTAATCATCATCAACATATCAATCAAGTCTCATGTCCATTGATATGCAAAGTGGATATGAATATATTTGTTGTAGATTTGTATTCGTGGTTAGCTTCATGTTGATCTCAATGATGGATTTTACCTATTTTCATATTTTATTTTTGTGAGTCTCATGTATCGGTAGTGATCCCTTGTATATCAGTAGTGAGCCTTACTATTATGGAAATGAGCATTTGTATCTACAATGAGCAGTCTTGGTAGTGAGCCTTTGTAACAAATCACCTTTTAGTGTTACCTTATTAGGTGTTCTTACATTTCATGAGAATTGGCTTCTCTTTGGTTTTTCCCATTTTGGGTTTTCCATGTAAAAAATGGTTTTCTCTATGTCAGTGTTTATTTTTTCTCAATTGCATGTGCTACATGTGAATGTTGATATTATTAACCGACAGATCTAAAGTTTTATATCTATCAATTGTGAGTTGACCAATAGAGAAAACTTTAATAAGTGTGTGTGGGAATAATTGATTCATCCCCCCTCTTAGTTATTTGACCTCTTCAATAATTGGTATTGACGCTTGCTTCCTTGGTGAAGAACTTAACCACTTGAGGAAGATCTGATGGCACACGATTTGACTATTCCTTTGTTCAATGGATCAGAATATAGTTCATGGAAAGATAAAATGAAAGTAAACTTGGTATCAGTTGGTTACAAGGCTTGGAAGCATGTGGAGATAAAGTATGTATTTCCTCATAATGGGGTTAAAAATAAGGATGAAGCTGAGGCATATGAGGAAAATGAAAAGGAAAGGTATGTTAGTACTAGCACTTTATCAAAAATAGAATTAGCTAAGGTTATTTCCTTGGTAAATGCTTATGAAGTTTGAGAAAAGTTGAAATAAATCTATGAATGGAATGAAAAAGTTAAGTTATCTAAGAAGTTGACAACAAAAAGGCATTATGAGAATCTAAGAATGGAAGATGGAGAAGATACCAAGAGTTATTTTCAGAGAGTTGAGAATGCATTGAATGAAGTCAATAATCAAGGAGGTACTATCGCTGATGAATACTTTATGGAAAATATATTGATGACATTATCATACAATTATAGTGACAAGATATTAGTGATTGAGGAAGTGTACAACCTAAATAAGTTTACCAAATAATAGATGTTTGGTACCTTGACAATGTTTGAGTTGAAAAAATTTGGCAGAGAAAAAAGAAAATTTGAAACAAAATTCAAATAAACAAAGTCATATGATGATCTTGATGATGATGATGATGATAAGGATCTTGAAGTTAACTTTGCAAGAAGATTGAATAAAAGTACTTGCAAGTATAAAGGTATGTTACCTCTAAAATGTTTTATATGTAGAAACATTGGTCATTTGGATACTTGATGTCTAGAGAAATGTCCTAAAAAAAAGTTTAATAAGATCATTAAAAAGTCTAATTATGTGAATAAATATGCTAGTATCTCAGATGATGAATCAGAGATAGAGGATTGTCTATTTTATGCTGAAGAGGATAACAAAATAGAGATTGACATTACTAACATTTGTGCTAAAGTTGATGTTGAAACTACCTTGTATGTTAAAAGAAAGAAAAATGAATCGCTGATTGGTAGTGGTTGTTATCATCACATCACTGGTGAAAAAAGTAAGTTTGTATCACTTAGAAAGTATGATGATGGTCTTATTATATTTGGTGATGAAAAAGTAGCTTATATTGTTGGTAAAGGTTGTATTACCTTTGATTGAAATAATAACACTGACAATGTCTATTATGTAAAGGTTTTATATCACAATTTATTGAGTGTTGGACAGATTAGTCAAAATGGATATGATGTCATTTTTTAAAATGAAGGATGTGAAATAAGAAAGAGATAAGGATACCTAATTGAAATCTGAAAGAGGATAGAAAGAAACATGTACCATCTAGAAGGAGCTTCTTAAGGATGTTGTTTGTTATCTCAGACCAATGACAATTGGCTCTGGCATAAAAGGATGTGTCACACAAACTTTAATAATCTACTGAGAATAAGCTCATCTCATGCAGTAAGAGACCTACCCAAACTATGTAAACCATAAAAAATTATCAGCAAGGATTGTCAAGAAGGGAAAAAGAGAAGATAATTATTCAAATAAAAGGACTAATCTTGTACCAGTGTATTATATATTGGGCACACCAATCTCTATGGTCCTACCAAAACTAGTACCTTCCAAGGAGAAAGGTATTTTTTACTTTTTATTGATGACTATTCAAGAATGAAATGGGTTTCTTTTCTTAGAGATAAATCTAAGGCATTTGAGAAGTTCAAGATATTCAAAGCTAGGTTTGAGATTGAGAGTGGTAGAAATATTAAATGTTTGAGATCTAAGAAAGAAGGATAGTTTACATCTTATTCTTTTAAAAAAATTTGTGAGAAGCATGGCATTAAGAGATAGTTTTAAGAAGAAAGAACACCCCAGTAGAATGGTGTTGTGGAAAGGATGAATCAGAAAATTTAGGAATTAGAAAAAATTATGTTGAAAGAGGAAAGTCTACTAGAAATTTATTGGAGAGAATCAATGCATACTATTGTGTATACACTTAATGGATTTTTGTACCAGAATAAATATAGAAAGACTTCATACGAGTTATGGATTATAAGAAGCACCTACGGTGAAATCATTCAATATATTTGGTATAAAATATTATATTAGAAAGGATGAAGACAATATTGGGAAGTTTGATAGAAGATTTTATGAAGGAATATTTCTAAGATATTCAACAAGGAGGAGTATCGGTGTTACAATAAGATACTGAACAAAATTGTGAAAAGTGTGAATGTGAAGGTTGATGAAGAGTTTCAAAAGGTCCCTAGGTGATACATTGAGTATGAATATGATTCAGAGGACAAGATAAAGGAAGAAAAGAAAGAAGAAGAAGATAATCAACTGACACAGTCATCTATAGTGAATAAACCAAGGTATGTACAAAAAAATCATTTAGAGAATCAGATTGTTGGAGATAAGAGAAGAGGAGTCATTACCAGAAGTAAAGCATCTCAAGATCATGCTTTGTTATGTTTAATGTCAAAAGTTGAGCCAAAATCTCTAATAGAATATTGTAGTGATCATAGTTGGATTAATGCTATGAAGGAAGAACTTAGTCAAATAGAAAATAATTATAACTAGGAACTAGTACCTAGACCAACTAAAAAAAATGTGATAGACAAATAATGGGTTTATCAGAACAAGATGGATCAGGAATGGAAAGGTTGTGAGGAATAAGGAAATACTAGTATACAAATGTTACTCACAATATGAAGGTATTGACTTTGAAGAAAATTATGCCTCTCTTGCTTGGATGGAGGCTATTAGGATGTTCTTGGTATTTGTGGCTTTCAAAGGATTCAATGTTTTTTAGATGGATGTCAAGTCTATATCCTAAATGGAGAATTGAAGGAAGAAGTGTACATTGAGAAACTGGAAGGGTTCAAATCAAAATTAGATCATAATGTAGTTTTCATATTGAAGGAGAACTCTATAGATTGAAGCAAGTACCAAGGGCCTGGTATGGAAAACTAGATAAATATCTAATCATTAAAGTATTCAAGAAAGGTTGGGCTGACAAAAATCTATATTTCAAGATATTTTTAGATAAAATTTTGATAGTTTTTGTGTATAATGATATCATCTTTGGAGGAAAAGATGATTTATACAAGAATTTTGTTGAAGAGATGCAAACATAATTTGAGATGTCTATATTTGGTGAATTGAATTTCTTTCTTGGATTGCAAGTAAGTCAGAATGACAAAGGTTTTTTTTATTTCGCAATCCAAGTATGTGAAAGAGTTACTGAAGAAGTGTTTCCTAGAGAATTAAAAACCTGTAAGTATGTATATTGTTATGGGTTGTAAGTTGACTAAAAAGGATGATTCACCAAAAGAAAATGTAACTATGTATAGATCAATGATTGAAATTTTGTTGTATCTGACTACTAAAAGACCAGATATCATGTATGTAGTATGTCTGGAAGCCATATTTTAGCAAGAACTGAAAGAGTCACATGTTGTGGAGGTAAAACTAAATTTTAGATATCTAAAAGGAATAGAAGATATGGGATTGTGTTATTCGAGAGAGTCATATTTTTCCCTAACAGATTATAGAGATACAAATTGGGCAAGTTGTGTGGAGAAAATAAGTAACAATGGCAAAGCTTTCTTTCATGGCTCTCGGTTAGTTTCTTTGTTGAGCAAGAAGAAGGATTCTATAATGATATTTACTAATAAATTAGAATATATTGCATCATCTTCTTGTTTTACTCAGGTTTTATGGATGAAGAAGACTCTAAAAGATATAGGAGTTGGTTTTGTTGAACCAATTCCTATCATGTGTGATAAAAATAGCACTATTAATATGTCAAAGAATATAATAATGCATTACAGTAAAAACACATTGACATCATATATCACTTGGACAAAGAGAAGGTTGAGGAAGGTGTATTTAAACTTGTGTATGTGCCCAAAAATGAGCAAGTAGTAGACATATTCACTCAAACTTTGTGTAAGGATACCTTTGAGTATCTTAGGGGGAAGCTATTTGTTTTACCCCTTGTTAGAAATAGGGAATACTAAGAGGGGGGGGTGAATCGGTATTCTACAAACTTTATCTTTTGCCCAATTATGGATATAATAGATTATCTTTACACATCCATAACATAAGAAGCTAAATAACATGCATAACAATAAAGAACTCATAACACATTATTTGTTCTCGAGGAAACCCTGGCTAAGGGAAAACCCTAGTGGGGATGGTACCCACAAAGATCTACTAATCAAAAGTATCATGTTAAGCATGTTGACCCTGTTAGGAGTCTATTACAAACATATAGTGTATCAGTCTTGATTAAGGGACTATAGGCCTTGTTAGAAGCATCAACCCTGTTAGGAGTTGGTACTACAAAATATGATTACTAGTTGAGCCCACTACCCAAACAAGTAATGTACAATATACACTAATTACATAAATAGGTCAAGGTACATAACCTTATACTACTTTCTTTGATATCTCTTCACTGATCTTTCACTATCACTATTACATATGCTTCATATACTTCGCATCATACTTCTACAAATACTTGTTGCTTATTACAATTACTGTTGTTTTTCTTTTACAATTACAATTACATTTACATATATACCAATATCTTTAACCAAGAGTAAACATCTAATATGTTAGCCCTTTATATTGTTAAGTCATTATTTTGATAAACAAAATAATCCCTTAACTCTTTACTAGTTCTGTCTTCATATTCTATCCTATCGGCTTCACACTGTCTTCGGTAAAACTAACATAACTTCTTTTGTACATGCCATACTAACTTTCACTCTAAGATGGGTCATCATTAGTAACCATAGAGTCTATGTTCAAGTGCACAAGCACTAAACTCACTCTAGTCAACGTCGCAAACAAAAACTGTGTTTGGGTATACTGGTAAAAATACTGTCTCACACTTAGACAAATATGCAATGTGCTTTTTCATACATGCTCTCTGACTTGTGCAATCTTCATGTGGATCATATGTTTCCATAATGACAACATCTATGGAATCAACTCAGCCAAATTGCCAACAATCTCCCCCTTTGTCATTGGTGGCAACATATGAGAAAATTGGCTAAGTGTGCAACTCCAAAATCTCAAAATTGACAAAATTGTGGCCATAGTATAACATATATATACTATCCTTATAACACATCAAAAATCTTATCTATCATACAATACTCCCCCTAAGAGTATCAACTCTTATCATATATTATCAATTTTTTGCTAAATATCTCTCCCCATTTGACAACAATGACAAAATAACGGTAGGGAGGGCTACAAAATTGTATCAAAAAGTTATACCTTAATTTATTTATTGCAAAGTTGGTAGGCTTGCAACACAATCTGAAAAATTTATCTTCATGGATTCTATCTCCTTTTCCCATGATTTCTTAATGGAATCAGCCACATTAAGTAGTGCACTCAGTCCATAAGATGCTATTTGACATGCTTGGATGTTTTCAAAGTTGAATTATTGAAAAGATGTCTTAGCTATAAGACAATCTTCTAACTGTTCTTCAATAACACTTAACTTCATAAAAACATGCTCTCTCAAAAGAGTAAATCTTCTTAACTTCCTGTCTTTCTCATCTTGTATAATTCTGATTTCATCAAAAAGTTTCCTAACTTTCTTCTCAACATCACTAACCTTCACATTAGGGTTAGATAGAAGGTTTGTTTCATTTAGAATCTCTGCTTCCTTCAATTTTATCTTCTGATCTTCCTCAAATGTCAAAGTCTCTAATTTTGTACACTGTATGTACAAAGCTTTTCATGTTTCCAAATGTTTCCTCAAATCTTTGATACAAATATCAAGAGTATTGATATCATTGCTGATGTATTGACTGATGTTCAATAGCATTCTAGCCTCATAGTCTACCCATGCTTTCACTTTTGCAATATCAGCTAGGTTAGTGAACTCATCATCAAAAGTGCTCATAAATTTCTTTGCCTTGTCCATAGGGTTTGCTTCTACAATCTGTGTGGTCACAATACTCTGTAGCTTTTTAGTTAGGTCCTTTAGACATCCTTCTAGACTTTTAACTTTCTTATTCTTCCCAATGATTTTGTTCAAAGATGTGATCAATTCCATTTGATCATCATCATCCACTTCTTTTCCCAAATCCTCAAACAAAGATCCAGATTGCTTCTTCATTCCAGTCTTAGGAGTAATACTGATTTCTTCTATAGAGGGTATAGGTGCTTGTACTTCTGATACTTTGGGTTCTTCAATAGTAAATTAGGTCTACTCTACTTCTGCAGTTCTATCCAGTTCATCAAGAGCCGAATTGTCAACAATGTTCTCTAGATTCTTGAATACATTATCATCAGTATCCAAGATGATACTTGTACCTTCAACATTCATAGATTCTTCTTCAATGTTAATAGCTGGTGGAGAGGGAATAACCTCTTATTCTACTTCTTCTACTTTCTCTATTGCAACTGATGTCTCTCCAACAATTTCTGTCATAACTTTAAGTATTGCTTGTTCAGCCTCTACATTCACTTGTTCATATTGTCCTACCATGATCTGAATGGTTCTCATTTTTGTCCTTAAATGGGTGCTAAGGGGCTTCAAAATTTGTTTAAGATGTTCATCATCTTTTACATCACATAGTTTCTTCACAAGGTTCTCTCTAATATTTTTGTCTTCTTCTTGTTCTCTCATCTTCCTATTAGCAAGTTTCTTCAATAATTCATCAGGTATCTTTCCCTGAATAGTGTCAAACTTCTTATTAGCTAGAATCAAATGCTTGACCACTGTATTTTCAAGATTCAATTTTTCAGAATAGTTATAAAGGTCGTAATATTTATTCATTTTAGTGAAGTCTCCATCTTTTATGATTTCTTCATTCACTCTCTCAACTCTAGGTTTCCATGCTTTCTTCTTCATAGAAGTGTCATCTTTAACTTCTACAATTTTCCTAGGTACTGGTGGCACCAAAGTTTTCTGCCTCTTACCAGGTCAAGTAGAAATTTCTTTCACTCTCTTGCTTGGTGTGGAGGAGGTAGATCTAGTAGGTTTGCTCACTACTTGTTCCTTCTCAAGTTCCTCTACTTTCACCTTGACTGGTACTACACTAGATGATAAGGGTGGTACAAACAAAATCTCTTTCTATCCAATATCTCTGATTGTTGTTGTTGTCTACTTTGCCACTAAGAATTCTCTCTTTTTCATTCCTGTATCCTTCAATATTTTCTTAGTAGTGCTCTCAACTCTTTTCTTAGACTGTTTCTCCTCAAGTATAGCCTTTGCAAAGTTGAAATTTTCTTCAAAAGTTCCAAATCTTTTACTGTGGGTGTCAACCTTACACTTAAGTAGCCTGTTCACATATTCTTTTGTCTCTATTTTAGATATTTCATAGCTAAGAGGGTCTATGAACTCAATTCTAGGTTCAACTACTTCAATGTATGTAAAGTCAGTGTCAACCATTAAACATGTTTCATTCTTGTATTTCTCCACAAGAGACTATGGAATCCTTGATCTGCTAGACACAATATTCTGAAATGTCTTAATAACAAGTACTGCACTCTCATTAACACTATCAATAACATGCTTTCTATATACTACATTAATCCTTTCCATTGTATTTTTTCCATCATTCCAATAATTTCCTATGGTGTGAGGAAATCTCCTCAAAAGATGAAAAAACATGTAAGTGATCAAAGATGAAAATCTAAATTGTGCATACTTTGTCTTCTTAATCTTCTCCAAGTTCTCAAACAATTGAATTCTCAGAATTTCACACATATCAACTGGGGCTTTTTCAACACACATCAAATAGGAGGAGTGTACCATTCCAACTTCCATGTCATCCTCTCTTGAATTTGCACAAAACTTGGTTGTTAGGAATTTGCATAAGTATCTAACATCATGTTGTTGGATCTTACTAATTACAATTCCTCTTCCATTATAGGATGAATTAGTGTTATCAATGACTATTTTTCTCATGTTCTTCTCATTTAAAGGAATACCTCCAGATTTAGACAGTCCAGTGACTTCATGAATCAAATTAGCTATAATGTCTATTACTCTGTCTTCTAGCCAAAACTTCCCATTATGAATTCTGCTAAGGATTATCTTAGTGCATTCTTCATTATCAAACTCATATTGCAATGCATACTTAACAAGCTCATTGTCTTTCAAATAATCATATTCTTCCTTCAATGACATGTCCTGGTTGTAAATTTTCTCATACTCATTTGTAAAATCACTATCACTTACGATTTCTAACTTGCATCCCACATAACTTCTTACATTCTTTAAATGCAAAACTCTATCTAGTACGAATGATAAAGCTAACTTAGGGTCTTCTTCCAGAGGTTCAACCAGTTCCCTCTTCATTCTAGGTCTATTTTTATCTCTAACATTGTGAATTAAAGATACATCCATGATTACTTCAAATTCCTTTTACTGATTCACAGATCTATGAAGTAAAATACCTCGATTTCATGATTTTAGAGCTTGCAGAGATTTAGCGCTCAAATCCTTCACCAAATCATTGCAATATGCTTCCAATCACCACTCTTTGATCTCCTTAACACTTATATTCACTTTGATAATCAAATAACACTGATCATAACCTTTTATTACTTCAATCTCACTTAGGTCTGACATTGCATTCAATTCTTTTGCCGCTTCTTTCCAAAAAGTTGTTTCCTGCTATCCTGCAAAACTTAAAACTTCTTGCAATCTCGCAAAACATAATATTTTTCTTCGCGCTCTTAACCATAGCATTAGTATATCATAAACTACCTTTCATTAACTGCACAAGACTTAATTCATCATAAATCTACTTCTACACTAATCTAAGTTCCTAATCTACTATAATTTACATAAATTAAGTACTTTGAGATAGGTCAGGTAAGGATTCATTCTTACCACTTGATACTTCACCTTTCTGATTACCTTCAATGTTGAATATGTCTCCTTGATCTGTGCTTTTAACAAACTTCACTTCTTCTATATTGCAACAACAACCTTTCTGTCTGTTACCCGCATCTTCATTTCTTCTTTCATGATTTCTAGGGTTAGGGTTAGGATGAAAAACTCCATTGTTCATTCTACAAAACTTTGTTGTATGTCCAATCTTGTTGCATATCTAACAAAAAATTCCATTATTTCTATATCTTGGTCTAGGTTGATTGATTTGTGATCTACAGTTTCTAGCAATGTGTCCAACCTTGTTGCATCTATAAAATACTAGTCCACTTCTTCTATTCATATCTTCAATAGATTTCTTATCTACATTGTTAGTATTCCTAAACATTCTACTACCATCATTATTCTCAATAAATTTAGGTTTCCTACATTCAATAGCTCTATGTCCAAATCCATGACAATTATAACAATAACCATTAAGAGGTTTAAATTGCTTACCTGTGCAATCTCTCTTCATATGACCAATAGTATTACAAGAAAAACATCTACCTTTGAATTATCTTTGTATACCTTTGAATGATTCATCTTGCTTTGGTGATTCTTCTTCTTTAGGTGTATCTTCAGATTTGTTTATCTCATCAGACTTCTTCTCATCTAAGTTTTCAGATACTTTCAGATCTAGTTCCTTGCTTTCATCATTTTCTTTAAGACTGTTGAATCCAAGACCAGTCTTATCATAGAATGGTTTCTGATAGGATATTTGTTCGTCAATCTTCTCACTAGTTGAATATAGCCTTTCAAGTTGTTGCTTGGATTGAGTCAATTCGCCTTTGACAATCTTGTTGTATTTCTCAAGTGCAGCATACTGCAAATTGACTTTCTCAAGTTCAGATGTTACATTTCCAAGTTTAGATTTCAGTTCTTCATTTTCAGTTGTTAGACTTTCATTCTCAGATTTTAGATTCACTTCATTCTTTCCATTTCCATCTTTCAAACTAAGCTTCAAATTTCCTATCTTCAATTCATGCTTAAGGATCTCATTTGCTTTTTCCATATTGTCATCACAATCTTCAATAAGAATTTCAAATTCCTTTTCAGATCTCAGATCTTCCAATTTGTTTTTTAGTTTCTCAATGAGGTTCTTTGCATCATCATACTTTCTTTTCAAAGTATCTTTTTCAATAGTAAGCAAGTCAATCTGTTCAAGATATTCTTCAAGATTCTTCTGTAGTTGATCCATATCCATAGAGATCTTACTCAAGCTGCTAGTATTTCCTTGAATGATTCTTTTCTGAGTAACTAAGCTCCGATACTAATTGTTAGAAATAGGGAGTACTGAGAGGGGGGGTGAATCAGTATTATACAAACTTTATCTTTTTCCCAATTATGGATATAATAGATTATCTTTACACATGCATAACATAAGAAGCTAAATAACATGCATAACAATAAAGAACTCATAACACATTGTTTGTTCTCGAGGAAACCCTGGCCAAGGGAAAACCTCGGTGGGGATGGTACCCACAAAGATCCACTAATCAAAAGTATCCTATTAAGGATGTTGACCCTGTTAGGAGTCTATTAAAAACATATAGTGTATCGGTCCTGATTAAGGGACTATAGGCCTTGTTAGAAGCCTTAACCCTGTTAGGAGTTGGTAGTACAAAATGTGATTACCAGCTAAGCCCACTGCCCAAACAAGTAATGTAAAATATAAACTAATTATAAAAATAGGTCAAGGTACATAACCTTATACTACTTTCTTTGATATCTCTTCACTGGTCTTTCACTATCGCTATTACATATGCTTCATATACTTTGCATCATACTTCTACAAATACTTGTTGCTTATTACAATTACTGTTGTTTTTCTTTTACAATTATAATTAAATTTACATATATACCAATAGCTTTAACCAAGAGTAAACATCTAAGATGTCATCCCTTTATATTGTTAAGTCATTATTTTGATAAACAAAATAATCCCTTAACTCTTTACTAGTTTTGTCTTCATATTCTATCCTGTTGGCTTCACACTATCTTTGGTAAAACTAACATAACTTCTTTTGTACATGTTGTACTAACTTTTGCTCTAAGATGGGTCATCATTAGTAACCATAGAGTCTATTTTCAAGTGTGCAAGCACTGAACTCACTCTAGTCAATTGCACAAATAAAAATTATGTCCGGGTATACTGGTAAAAATATTGTCTCACACTTAGACAAATATGCAATGTGCTCTATCATACATGCTCTCTAACTTGTGTGATCTTCATGTGGATCATATGTTTCCATAATGACAACATCTATGCAATCAACTCAGCCAAATTGCCAACAATTCCTAGAGATCACTAGGTGCATCAATGTGTGCATTGATCTAGTACTTTACATAGTTACATCTTTCTGGATTGGTGCTTGGAGTCTTCCTCTCAAGGGAAGAAGAGTGATTTATCAAGGGTGAGTTTTCTTGGTCCTTTGTCATTGCTATCAAAGGGGGAGATTTTTTTTGTTGGTTGGCTACAGATATCAATTTTTTTCTTTTTGTTGATGAGTGTTTCCATAAATGACAAAGGGGGAGATTGTTATAATTTAATTTTGATGCTATCTAATGATGTTGGCATTCATGGTTGTCATTGATGTCAACATACTCATCTTGCATCCTTGTGTGTATCAGTTTCTATGTATATGATAGAATGGTGTATCGCTTGATGTGTACCAATAGCTTGGTGTATCATTTTGTGTGTTCACTGATGGATTTTAGTTTGTGGAATCTACATCTTAGTAGATTGTATATTTTGGTTCAATCCTATCTGGATGTGTTTTGTTCCCATCCATGAAATTGTAACATGTTGAATATATTTTTTGGAACCAAATTCTTTGGTGATGGTGTAGCATGTTGGTTTAAGAGAGGTGTATTGTATTGATCAAGGCAATCCTCAGTTCATTCCTTACCACTACAAGAATTTTTTGGTGCAACCTATTTTAAATTGTTTGGCTAACATAGTGGATATCCTTGGGTTGTATCTATGGATTATGGAGTGTAGTTATTTGTATCAGTTATCATTAATCATCATCAATATATCAATCAAGTCTCATGTGCATTGATATGAAAAATGGATGTGAATGTGTTTTCTAGATATCTATGTTTGTGGTTAGCTACTTATTGATCTTACTGGTGGTTTCTATCTCTTTTCATCTTTTATTTTTTTCATTATTTTGTATCGACAATGAGCCTTAATATTGTAGTAGTGAGCATTTGTATCTACAGTGGATAGTCTTGCTAGTAAGCCTTTGTAACAAATAACCTTTCGGTGTCCCCTTAACATGTGTTCTTACATTTCATGAGAATTATCTTCTCTTTGGTTTTTCCTATATTTGGTTTTCCACATAAAATTTGGTATTCTCTATGTTGGTATTTCTATATTATCAATTGCATATGCTTCATGTGAATGCTGATGTGCTTAACCGATAGATATGAAATTGTTCTATCTATTAATTGTGAGATACCAAGATAGAAAATTTTTATAAATGTGTGTGGTAATAACTGATTCACCCCCCCCCCCCCCCTCTCAGTTATTCATCCCATTAAACAATAATACCCATGATCAATAATTGAAGAATGCCATTGAGAAGAAATGAGAGTAGAAACTCTTCCTCTACTAGCTTCATGTTGAGAATAAACACAAGGCTATCCAACCAAATAACATGACATGCAACAAAAAGAATGAACACAATAATTTTAACTTCCTAAAGACAAAAAATATCTAAACCAAGAAAATTTCAATGAGGATCCCTAATGTAATACTTCTTGGTGAGGTTTGTGAGACCTCTTATATTGTATTATATGTAATTCATTTTTTAATAGCCTTCATATCATCCTTATCCCCAAGAGAGGAGAAAATATTTTGCAGGAAATATAAGGTTGGCTAGAAACTAGGGTAGGATTCCATTGGAATCACTTATTATTATTTGGTACCTCCATAACTAAAATTATCTCACCTAGGAGGGATACAATAGAGGCATAAAGAAGATGGTTTAACAGAAACTACAGACATAGATTGAGGAGTGTGAGTCCACACAGAGTGGGAGCCACTCTTAGCTAAGTCCTTCCCTTGTTATTTAGGGTTTGAAACATTAGGGTTGGCTGACTACTTCGACAATGTCTTGGCTGAGCTATTTCTTGAGTTAGCGGTTGAATATTTGAACCATTTGGATGCTTTTGAGAAAATTCCAAGGTTTGTTTTTATTTTCCTACCACTATTTTCCATCCTCCATCTGATTTAACACCCTTAGAAGAGTGAGGGGGATTTATTTACTTGGGTGGGGACTTCATTCTAGGAAGGGATAAGGGAAAATCCTTGATTTTATGTTCTAAGGATTGACAATGATATTAGGTGTTGGGTAAATTCAAATAAAGCACTTGTTGGGAGAAGCATTGATCACCCACCTAAATTTAGATGGTATCCTTAACATGACAAAATAAATAAACTTCAACACAAACCCTTTTGGGGGATGAGAATTAAAAAATGGTCTAGCTCCATACAAACCACCCTACCAAGGGTTTGGGCAATAATTTACATTACTAAAAAATGTAGCAAGGTTAAACCTTTTAACTCTATCCAAATTAGGACCTTAAGATTTTTCTCATTTGAGATAGTAAAGCCACATGACCAATGCTAGAAAACAAGCAAGGGAGAATAGAAAACCTAGGGCTCATTTTTTAGGATACCCTCAATATGGGAAGGATTAGAAAATAAAAATAGAAAAAAAAACCTTGGTGAGATTTTGAACACCATCAAGATAGAACCCATGAGGGGCCCAGGCTTTGGAAACACAATCACACAACATATTTTCACATGGAACCCTCCCCACAAAATAACCAATCTATGTATATTTATCAAGCTAGTCATAGGCACTATCAAAATCCCTCAAAGGTAAAACAACATTAGGGGTACTTGAGGTTGTACATCGTAAAACACTTTTATATTGAACTTGAAAGGTCGCTTGTTCGAACAATCCATGATTGCATATTTCCAAAACTATAACACTGACATCAACTATTGCATTGAAGTTGGTTAGAGCCATAATAAAACCTAAAAATCATTCAGTAAATATGGTACGATGACACAAAGACACAGAGTTTAGGTAGACAGTATGACGACCAAAGCCAAAACCCTATCAGATTTCATTCCCTTCCCTCTATTGCTGAAATCTATTACAATTAGCTTAAAATTTTATCATTGATCTTTGTAAAAAATCATGACTTCAACCCAAAGTCTAAAGTTGGACTTCAGACATCAAGATAACTACATGGTTTAATTTGTCTCCCATACATTACATGAAATTAGGAGGTTGTTGAAACCAAGAATCAATGGAAACTATAAAGTTCTTGAAACCACAACTTAATTGAAACCAAAAGTACTACAAACCATAATATTGTTCAAATGGGGGAAACATGAAATGACTACCAAACAGTCACTAACTTTTGGTTTATATCCTGCTTGTTTTCTACAACTATCAATATTATAATTTCCAATAGATATTTCTATTATATTTTTTATAGATACTTATTTTATGGTTTCTCACAATGATCGATATTATGATTTCAAACATGTTATGGTTTCAGATATGGTATGGTTTCAATGGACTCATGATTTCAATGAACTCTCAGTTTCCTGTAACTTATGAGTTCTCATTTATATTGATATTGTCATTTCCATTAACTTCTAGTTTATGTCCCATTTATTATGGTTTCCTAGATATATATGTATTATGGTTTCTAACAAATATTGCAATCCATATAAATGGTTTCTAAAAATTGGTTGGAAACCATATCAATGGGAAACCATATTAGATGGCTCAAAATTTGATGTCGTAACAGGATAGAAATTGTAATATGATTAAATATGGGAAACTATAACATCCTAGATAGAAACCATAATAGGTCAGAAACAAAAATATATATGTGGTAATCCATAAATGATGGAAATCATAATATCAACATATGTGGGAAATCAGAAGTCACTGGTAATCATAATCTTATGGAAACCATATATGTATAGATGTGAGAATCCATACATTAAGGGAAACTAGGAGGTTGTTGAAACCAAGAATTAGTGGAAACTATAACGTTCCTGAAACTAGAACTTGATCGAAACTATATAGTACTGAAAAATATAATATTGATTGATTGGGGACAAAATGAAATGATTATTGTCAAACATTGACTAACTTGTGGTTTCTATCTTGATTATTTTCCAAAACTATCGATATTATCATTTCCAAAAAATATTGCTATTATGTTTTTTATAGATACTCATTTTATAGTTTCTCACATTGATCAATATTATTGTTGTAACATGATAGAAATTGTAATATGTATAGACATGGGAAATCATAATATATGGGATAGAAACCATAACATACCAAAAACAACAATACATGTGAGATTAAATTGATACTCCTAAAGAGTTATTTTGTTGTCATTATTTTTTTTATAGTCATATTGATTGTTAAAGTCAGATGGTGAATGAAGAAGGGGTCATAGGACTCAACCAATAAATAAAACAAGTCAGTCGGTAAAGGTAGAGACAGTTTCAATAAAGGGAAATGAGAAATAGGCACCAAGAAGTCTAAGACAGTTACCATGTCAAAGTATATGATAGTAGTTACCAAGCCGAGTATACATGTTACCAAGTAAGAACAAAATGTGTTACCAAGTAACATAGGCCGACATAACAGATTATATTAGATACATTGAATCTGGACACTGAGCATAAAATGTTTTACAAATTCCAAGAAGATCATTTGGTAAAGCATTGGAGATTTAAACAAGATGATTTTTCATGATTACAAGGGAAGATCCACCAATGTATATTAAGAGGAATTTATACATTGAACATGTAAAAAATGCTACCACCTCTTAAGAAGAAGAATCTAGAACATTTCCACCGCTTCTAGATCAAGTATATAAGGATCAGTGTATGAAGATCAGAGATATACATAGAGGATGATAAGAATGAAAATTTGATGTGAAGTTGATGAAGAGAAGATAAGGTGCCAAGTAACATAGTAGTAAAAACATAATTGTGAATGTGAATCATAGATGAGGCTACCAAGCACATAATTTGAATTGTTAGTGAAATAAAGAATGAGGTAAATGATATTGAGCTTATTGAGTCTGATAAGCATATGTTGATGCATCTCTATAAATATTTTTAGTATTTATTTATATTGTAATTAGAATTGTTAAATCTTCACCAGGTAGGCCCTAATAGGTCTTATTTTGTAAATCTTTTAATAGGGTACATCTCTTAGATTAGAGATTATAAAAATCCTTTAACAAGGTAGACTTCATAAGTATTTTATAATCTTAATAGGGTAAATACTCTTAACAAGGTAAGCTATCAAAAATAGCTAAATTGTGTATCTCTAACTGAACAACCTTTTTTCTACAACAGTGAAGGATTGTGGGTATCATCCCCACCACAATTTTTTCATCTGACCAAGGATTTCTATGAGACCAAAAATCATGGTGTTATGAGTTATGTTTTTATGTTTTATAATGTTTCATGCAAAGTTTTAATTTGGTGAATGGTTAGAAAAGTAGTTAAAAGTTTTTGGAGTAATGATTCAACCATCCCCTCTTAGTACTTAAATTTCCATCATTAATCCAACAATTGGTATTAGAGATTTGGACACTTGAGATAAAGGTTTAACCACCTGAAAGTGAAAATGTCATATCCATGGAAAGTTATAAGAAAGATAAGAAAATTGACAATCTTGATTTTGAATTATAAAATGCACATGAACTGATTGATGATCTGAAGAGGAAATTAGAAAATTCATCGAGGGTAAGAAAGCATTTATCTAATGAGTTGAAGTCCACACAAGAATATGTTGAGATACTTGAAACATCATCTGAAGGGAGTTTGAATGATTAATCTGAAACAACTATTGTACAATTGATGGAAAAGAATAAAGAACTCATTGGGAAGTTGAATCTAATGAAGAAAGATCATGAGGCACAAAGTATTAGAATGGGTGATATACTTAAATCAAAGAGATCAGCTAAAGATTCAAAAATAATGGCAAAATAAAGTAAAAGGAAAGCTAAGGAAAGAATAACTAAAAAATATGATGAGATCATGAGAATGACACAAACACACTATGCTATGACTAATCAACTGGTGAATGCAAATTAGGAGTCAGCTAGAAAGGAATTTGAGAATCAAGCATTAAAGTATGAGGTTGATTAAAGATTGACAAAAGAATTGAAATCTAAAAAGGAAACCAATGAAGTATTGAGAAGGAATGAAAAAACATTTAGAATTTTGGATGAACATCTTAGAGGTCAGAGACAACCAATAAATATAATTAGACTTGGATTCACTGAAAATAGCACAACTAAGAAAGGAGAGTCCTTAAATCAAGTTGCCAACCAAGATACTGCTACTCCACCAAAGACAAAGAAGCCTATTTTTTATCATTGTGGGAAACCTAGTCATACAGCTAATTTCTACAAGATAAAAAGAGGTAAACCATCGAGCATTTCTAAATTTGATGGTTATTTCTATAATTAAAATAGTATGGACATAAATCATTTAAGTGTAGATCAAGGATTGCTAACAATACAAGGAAGCCAAAATTCAATGGTTACTACAATAATTGCAATGGATATGGTCATAAATTTGAAGAGTGCGGGTCACAAAGGAAGAATGTCAAATGGATACCTAACTGACAAAACACTACAAACAACTAACAAGGCTCAACAATACCATGTGACTACAATACAAGAATTGTATGCACAACATGTGGGATATTTAGACACATAGCGGCTAATTGCATTTCGATGCAAGGTAGAAACAATAGAAGATTATGTAGAAATCCTGGTATGGAATATTTTCACTATCATAAGGTAGGTCACCTAGCCAAAGACTGTAGGTACCAAGCTAAAGCTCCAACTAAAGAAAAGACTAGTGAAACAGTTCAAGTGAATGTTGAAGAAATAAGAGATCAAATGAATAGAACATGGAGAAGGAAGTCTCTAGATGATGGAACTGCACTTGGAACAATTGATGGCACATCATCCTCTAGAATAGATGCACCTATCTACACCTAATTAGTTAGAGTTATGTGTAGGAACTGTGAGCTAAATTTCAATCTTAAATTGATTCCTAACATTTATGCAAAGATCCATATAAGCATAATAAGATGCATTTGGATATATGATTGTGAAGTTAACATTTCATGTTTGATCCGTAAAAGACAAATGTATTTTGTTTCATTTGGTGAAAGGAATTTTAATTTGGTATTCAATGAAAAGGGAGTTAGTGATTGTATTAAATGCTAAAATTATAGCCTTTGGAAACCCTAAACAAGGAAATAGTATAAATATAACCTTTTTTATTTCATTTTTACCTAATGTTTTCAAGAGCATTTGAGAAAATTTAAAAGATGAGTGTACCGAGATCATTCAAGAAATTGATTGAGAAGATCTAAGCATAAGAAAAAAAATCAAGTGTTTTTTGGTGTTTTCCCATGCTATAAGAGTGCACCCAAGTTTATTTTCAAACATGACCCTACATCAAGAAAGAAAATAAATACCTGAATTGATGGAACCTAAAGTTTAGAAACCTATTTTTGTTGATATGGTTGATCCAATCAACCCAAAGTACAAGCTACCACTAGCTAAAGTAGTTGAACTTGATAAGATGGGAGCTCTATCTTCTATTCCTCCTAGAGTTATTTTGATCAAAGACATATGTTCCTTCATTCATTGCAAGATCGAGGAAATCTATCAAACCCATATTGATACATCCTACCAGAATCTATGTGTGAATGGGAAATTGAAGGATGATCACATCCATTTGGAGACCAAGGGTTTAGTGCATGCCCTACATGTAACAAGTGTGTTCAGGATTGAATGGATGAGAATTTTGTTAAGAGGATTTCACGACCAATTCATGTGGCTTGATGTACCATTCAAGATCACAAAAGATGTGTTACATATTGTGACTAGATATCTAATCAGTGATAGACCAAAGACACATAAGAAAACTAAAAAGAAAAAGTTGTGTGAGTTGACACAAGAAAAATGGGATGGTAGAGGTCTCAAATTTTCAACTATTGAAGATCCTAAGTTAAGATTCACATGTAATGTCATCTCCTACCAGATCTTCCAATCCTCTCGGGTAGATAGTGTACTATGTGGAGTTGTGGGCATTGCCCATAAGATAGTCAAGAAAGATATGAAGATTGGTCTATGTGAGATCATGTTGAAGCAATTTGATGATAATATGAATACCATACAGAAAGAAAAGACCAACACTTTGAAGTTCAGTTCATTTTTGGTATGTATATTCTTTTATTTTTGAAACAAATTTCCATCAATTGGTAATGTAGTTTGGAGTGTGAAGAAACCGATCATATATCAAATTAATGAATTCATTAAAAGTTTAGGAGACAAATTTGATATGGTAATGAATGATTATTTTTTTGAGTTCCAAACTAGAATGCACAAGAAATTTAGAATTCCACCTCACCTAGTGGAAAACTATTAAGACACTATTTATTTTGAACTAGATACTAACACTTGCATTGTGAAGGCTGTGGAGCCAAGGACTATCTAGCTACAACCAATGGGATATGAAATGGATATTGACACTTCTTCTCAACAAATAGAATCCCTATTATCTAAACCAGTAGATAAGAGAGCTAATCGCTATGGGACTTATGAAGAAGTGAAGGAAAAGATAAAATTAGGTATATTGATACCTAAGGCACAAAGAAAAATATTAGAATTATAAGTCATTTATCAAAAAATATTGGAATGAGCATTTAATAAAATGAGGTAGGTCCTTCTAAATTTAAGGGGAAGAAGACAAGATTGAAAAAGGAAACATTGAGCCCCAATATTACAAAACCATCAACAAGCTCTACTTCCACACCAAGGGAGAAGAAGAAACCAAAGTTAGATCAACCGAAGCCTAAGAAATATGTGAGAGAAAATAAAACATCAGGAAGACCAAGAAAAAAGTTGAAACTACAAGAAGATAGTGAGATAGAATCAAAAGACTTAAGCAAATTTAATGTTGTGCAGAACCAACTCTTTAAATAGAGAAACCTAGATGAGCTCCTTGGAAATATTAAGAACAATGGAGGTTTTGCAAGAATCAAATATGAAAAGTATGATAAGAGGAGTGAAGAAGACAAATAAAATATAGAGGAGGCATTTATATTTACACTGCATAAATTTAGAACTATTCCGATTTAACTTTCCAACCACCTACTTGAGGAACTATACAAAAATATAGATGCTAGATGGAAGTATGCTATGACTTCTGAGAAGAAAATGATGGAAATATCCCTAGCTATTAGTGTACCTAATTTTTCAGTACAAGTGATCAAAGAATAAATAAAATAACATTCAAAAAGGTTCCTTGTCAAGAGAAGATCACTAAGGATCATGGTTGGTGAACTTTAATTGGTGCAAAAAGGAAATAGATGGTATATGGAGAAAGATCTTCTTTCCCAACCAACCAACTAAGACTGAGGAGAAACAAGGTAAGTCAGATCCTATTGATTTGACAATAGAAAAAGATGAAGTGATTATTAAGGACATCACTGACAAGGATCCAACAAAACAAATCACACATGATGAAGATGTCATGGCCATTAAGGAAAAGGAAATTGAACAAATAGACACTGATGATACCAGAATGTTAACTCAATGGATGATGAACCACTACTAGAACAAGTAGTTGATTTTCCCCTATTATTTCTCTCACATTCCAACTAAACCCACATTTCTCTCAACTCCCCTAGCCAAGTCAATTTTAGCCCTATGATCCTCCATCTTTCAATCTCCACCCTTAGATCTTTCCACCTAAGCATGAGGTGTCCAAAAACCTATAAAAAGAACCTTCCTCCACCTTGGTGAGGCCAATTAGCATCTTGAAATTTGTGAGTTAGTATTTTGAGAACTAAGAAATCTTGGGCAATTTAGTAATCTATTGTTATCATGATCACTTCATAACATACATATCTATAGTCTTTCATTAACCATCTTTCATACTCAACATTCTAGGATTCACTCTAGCTTTTCATTTTACATCCACTATCTCCCTACTTTTGAAAAAATCTTGGAAAAGGGTAGATTTTCAAGTCTAATATCTCAACACCAAGAATTCAAAGAAAGGAGGACAATTAAGATAAGCTACATTGGTAGGTGAAGGTAAAACTTGCATTTTTGTTTCTTATAATTTTTTATTCTTCATTTTGCATGCATATTAATTAGAATTTGTAGCTAATTAGTGGATTAGTAATTCAATTTTAGGATAGGATATATAATTTGCATACAGTGCTCATGAATGTTTCATTATGAAAGTTTTTTTCCTTGTATGATCTCATTAGTTTTGACCTGTATGTGAGTCCTAGGATGGTGAAAAAGAGTTGAGATCTGTATATTTTGGTTCTTTAATAATATTTTGTGAAGATACAATTAGGGATATCAACCGTATTTCAATCTTGTGCATCATTACATTTTCCTTTTAGCATATCCTTCTCCTTTTTCCTCAAAACTAGTAGTTTAGGTACATCCTGATTGTAAGGAAGATGGAATTCTCTAGAGATTTTCCCTCAAAGTGCAAGTCCCACGCTTGGATTTTGTCTCAATGTTTCACAAGGTTTCTTCTTGTTGAAACCCCAAGCATGGGTGTGAAATTTTGTTTTAATAGTAGCTCTTCTTTCTTTCCACAACCCCTTTTGGCCAAGGGGAAGAAGTACTCATAGTAGAACCAAGGACATTGGTGATAGCATTACTAGGTGGCAATGGTGGGAAAAAAAGAGATTAGGATTACTTAGTGCATAAAAATTTAAACTATCAAATATTATAATTGAATCATCAATCTTACCGATCTAGTGGAAGATAAGAGAGTCACTCTCCTAGTAACTATCCACAATGGTTGGTAAATCAACATGAGCAAAAGAAACAAGGGTGAATGTTCCCTTATATTTTTTTTCCTCAAAAGTGTCGGCACAATTTTCTCACATTTAGTCTTAAAAAAATTATTCTCCTCTATTTTCTCTCCATCTCCACATCTTGATAAATATTTCTTTGTACTATAGGGACTAGGATGACCATAGCCTTTGAGGAGATAGGACTTTGAGATTTTCTCTATCCTTTACATGTCACTTCCTTTAAATAAGAACCAACACATTCCTTATCATTATTTTCTATCCATCTTTTCCTTTCAATTACATGATTAGTCATTTTCTCTATCTACATATTTTCCTTATCATTCCATGTGAGCAAATAGGGGGTTGAGAGGGAGATTTTCTAATAAATACCTTCGATCAATTTTGGTCCAATAGCGACCAATTTTTTTGGTACAAGAAGAGGCAGATTGAAATCTTTGACTTTCTCTAGGGTCATTCTCATCAAATCTCTCCTTTGTAACAATCTTGTATCTAAATATTATTCCCAAAAATTCTGTAGTTGCTCTCTCGATTTTATCTCCCAATTTTTGTATAAAAGAAAGTCTCACACTTCATTTTGGTAAGATGAAATAAATTGCAAGGTTGGAGCCCAAATTTAAAGACATACCATCAATTGAGGACTTTTGAATCAATGCTACATCAATCTTCTATCAAGAATTCAAGCATTCAAATCATTTTCAACATCACGATGGAGCTACAAAAGGATTATGATGGTGAATAGGAGATCATCGACTGTTGATTGGCTTGTATCCTTCCTATTTGGATTTTTGTATGGTTTCTTTTTATATTTAGATCTATAATTTTTTTCTTCAAATATATACTTTTTAACATTCTTTCAATCACACATTAATTACATTTTCATATAGGATTTTCTCTATTATATTAGGGTATATCTTTACATTGCATTTATGCAATTTAGACATAATGTAGATTCACAAGAACTACACATATTATCTCTTTAATATTGGCTATCTATGGAGGTGGAAATCACCAAAACAAGGGTTTGACCAAGGCAAGCCCCTTAATAGACACCCACACACACATTTCTTAGGTTTATAGGTGTAGAAGACCCCAGAAGTAGCTATCAGAATTATTGTGGTATCACAACACTAAGATAATCAGTCTACAAATTTTTTTGAAAGAAAACCTTGGGTAGAGATTCCAATATTAAAAAATACCTACTATTAATCCCAAAATACATCATCTTCTCTCAAAGATCCTTATACATTGTTGATGCATAGGGTACAAATAAAGTTATGATGAATTACCTCTATCAAGATCTACTAATCCTTGGCTTATCTAAGCTCTCAATCATCATACTTCTCTTGTACTTTTTAATCATCATGGTGGTTCTCATGACCCCATAACCCCTCCATTATTTAAGCCATCCCTAAAATATCTCTCATAAAAAATCTATGTGAAACTTCCAATCCTCTATCCTAATGGAAAAATAGACTCGCATTCCTAATTATAGGTAATAACCTCTAAGTCTAAGAGTAATTTCTCTAATGCAATACATTTATCCTCCTAGAGAGCTCCATGACCCTATTTTAATTTTTCCTCTACTCTTTAAAACATCTCTAGATTTGAACCCCTATCCCGCACCATAGTCATCACATCTCATTATAACTCTGAAATCCTATCCTCGCTCTTAGTAACTTGTCTCTTGAGATATGAAACCTCAACCTCCAAGGAACTAATCTAAACCTTTGTATCCATATTCTATATGTATAGCTACTCTTGTACTATAGTTTTTATTTCCTCCTCTACATGTTCCCTCTACTAAGGTATCCATCCCCTACCTCATGGTGTTCTTGGTGGTTGTCTTGTTGGTTTTCATGTTGGTAGTCTAAAAATGTCATCATCATCATCATCATCAAACCCTTTATCTCCTCCAATACCATCATTTCCCCTCCTCTAGCTCCTCCTTAGAGGTACATCATCATCCTCATCCTCATCTATCCCTAGGTTTATCTCCCCTAATCTTATAAGCCTCAAAATTAGATGTGCTACAAAATGGTTATCATACTCTATTAGCATACCTTAATCCATTATATCCCTACATAGATCCCATAGAGTTAGCACCATTTCTCTGAATTCTTCTCTAGCCACCTCAAATGATAAAGTGGGTCCCTACTCTCTCCTCTACATCATGCTTTGGGTGAACTCATCTAATCCCCTATGCATACCCTATATCCATCCAAACTATCTCTATACCCTATCTAACATATGTATCTCAATATTATAGGGTATCTTCCCTATCAAGAACCTAGTCTAAAAGAAGTAAGGAACAAACTTAGCATCCTCCTCCCATTCCTTGAAATCCATATATGGCCTCTAGATCAATGATTCCAGCTTGTCTAACACATGCCTCCATTAATCCATATTTCCCATATTTGGCATCGATGTGATCCACTCGTACATATGTAAATATAGTTTTTATGCTCCCCTAATATTGATGTGAGTTGATCATGTCAATTTGATGTACTCCCAAGACCACACTAATGAACGTGTGACCCCTATGGACAAGCTACAACCTCCTAGATACACAATCTAATGCAAATCATGGTAAAATTGGGCTGAAAAATAGGGACCCCATGCAAACTATGTCATTTTTGTAACCATCCTCTTTAGTGTCCTCCTTGATCCTATAACTAAACCACATGATCACCTGTTAGGGAATATGAATCCCAAAATCACTCTTTATAACATGTATGGTAGAAATGATCCACATGTGATCATCTCGACCCAACTCATCTATCTTAAAAATATCTTCATATCCTTGGTATCATCGTCAAAGGCCCAACATAGAGCAGCCTTATCTCCTCTCTGATCATACTAAAACAATTCCCCCATGATCAGAAACCTCAAAATATGGTATGCATCTTACAACATCACCATCTCTCCAATTAGAAAATGGAAAATGTAGTTCTCATTATGTCATCTCTCTGCTAATGTGGATAGTAATCATAAGTTTTCCTTAATCTCAAGCATGAACTTAACATACCATAATCCAGTGGACACTAGTGTATCCTTCTTGACTTGTGACAACTCTTATCTCTTCAACTATGTTGGAGGGAAGCACTCTGAAAATATCAACATCAAGGCATCACCCTACAATCAACCAAACAATATATCATATCTAATCAATCTTGATCAATATTTCCAAACCCTAACCAACCCTACCCTGACCCTACCCAACCCTAAACTATTTCTATCAACCCTAAGACATTTTAGCTTGACACTAAACTATCTATACCTAGCTTAAACCGCTTTATACATATCCTAAACTATTTGAACCAACCTTAAACTATTCCAAATCAGCCCTAAACCTCCCTAATCAGACCAAAAATAATTCACATCAATCTTAATAAATACTATTGGTTATAAACTAGCCCTAAACTATGCAATAAAATATCAACTAACTTGCATTTATCCTATCAGATATCAACTAGCTAAATTAATCTTATTGGCTATCAACTAGCCTAATCAACTTTATCAACTATCAACTATCAACTATTAATTGAGATTCCTTTCCTTTTTTATCAATTAAAAACACCCATAGCACTCCCTATCAATTATATATGAAAGTTAAGTATAAAAGCACAACTTAAGCTATCATAAGTACAACAAGAGCATAAGTATAGTTTCCATTCACATATGCGCAATTGTGCATCACAAGTACATCATCAGGCTTCAAAAGTGCATGACTAGCCTTCTTGTGCATTTTTAAGCATTCTATATCTATTTTGCTTAAGAAAACCAAAAAAAACACACAAAATAAGAAGATAAAAACCACTTATAAACTACTTGAAGTTCTCTAATCTCTCCCATAATTGCACGCACTCAAACCCATGCATCACCACTTGAACACCTAACATTCTACTCATCACTCTTTTCTTTGCTCCTAAATCATTCAAGTGCAAATGATCCAAATGACCCCCTCTAACCACTACTTATAAACATGGAAATCCTAATCAGTTGTAGTGGACATTTGTGCTCCCGGTAGATTTTTTTGGGTCGTTCTAGGCCACCGTTGACTTGATTTTGATGCCAATTTCACCCACCCTTAACCTAATGTTTTATTTCAATCGTTTGAGTGATTGTCCAAAAAAAATTCAAAAAAAGTGTATTCCTACCCAATCCCTTGATGGGGAATAATTTTTACCCTACTAGGTCAAACTTAGGCATGTATCAACAATAAAAAATAATTCTTTGAAAAAATGTCACAATTTGGATTGTCTCAAAGAGGGACAAAATGTAGACACCTAATAATGTCCTCTGAAATTATTAATTTTTTTATTAATTAAATAAATAGTTTATTTATTTAGTCAACTCATTAGCATCTTTCTTTTTTTTTTATTAAAGGAAAAATAGGTTTTGAAGGGACCCGAAACCCTGTTCAAAGTAACTACATAAGATATATCAATAAATCTCCCCAATATGAAACAAACCAACCAACAACGAGATAGATAAAAATAAAACATGAGATAGAGCCAGCCATCCCCAACAAAAAGCTAGCACCAAGCTGGTAGGAACCACCTTACAACAAGACAAAAACCATAACTAACCTACATTTTTTAAGGTCTCAACGACCACCTCCTCTGGCTGGTTCACCCTCTGAGCCATAACCTTCAACTCAATGATATCTTGAGACACAGTAGTGGTCTTCCTTTTCATGTTAGTTCTAGTTTTTTTATCTGGTCCCATAGTCTCACCAATAGAAACCTCTTTCTCCTACACAAAGTCAACAATGGATCTTTCTTGGTGTAATCTTTCTAGCTTAGCCACCAAATCTTTCATGTTCTTAGCAAAAGATTTAACAATCTTGTGTTTTTTTCCATAATCTTCTTTAGAGTGAAGTTAGTCTTCATAATGTTAGAATAACTGAGAGGGGGGTGAATCAATTATCTAGTGTCCCAAAACAAAATGTATAATTCAAAACTATTTCTTCAATTTCTACTCATCAGTAAACAATAAAACTTTCACTGTCTATGCTTTTACCGATTACCAGCCTAATACTATAATAGTTTACCGATCAAATCTAACATGTAACATGTAAAGAATGATAACAAACAAATATCACAATCAACACATGACTCAAGAGATTTAACGTGGAAACCCTGTAAAGGGAAAAACCACCTGGGACCGACAACCCAAAAATTGTTCACTCTTTTGAAGTGAGGTCAGTTAAGACCCAACCCTGTTAAAGGTTTACAAACACACTGTCAGGTGTGACCTTGTTAGAGGATTTAAGACTAGAAGTTATCATCCAACCAGCATTCACTATGGGGTTGACAGGATAACAATGTTCATTCTATGAATGATACATCATAAGACTTTCAGAGTCCACTCGGTTAAGAGATTTTGACTGTATACAATGGTTAAATATGTAATAGTAAATGACTTGCCTTAATACAACTTCAATTGCAGATTACAGATCAATATTTAGTCCATATGAATCCTTCTGGTTAATATTTCACTTCAGATTCAATACTGTATCAACTTACTATCCATCGGTAATTGCTTTGTATAGCTCGGTAATTATTTTGTAGCTCGGTTCTTGCTTAACTAGTATGATCAGAATGCATGAAAACCTTGTTCACACGATATTCCTATAGCTTCTTCTTCTTCCAGCATTCTTTCATAAAGAAATTATGTTCTCTTATATAGACAAGTAAATCATTTTCTTCTTCACCATCAGATTTTTTCGCATAACCACATTCATAGATTTTTCCACTTCAAACTTTCTCGGTACTTGTGTCAATAACACGTTTCAATCTTCTCTGTTAGATCTTCCCTGAATTTTGTCAGTTGTCGATCTGTGTAACAAACGTTATCTGTTAGCTCAATGTTATAATCTTGCTAGCTCATCAATCTTATCGGCTAAACTAATCATTTAATTCATTCTATTCTTCTTGGTTAACAAAGAAATGTGTCGGTGAACACTACTTGGTTAATACTGTGATCGGTATACACTATACTCCATCGGTGTATACTAGAAATGCTTCATTTACCGATAACACTGCTTTGTGTCTTTCAGCTCTATACTTCATTATAGATGAATGTAACATAATAAAGTTAATATCATCAAGTCATAGACTCGTCAACAAGTTACTCAATGTGTTCCTTATCCTCATCTGTCATGTACATCTTTCTCCATGTATATTTCTTTGTTCTTCATCTCTTTCACCTTTCTTCAGATGTCTTGGTATAGTAACTTACAAGATAAGTGTTTCCAAACTAGTTGACATCAATGAAAACATAATACTGATTTAATAATATTACATATCTAATAAGAAACTCCTCAGTGATCTTTAATCACAGATTCTTCAATCAGATTCCAAATCAGTTGCAGTTTAACAATCTCTCCCTTTGGCATTGATGGCAACTCAAGTAATATGAAATGTACCATACACATACCAAACATATATTCTACAACTTAGTGAAAAAAATGATGTAAGTTGAATAGACTTAATATGTTTAATCACTACATTACTAAACAACATTAAATAGTACAGCTTTACCATTATGCAGTTGTGATCTTTTTAGTTCACATGTTCCTACTCCTGTTCTCTGTAACTGATCTTCAATACTCTGTCTCATTCAGATTGTCTCTCCCTTAGATAATTCTCATCGAGGCTTGTTCCTTTTGATCCTTTTCATAGCTTGTTCCTTTTCATATTGTTTATCTCTCCCTTTGACAACAATGCCAAAGAAACAAATAAACAAACAATTTTAACTTCCTCTGTATCTTTGAATACTGATATTCCAATTGGTTCAAGTTCTCAAACTTAATCACAACCTTGAACATGATTTAAAGTGTGAACTATGCTGCATCAACATGAATGATCTTCTGATACAAGTAGGATGATGCAACAACCAGATCACCTTAGTGACTGATAGACAGGGGACGGACCCCAAGTCTAGTCCTTAAGTATTCAAATGTGTCCTTCGGTAGGGGTTTTGTAAAAATATTTGCAAGTTGTTCTTTAGATGTGACAAATTCTAACTTCACTTTCTTCTCTTGCACTTTTTCTCTTAAGTAATGATACTTAATAGATATATGCTTTGTCTTAGAGTGCATCATAGGATTCTTTGAAATATTAATAGCACTAGTGTTGTCACAATATATAATCACCGGGTCAGTGATTACCTCATTCATTCCTTCCAACACTTGTTTGATATATGCAATGTTTGAATAGTTAGTAGCAGTAGAAACATATTCTACTTTAGTTGTAGACTGAGAAATACAAGCATACTTTTTACTTGTCCATGTTACAAGTCTTTCACTAAAGAAAAATGCTCCTTCGGTGGTGCTTTTTCTATCATCCACATTTCTAGCCCAATCAGCATTGGTGTAAACTTTTAGTTCAAACTTCCCTTTCTTTGGATGCCATAATCCAAAATTCTCTATTTTCTTCAAGTATCTTAAGATTATTTTTGTAGCTATCATGTGTGATTCTCTAGGATTAGCAGAAAATCTTGCAACAATTCCCACAACATGTGCTATATTTGGTCTACTGTGAACTACATACATTAACTTACCAATCATGAATCGGTAGAGTGTCTGGTTTACCTCTGTAGTTTCATCCTCCTTTGTCAATTTGCATCTAGTAGCCATCAGTGTTCCCACAAGTTTAGTATCTTCCATGCCAAATGTCTTCAGTACTTCCTTTATGTATTTAGATTGTGTGATGAATATTCCATCACTCTGTTGAATCACTTGTAGTCCAAGAAAGAACTTAATCTCTCCGAACATAGACATTTCAAATTTCTTTTTCATTTCATTAGCAAATGCCTTGCAGACAAGATCTGAGCCTCCAAAGAAAATATCATCAACAAATATTTCAGCAATGATAATAGTATCATCAGTATCACCTTTCACATACAGATTGTTGTTTTCACTTGTTCTAACAAATCCAATACTTAACAAGTAAGTATGCAGTCTTTCATACCATGCTCTCAGCGCTTGCTTCAATCCATATAAATTTTTATGTAGTCTACATACCATGTCTTTATTTTCGGGATCAACAAATCCTTCAAGTTGTTCAATGTAGACCTCTTCTTCAAGTATACCATTTAAAAATGTTGACTTCACATCCATCTGATAGACTTTGAATTTCTTGTGTGCAGCATATGCAAGTAGCATTCTAACTCCTAATCTAGCAACAGGTGCAAATGTTTCACCATAGTCAATGCCTTCTTCCTGTGCATATCCCTTGCATACCAATCTAGCTTTATGTCTTGTGACTTCACCATTTTCATTCAATTTATTCTTGTATATCCACTTAGTACTGATAATATTTTTACCTTTTGGTCAGGGTACTAAGGACTAGGTTTTGTTCTTCTCTATTTTCTCTATCTCTTCCTTCATTGCATTAACCCATTCTTCATTCTCTAATGCAACTTTTACAATTTTAGCTTCAAATTCACAAATTAAACATGTACCTTATCTTGTTTTGCTTCTAATTTGCATTCTAGCATGTCTATCTCCAATGATTTATGTTCCAGGATGATGTCTTCTGACAAAACTAGCCAAAACTTGATTTCTCCTTTCTTGCTCATCCTGCTCAAGGTCATTTTCTTGCTTGGTAGCTCCATCTTGTTCCTTTGTTTATGTTGTCTATTGTCCTACATTGTTTCCCTGCTAACTAGTTGTCACAGTTTGTGGTGTCGGTAGATACTTTGGATGTTCAATGTAAGTGAATCTACCATAGTCTTCTAATTCCTTTGTAATTTCCTCTATGTACTTGTCATCAAACTCATCAACATGAACATTAGTACTTTCAACTATCTTATTTTTAGCCTTATTCAAACATTTATATGCTATACTTGTAGTGGAATATCCTAGAAATATTCCTTCATCTCCTTTAGAATCAAATTTTCCATTTCTCTCATCTTTCAAAATAAAGCATTTACTTCCAAAAATTCTGAAATAACTTACAGTAGGTTTGTGTCCAAACCATAGTTCATAAGGCATTCAGTTGGAGTCCTTCAGTTGTACTCAATTAAGAACATACACAGATGTACTGACAGCTTCCCTCCAATATGTCTGAGGAAAATTCTTCTGTATCATCAATGTTCTAGCATAGTCAATTATAGAACTATTCCTCCTTTTACAAATGCCATTTTGCTGAGGTGTCCTTGGTGCAGATACCTATCTTTCAATTCCATGCTTATTACAAAAGTTAGTAAATTCATCAGAGATAAATTCACCTCCTCTATCAGATCTTAAACATTTTATTTCCTTTTCGGTTTCTTTCTCTACCTTAGCTTTGTACCACTTAAACATTTTGAAAGCTTCAGATTTCTCTTTCAAGAACATAACAGTCATCAGTCTAGTATAATCATCAACAAAAAGAATAAAATATCTATCACCAGAACAACTCTGAGTTCTCATAGGACCACATAGGTCGGTATGAACCAACTCAAGTATCTTCTTTGTTGATTAGTCTTTGCTTTTAAAACTGGACTTAGTCATCTTACCTTTCTGACATTTGTGGCACATGGCATGATCAGGTTTTGTCAAGTTAGGCAATCCTCTAACTCTTTTCTTTCTACTAATCTTGATCATGTTGTCAAAGTTCACATGGCATAACCTTCTGTGCCACAACCAAGCATCTTCATCCTTTATTAACAAACAAGAAGATTGATCTATATCAAGATAGAATAGATTACCTCTAGATTGTGTGCCAGTTCTGACAAGTCTTCCTCCATCATCATAGATCTTCACCTTTTTGCTCTCAAAAGCTAGTTGGTGGCCTGAATTGTTCAGTTGAGCCACACTTAATAGGTTATAGTTTAGTCCATCTACCCAGTATGCATTTTAAAATTGTAGTCTGTCATTGATCATCAGTGAGCCTTTACCTCTTACCATACAAGGTGCATCATTTCCCATTCTCACAGATCCTCCATTATATTCAACAAGATGATCAAACTTTTCTACATCACTGGTCATATGATGTGTACAACCACTGTCTATGATCCATGTACCATTTCTGCTCACTTTAGAGATCAGTGTTGTCTCTTCATATTTCTCTTCTTCTTCTGAGTCATCTGTCATAGCAACAAATACAACTTCTATATCATCATCAGAATCAGATTCAATTTCAATATCTTTGGCTATGTAACATACCTTTTTTCCTTTTTCATCTCGGTTGTCTCTGTTGTTGTGTCGATAGCCTCTGATGACTCTTCTCCCATAGCTTCCTTCAGATCGGTCTTTGGATCTATCATCATCTTTCTTCTGTGGACATCTAGCAGTGATGTGACTAACTTCTTTATAGTTAAAGCATGCTAAAGGTAGCTTACCTCTATACCTTCCTTTTCCTTTGGGAAATCTTCTGGCCATAAGTGCTTTAAGCTCATCAAGTTCATCATCAGTATTGTCATCAGTATCACAATTATTACTATTCCTGGTAGACTTTCCAATCTTCAAAGAAGAAATGAAAGTGGATTCAATAAAAGGAACAACATTTTTATCAAAGTTGTTTAATTCAAAGGTTGTAAGTTTACCAATCAAAGTGTCAAGAGTAAGGTTGGATGTATCTCTTGTTTCATGAATTGTAGAAATCCTAATTGCATAAACTGGTAGCAAAGTTTTGAGAATCTCTCTTATCACTATTTCATCATGAGTTACTCCATTACATGCTCTAATAGCATGTACCACCTCTTTGAGTTTATTTGAATATTGGACAATGTTCTCACCTTCTTTCATTCTCATATCATCAAATCTGCTTCTCAAACTTTCAACTCGGGCTCTTTTGACATTCAGATCTCCAGTATATATTTATGTTAATTTATCCCACATTCCTTTGGTATTCGTGCATGTCTTAATATCTTCAAATTCAGTGTCAGTACAGGAAGTAGCAAGTTCCATCATAGTAACATTATGTTCATGTTTGTCCTTCAGTTGATAAAGAGTTAAGGGACTAGTGGGCGGTTGTATGTAGCCATTCTCCATTAGATCTAGTGTTGAGTTCCCAATTCCAGATATGTGTAGCTTCATTCTGCTTTGCCATACTATGAAGTTCTCTTTTTTCAATTTCGGTACTTCCCTCTTAGACATCTTGAGACCTTTATGCTTAAGTCCTTAAAACTCTGTTCCAAGCAACCACTGCTCTGATACCAATTGTTAGAATAACTAAGATGGGGGTGAATCAGTTATCCAGTGTCCCAAAACAAAATATATAATTCAAAACTATTTCTTCAATTTTTTCTCATTGATAAACAATAAACCTTTCACTGTCTGTGCTTTTACCGATTACCAGCCTAATACTATAACAGTTTACCAATCAAATCTAACATGTAACATGTAAAGAATGATAACAAACAAATATCACAATCAACACATAACACAAGAGATTTAACATGGAAACCCTGTAAAGGGAAAAACCACCTGGGACCGGCAACCCAAAAATTGTTCACTCTTGTAAAGTGAGGTCGATTAAGACCCAACCTTGTTAAAGGTTTACAAACACACTGTCAAGTGTGACCTTGTTAGAGGATTTTAGACTAGAAGTTATCATCCAACCAGCATTCACTATGGGGTTGACAGGATAACAATGTTCATTCTATGAATGATACATCATAAGACTTTCAGAGTCCACTCGGTTAAGAGATTTTGACTATATACAATGGTTAAATATGTAACAGTAAATGACCTGCCTTAATACAACTTCAATTGCTGATTACAGATCAATATTTAGTCCATACAAATCCTTCTGATTAATATTTCACTTCACATTCAATACTGTATCAACTTAATGTCCGTCGGTAATTTCTCTTTGTAGCTCGATAATTGTTCTGCAACTTGGTTCTTGCTTAACTAGTATGATCAGAATGCATGAAAACCTTGTTCACACGATATTCCTGCAGCTTTTTCTTCTTCCGGCATTCTTTCATAAAGAAATTATATTCTCTTATATAGATGAGTAAATCATTTTCTTCTCCACCATCAAATTTTTCCACTTAACCACATTCATAGATTTTTCCACTTCAAACTTTCTCGGTACTTGTGTCAATAACACATTTCAATCTTCTGTGTTAGATCTTCCTTGAATTTCATCAGTCGTCGATCTGTGTAACAAACATTATCTGTTACCTCAATGTTATACTCTTGCCATCTCATCAATCTTATTGGCTAAAATAATCATTTAATTCATTTTGTTCTACTTGGTTAACAAAGAAATGCGTCGATGAACACTACTCAGTTAATACTATGATCGGTATACACTATACTTCGTCGGTGTATACTAGAAATGCTTCATTTACCGACAACACTGCTTTGTGTCTTTCAGCTCTATACTTCATTTTAGATGAATGTAATATAATAAAGTCAATATCATCAAGTCATAGACTCATCAACAAGTTACTCAATGTGTTCCTTATCCTCATCTGTCATGTACATCTTTCTCCATGTAGATTTCTTTGTTCTTCATCTCTTTCACCTTTCTTCAGATGTCTCGGTATAGTAACTTACAAGATAAGTGATGTCAAACTAGTTGACATCAATGACAACATAATATTGATTTAATCATATTACATATCTAATCAGCAACTTGATGAAGGATGCTCCCCTTAATACCACAAACACATAATAGAAATAGAGAAACAACAACAATATGCAAGAACAGAAAATTGGCTTCTTATTATCTCCACAAATGTGGAATTACAAACTTTTAGAAGTACAATATGCAAAGCCACATGGGCATTCCCTTACAATATTATGCAGGACAAAGCCTCAAATCAATACCCAGATCTACTACCTCAAACTATCTTGAACTACCTAAGACAACACTACAAACCTTCCTTATATAGGCAATTTCCACCACCTAAGAAGGTTCTAGAAATTTTGCCTTTTAGGGCCGACTATACATAGAATTATTTTATTTTCACAATTTTTACAATAGGGTCGGCTCAAAAGAAATAAAAAATATGATTTTAGGTAACCCAACTTCTAGAGGCCATAACTTTCTAACCGTAGCTCTATTTTTCTATTGTAACCACTTTTCAGAAATGCCATGACGAGATCTATAGTACTTGACATGCGCTAGCACCAGTCAACCGGGGGTCAATCGTGATCCGGAGCCTCTAAGGCCTTCAAAATTGACCTGAAAGATTTTGTACCCAAAAACCTCAATAAATTCACCAATACTGATGATGTGGCAATGAAACTCAACTGGTAGGCTGAAATGACTAGGATGAACCTCCAACTGTGAAATCAAAACATTCTGAGATCATATGACCAACTTACTAAAAATAGTAAGTTTCCATAAATAGCAGCTCTGCACAAGATAGCCCTTGTTGAAAAGCAAATAGAAATATTTTTGGGTGATGCAAGATTGCTCTTACACCCAAGATGCTCCTACATCACAACTCCTTAGTGATCTTTAATCATAGATTCTTCAATCAGATTCCAAATCAATTGTAGTTCAACATGTAATCCTCTTATTTATTTCCTCTATTTTCTTATCATATATCTCATTGGTTTTCTCCACAACCTCCACATTCTTAGTAACACAATCTATCATCACCTTTTTCTCTTCCTAAATCTAGAGAACACAAATAGAAGACAAATAGAATTATCTTTCCCAGCAAGTGGGATACCAACTAGGGTTTTCTACCCAATATCTTTCTCTCCCCCCTTCTACTAAAATTCCTTAAACTTAGAAGATAGAACATGGTGCTTAAGATGGATTCTTTTAACTTCATGGAACACCCACCTAATTTATCTAAGAAAATAAAAGGAAATGCACTTAGCAGTCTGCAACACACAAAAATCCATCTCCCTCTTATCATCAAATTCCCTAAAACTCAATTCCACTGAGGAAGATTGGGATTCACCCTCCTCATGAATGGACTTAGACTGTGTTATCAATAGATTTTGTGTAATTTTCTCAGGCTCTAATTTTCCCAAAATCACCCCATAATCTTTAAAGGTGTGTCTCACTCAAAGTTTCATTTCTTTGCATATACACCTTGTCGGTTGAACTTGAACCTTGAACTCTCGTAGTTCAATGTTCAATGTTCAGTAACACCCTTTGGTATGATTGTTTCTCTTCATCAGTGTTTCAAGAGCTTTTGATAATATCATGCCTACTTCAATAGCCAAAGCTCTGGATCTTCCCCTCACTGCAACCTTTGGTCAGTGCTATGCCCTAGATGCAAAACAAGTCCCCTTAGTTGGACAAATCAAAGATGCCAAACTAGCCCTTGCAGCATACCCCAGTAAAAAGATTAAACTAACCATACTTGTAGCTGATATTCCAGCAAGCTCTAGTATGCTTCTAAGCACAACTTTCTATCGGGATCTTGGAGGAGAGATCAAACTTGACTAGTCACAAGAAATTATTCCAGTGGGAGATAAAAGTGTTGTCCTACAACTAGAAGGAAAATCAAAATATACAGTGTTCCCATCTAAAGATCCAAAGTCTCAGATACTCTACCATGAATTTGAGTTTGGAAATTATACGATCTCATCCATGCCAGACGTGAATGAAGAAGTGACAACTGATAATTTTGATGGCCTTTGGACTTTGGAGTTTGACGGTAGTTGTGCTTCTATTGGTTCTAGAGCAGGGGTTGTATTGATATCACCATAAGGATACTTTTTCCCATGGGCTTTTAAGCTAGATTTTGATAATGCAAACAACACTGCCAAATATGAGTCTCTTTTGCTCAGTATTGAAGAAGCAAAGAAGATGGGTATCAATGTTCTCTGAGCCAAAGGGGATGTAGAACTTGTGGTGAGACAAGTAAGAGGAATGTATTCAACAAAAATAGAAAGACTCAAACACTATAGAAGTCATGTTTGGGATGAGATAGAAGAATTTGAAGCTTTCTCCATAGAAGTTGTTCCCAGAGAACTGAATAGTAGAGTTGATTCCCTAGTAGTTTCTTCCTTCCTGTTGTTGCCACATTCAGATTTTAAGAAAAGTTCCTATAAAATTGAAATGGTGTACACACTAAAAGCTTCAGATAATGCTAAGCATTGGTAGGTCATTCAAGATGATAAACAAATTGATAAATTCTTGCAGTTGGTAGAAGTTTTTAGTACCACCTTCTTTGAAGGATCTTCATCGACCTATGATGAGCTTTTCCCAAATGGTGTAATAGATGAAGGGATCTTCCAATTAAAAGGGAATCATATTCCTAAAGGGATCGTTTCTCTTGAAAGCCAATTTGACAGACATGATGCTCTTAAATCTCCTCCACCACCTCAAGAAGACACAAATCAAGGTGACTATGAGAAGGTAAATATAGGGGAGGAAGAAGAACCTAGGTGTATAAAATTGGGCAAGTGTTGCACTTCAGATGAGAAATGAAGATTTATCAATGTGCTAAAGGAATATAAGGATATATTTGCTTGGTCCTACCATGATTTAAAAAATTTCAAAGGAGGGAAATTCCACCAGATTCCTCTCAAGTTGGGAACTTCACCGTATAAGCAAAAATTAAGAAACTATAACCTAAAAGTTTCTAAGGAAATTCAAAAAGAGGTAGAAAAAATGCTACAAGCCTGTATCATTTATCCTATTCATCATTCTACTAGGATTACAAATATTGTTCATGTCAGGAAGAAAAATGGTGAGATAAGAATCTACGTAGATTTCAGGAACTTGAACCAATGTAGCCTAGAGGATAACTATGGACTCCCTGTAATGGAACATATTCTACAGACTGTGGCAAGTTTAGAGATGATGTCAATGCTAGAGAGTTTCTCTGGTTACAACCAAATCAAGGTAGCTAACCAGGATCAACACAAAACAACTTTTACCACCCCGTGGGGTACATATGCTTATAACAGAATGCTTTTGGCTTGATAAATGTAGGTACCACTTTCCAATGTGCAATGAATTCTTCTTTTAGCCATCTTCTTAATAAGGTAATAGTTGTTTATCTTGATGATCTTATTGTGTTTTCCAAGAGGTGTAGAAACCATCTAAGGGATTTAAGAGCAGTTCTACAGAGATGCAAGGAACATGGCATTTCATGAAATCCAAAGAAGTCTATCTTCACAGTCACGAAAGGTAAATTTTTGGGCCACATCATGTCAAAAGAAGGGATCATGATTGATCCAGAAAGAGTTAAAGCAATCCAACAGCTTGGCTTACCTTTAAATATGACTAGTGTTAAGTCTTTCTTTAGGCAAACTAATTTCCTCAGAAGGTTTTTTCCAGACTTTATGGAAACAACTAAGCATATGGTGAGCCCCTTGAGTGAGAAGAACCCATTTAAATGGAGTACAGAATTTTTCAATGCATTTGATGATATCAAGAAAGCTATAGCAGATGCTCCCACTTTAATAAATCCATATTACAAGAAAGACTTCATAATATACTATTATTCCTCAGAACATACAGTGTCTAGAATTTTGTTGCAAAGGAATGATAAGGATGAAGAGGTTCCCATTTCTTTCATGAGCATACCTATCAAAAATCATGAGTTAAATTATCCATTGGTTAAGAAGCAAGCATATGCAGTGGTAAAAGCAGTGAAGGCTTTCATGTTCTACATTCTCATTCAATTGTTTTTGTTCCTACCTCTACTGTCAAAGATGTCCTAACTCAACAAGAGATAGGCATGAACAACCGAGCCACATGGATTTCCAGGATTCAGGAATTTGACCTAGAAATTCATCCTACCAAGCTGGTTTGAGGTCAAGGATTATGTAAACTTATGTCTGAGAAGGACCCTGGTAGCAGTATACCCTCAGTTCTTTTTGTCAATCTTCGTGATTCCTACTATCCCCCTCATTTAAACCCAAAAGAAAGAACAAATCTCAAGTTAAAGGCCACTAAGTATGTTATTGTGGATGACATACTATATAAAAAGGGTTTGGATGGAGCCTTCTTGAGGTATGTTGACAAAGAACAGCAAGAAAGATTAATCAAGAAATTTCATAGTGAGGCGTTTGGTGGTCATTTCTCTTCCATAGTAACCACTTTTAAAATTTTCAAAAAATTGTTATTACTAGCTAGGGATGTTTGGCGATGCTTATAAGTGGGTTGAAAATTGTGAAAAATGTAAATTGTTTGGTGGAAAACCGTAGTTGGCAGCTCTCCCATTGCGGCCAGTGGTCATAGAAGAACCTTTTGAGCAGTGGGGGTTAGAATTCATCAGCCCAATCAACCCTCCTTCGAGTGCTAGACATGCCCACATTTTCACTGCAATAGACTATTTCACGAAATGGGTAGAGGCGGTCCATGTTAAGATGACCACATCTAAAGTAGTGTGTGAGTTTGTAAAGAATTACATCTTGGTAAGGTTTGGCATTCCAACTAAGTTTGTTATAGATAATGCTACAAATTTCTCTTCTCATGAGTTGAAATTATTTTTTTATGACCACGACATCTACCTTACCCATGCATCTGACTATTATCCATAGGGAAATGGAAGGGCAGAATCAAGTAATAAGAACTTGATTAGAATAATGAGGAAGCTAGTATGTGACAATGCTGAGGATTGGCATAAGAAACTATTTGAATCTCTCTAGGCCGATCAAACTTCTCCAAAAAGAGAAATTGGCATGTCACCCTTTGAATTGATTTATGGTGTTGAAGCCCAGCTTTCACTACCATTAGAACTAGCTACCGTGAAACTGCAAAAAATAATTGAAGATCAGGTTTACCAAGATGCCCTTGAGAAGCGGGTTTTGTATCTCAACAAAATATAGGAGGAAAGAGAAGAAATGGTAAGTCAAATAGCCACACATCAGGCTCAAGTCAAGAAAATTTTTTATCAGAAGGCTAGGCCCAGGAATTTTATGGAGAGTGATCAAGTGTTGTTATGTGACAAAAGGTGGGAACCTAAGGGTGCCTATGGAAAATTTGAATCACTTTGGAAGGGCCCGTTCATCATCAACAAAGCATTAGGAGGTAATTCCTTCAAACTAGAGCACTTGGTTGGTACCTTTGACCTTTAATGGTCAAGATCTCAAGTTCTACCCTTGACCTTTAATGGTCAAGATCTCAAGTTGTATAAACTTTGAACAGGTTTGCCCTATTTTTTGTACATATCTTTTTGCTATGTTGTTTTCTATTTTGTCCTTTTTGCTTAGTCCATCCATTTCTTTTCTAAGTTTTTCCTGGTCTTACAAAACCAAAGTTATAGGTTCATCCTTCTCCCTCAAGAGGTCTCATCCCTAGCCGGAGCCATTGTTATCAATAGATTTTGTGTAATTTTCTCAGGCTCTAATTTTCCCAAAATCGCCTCATAATCTTTAAAGGTGTGTCTCACTCAAAGTTTCATTTCTTTGCATATACACCTTGTCGGTGGAACTTGAACCTTGAACTCTCGTAGTTCAATGTTCAATGTTCAATAACACCCTTTGGTATGATTGTTTCTATTCATTTTCAAGCTTAGCGGCATGTTGTCTTTGCAGTGCGCACTTGTCCAATGAACCATGAACCTTGAACTCTCGTAGTTCAAGATTCAAAGTTCAATGGATGTCATCTTTTTGCAAATTCTTCCTTTATTTTATCTTTTCTTTCTTATCACTTGTGTTTTTCTTTATTTTATTAATCGTGCCAAAGGGTAGTCCTTCTATTTCACGTTGAACTTGAATTATGAACTCTTTTAGTTCTAGGATCAAGGTTTAACGTAAGTTCATAATTTGCAAAAGTGGAAAGTTGTGATCTGACATAGAGGATAGTTGGCATTGATTATGATTTCCGCATGTGGTGAGGATGTTGTAATTAATTGAAATGACATTTTGATGTTACTTCGATATGGGAAAGTGCAGTAATCAATGCTTAAAGTGGTGCAAGTTACCCGGTGATCATTAATTGAACCTCATGTGACATAATTTTGCCATTATTGCGAATATCTTAGGATTTTGTGAACTATTTTATGATAAATTGGAAAGCTTAGCCTATTCTTTTCATAGTGTTTGAGACATCTCATGTAGCCAACATGGAAGAATGTATCTTTTCCTCCTCACAAAGATTAGTTCGTCACATAAAAAAACCCAGGTGAGTCTCTCTTTTTGGCCCCCTTATTTCAGTTACAACTTGTTACTTTGTCAAATTCAAATTCCTTTAAGGCTACTATGTCTTCTTGTTCTTTCCCAGTTTGTGAGTCAAAATGAAGAACCCAGTCCCAAATTTTAGAAATACCTCCCCTTTGATTTTCTCCCTACCTGACTGTGAAGACACCCTAATTAAAACTAGAGCCTTAGAAGACACTATGAACTAAGTCAAAGAACCCATTCCAAGTTCCATGTTAGAAAAATCCATTCGGAGTGGTCTGACTAATGTAGCCTCTTTCCCTATAGTAGCCCCTTGTCAAGAGTTGGTTGTCAAATGTGCAAAAAGATATAGTTTTGAGGAGAAGTGTATCAAGAAGGTGTTAGAAAGTAAAGTCCACCAAGATAACTAAGAGGGGGGGGGGGTGAAATAGTTATCAAATAATTATAACTTTTATCAACTTCAACAACATTAAACCATGTAAGCAACATAATTACTAACCATAGAAAGATATTCATACACAATAACACAATGACACAAGATATGTTGACTAGGGAACCTCTTGATCAAAGAGTAAACCCCAGTGGGAATGATGCCCACAAAAGATGCACTAATATGAATATTCCTTGTGAAAGGATGGACTCTATTAGGATTCTTATGAAATACATTCAGTACATATGAATCCCTGTTAGGAGATTTTGAATCCTTGTTAAAAGATTCTAACCCTGTTAAGAGTTATGGAAGACAGAAGGACCCACTACCCAAACAACTTTAGGGTAAGATCACTAAACACACTATCCAAATAATCTTTGTATTACTCAATATAATAATATGTTACCTCTTCTTTGACTATGCCAAACCACACTTACTGTTACACCAGATCTCAATTTCAGATCTTTGTAACTCGCATGTCTTCCTTAACAAATTCGCTTTCACACTTAGCTCTTTTCTTCACTTGATGCATACAATATCACATCCAACCACATTACAAAAAGGAAACACATTCCTTCCTTTATACCACACTCAAATAATTACAAATGAGTCAGCATACAATTACAACATAAAAGTTTTCGCACGCTACATCAAAATTACACAAAACTATCAACTTCCAACTAGAATAATTTTTCACTCGTGTGACCTAAAAGTTTGCACTCTCATCCATTTCACTATTAATGTGTCTTCAACTTCCCTTTAACTATGCAAAACTAGATTCCATCCCAATTAGGAGATATCATCTGATTCCACAAACCACTACTCAGGAACACTGCTTGAATACTGCTTCCACAAAAATGCTCATAACTTCCATGAATAAATGAATTATTGTCTATGCTCTTAACCATAGAAATATAACATATGAAATAATATATCCTCAACATCACATAGCTCTAACTTTAATAACCCATGTGCTCTAATCCAAACTCCGTCTGCTTCTTGGCAAGTCTCTGATAAATCACTGTGTTGACATCAATGACAATCATAGTCATGAATGCAACAAAAAATGCTACAAAAAGGCTGCCAAACATTTAGCATTCATTCCTAACAATCTCCCCCATTGGCATTGATGGCAACATAGATGAAAAAACATCCAATGTTCCAAAAATCCAATACTGCAACACTATTGGTCTGAAAATGCTTCCAAGTCTTCTACATCAATCAAATCTTGCTTCATTATCTTATTCAGTTCTCTTCAACAAATGTTTCAGATGCTTTTTCATGTATACTTCTCCCCTATTGACATCAATGATAGAAATTTCATCATTATGTCAAAAAATCCAATGTCAAAAGACAATATTTGGAAAATACATTCACTAGAGTCCTCATGACTCAGCTCAGATACACATACTCCCCCATAGAGGAAGTACCAACATCCAGTCTAGAAGAAAGATACGGCTCATATACCACTGGACAGATGCAACCAACTGCATCACTTCTCAAAAGTAGGATGGGGCATAACCCCAAGCATACCTCTCAGATACTGAAATGTATCCTTAGGAAAAGGCTTTGCGAATATATCTATGATCTGCTCCTTTGTACTTATGTAATCAAGTATGACTTTTTTCTCAGCAACTTTCTCTCTTACAACATGATACTTAATCTCTATATGCTTTGTCTTAGAATTTAATACAGGATTCTTAGACATACTAACTGTGCTGGTGTTGTCACAATGTATGACAACAGGGTCAACAAAATTTATTCCAATATCCTTCAGCATTTGCTTCATCCAAATTATCTGGTTACAATTGTTTTCTACTGCTACATATTCTACTTCTAATATGCTCTATGAGATACAATTATGCTTCTTGCTTAGCCAAGAAACCAATCTTCCTCCAAGGAAAAATGCTCCACCACTAGTGCTCTTCTTAACATCAACACTACCTCCTCAATCAACATCTGTATATGCACATAGGGTAAAATCATCAAATTTTTCATACCATAATCCATAGTCCATTGTGCCTCTTAAATATCTCAGTATCCTCTTTACTACTGCATAATGTGATTCTCTAGGTTCATCTTGAAATCGTGCTACAATTCCAACTGAATGTGCTATATCAGGTCTTGTATGAGTCAAATACTACAGTCCTCCAATCATAGATCTATATTTCTTATGTTCCACTGTACGAGTCTCATATGTGCTAGATAACTTATGTCCAGTCACCATGGGTGTTCTAACTGGTTTACAATTCTCCATTCCAAATCTTTTCAACAAGTCATTTAGGTACTTTTTCTGACTTACAAATATACCATTATTATTTTCTGTTATCTGTAATCCCAAAAAGTATTTCATTTCACCAATCATACTCATTTCAAATTCAGTCTTCATTTCATCAGCAAATTTGTCACTAGCTTCATCTTCTCCTCCAAAAATAATGTCATCAACAAAGATAACTATAACCAACAAACCATTTTCAATTTCTTTTGTGTACAGATTGCTATCAGCTATTCCTTTTGTAAATCCCAACTTTAACAAATACTTATCCAGTCTTGCATACCAAGTTCTAGGTTCTTGTTTAAGTCCATATAAGGCTTTCTTTAGTTTACATACCATATCTCCTTCTTGATTCAAAGGAAAAACTTTAGGCTGCTCAATGTAGACTTCTTCCAACTCTCCATTCAGAAATGTTGACTTCACATCCATCTGATATACTTTGAATTTCTTGTAGGCTGCATAAGCAAAAAACATTCTTACTACTTCAATTCTTACAACAAGTGCAAAGCTTTCTTCATAGTCAATTCCTTCTTGCTGTGAGTATCCCTTACATACCAATCTTTCTTTGTTTCTTACTACTCCTTGTTCATTAATCTTGCTTCTAAATACCCATTTAGTTCCAATAACATTCTTGTCTTTAGGTCTAGGGACCAGTTCCCATGTCTTGTTCTTTTCAATCTAATCTAGTTCATCTTTCATAGCATTAGTCCAACTTTCATCTTCACAAGCTTCACTAGTAGTCTTAGGTTCAATTTAAGAAATCAAACATAACTATTCTTGTACCTTAGTTCAAGTTAGAACTCCTCTTTTGATGCTTCCAATAATTTGTCCAATAGGATGATTTCTTAATGAACTCTTGCTAGGTGTCACTGTCTCAGATCTCACTTTATCTGTAGGTTCTTCAATGACATCACTGTTTCTTTTATTCAAAAAATCACTGTCAATTTCATAAAATAATTCAATAGATCCAGTGTTAGGTTTAGGATGAGCTTCTTCATCTGATTCATAGTCAAACATTCTTTCCTAAATTTTGAACTTTTCATCAACTTTAACATTTGCACTTTCAACAATAGTCTTAGTTCTTTTATTATAACATCTATAGGCTTTGCTTTTCAAATAATATCCAAGAAATATACCTTCATCACTTCTAAGATGAAACTTTCCAATATCATCATCTCTCTTTATATAATATTTTCTTCCAAAAATTCTAAAATACTTAACTGAGGGTGCATGTCCAAACCATAATTCATAAGGTCTCTTGTCTGTGTCTGCTCTAATTTGTACTATGTTCATTGTATACACTATTATGTTCACTGCTTCTCTCCAGAATAGCTTCCCTGAATCATTCTCAAATAACATAGCTCTTGCTACTTTAGTCACTGATCTGTTTCTTCTTTCTACAATGCCATTTTGTCCAGGTGTTCTAGGGGCTGGAAACTGTCTCTTAATGCCATTTTCTTTACAAAAGGTGTTAAACTCTCTAGAAGTAAATTCTCCACCTCTATTAGATCTCAAACATTTAATCTTCATTCCAGATTCATTCTCAACTTTATTCTTAACAATCTTAAACTTATCAAATGCTTCATATTTTTCTTTAAGAAATGCAATCCACATCATTCTTGTAAAATCATCAACAAGAATCATAAAATACATTTCTCTATAGAATCCTCTAGTCCTAGTAGGACCACTCAAATCTATATGAACAATCTCCAACTTTTCTACAGATGTAAAATTCTTACTAGGAAAAGAACTCTTATGTTTAGCCATCACACATTCTTTGCAAATCATGTTAGTAGGCTTCATAATTTTAGGCAAATCTCTTACTGCAAGTATAGTACTTACTTTCACAATGTTGTCAAAGTTTATATGACAAAACCTTCTATGCCATAACCAACTGTCATCAATCTTAGTAATCAAACATGTCATCTCAGTAGGGTTCAACTAAAGTACATTACCTCTGGTTCTAGATCCAGTTCCAATCAGATTTCCATCTTTATCCTTTATCACACAAGTTTTCTCAGTAAACCAAACTTGATATCCCTTATCAACTAACTTTCCAACACTCAAAAGATTATGTTTCAATCCATCCACAAAATAAACATCATCAGTATTAGTCTTTCCATCAAGAGTAATAGATCATATACCTTTAATAAAAAAAAGGTGCATTGTTTCCAACTCTAACAACTCCTCAATCATATTCATTAAACTTTATGAAATTTTTCATGTCTCCGGTCATATTATGTGAACAACCAATATCTATAATCTAATCATCTTTCTTCTCAACTTGAGAAACTAAGGCTTTTTCTTCCTTAACATCAGTTTCAGGATTCTCTTCTTGAATTGCTACAAATCCTATGTCATCATTATTCTCAGTATCACTTTCACTTAAAGTTATTTCTATAATAGCTTCAAGATCTTCATCATTAGCATAATAACATTCCTTTGATCTTCGAGGTTTGAAATTGTTTCTATAGTTTTTAACTCTCTTAGGACATTTAGATGCAAAATGACCATATTCTTGACAAGTCCAACATTGAAATATTTTCTTACTGTCTGGTTATCTTTTCACAAGCAAGGAAATACCTTCTTCAATCTTCTTGTCTTCTTCATTTCTAGATCTGTTTCTACTAGCATAATCTATGCTCACACTGATGCTTCTTGACAAAGTAGGGCGAACACTAAGAGCACTGAATGTTGTCTGCATTCTAGGTAAGTCTCCTGATAATCTCAGGTTCATTTCTACTACTTCCAATCTTCCAAGAAGAGTCTCTCTTGTAAATTTTGTAGTATAATGTATAACTTATTCAATCATATGTGTTGTCTTCTTAAATACATGTGTTAATGTCCTCAGAATTTTTCATATCACTTCATTCTCTGTCTTTGTTCCTCCACAAGATTTTATCCCTCTAATAACTTTTTACATTCTACCAATATAGCTTCTAATAGATTCATCTTACAACATTCTTATATCTTCAAATCCACATATCCAATTATGTAATCTAACTCTTTTTGCATGTTCATCACCTTCAAAAGTAGAGTGTAAAGAATTCCAAATTTCATGAGATTTTTTCAAACATTTTACCTGACTGTACTCATTCTCCGAAAGGGATGTCAAAAGTGCTTCTCTTGCAAGTATGTTACATATGAATAGATCTCTCTCATCAGCAGTACATGTTTCAAGATTATCCTCTTCAATGATAGTCTTATCATTCTTTGTAATCAACCAATAACCTGGTCCTAAACATAGTAGGTGTGTCTTCATCTTTTCTTTCAACCTGTCAAAATTTACTCCATCAAACTTAGGGATTTTTTTCCTAAAATTCACCATGGATCTCCTTAAGATGTTAAACTTCTTTTTCAAGGACTTGTTGCTCTGATACCAATTGTTAGAAGTTAAAGTCCACCAAGATAACTAAGAGGGGGAGGGGTGAATCAGTCATCAGATAATTATAACTTTTATCAACTTCAACAGCATTAAACCATATAAGCAATATAATTACTAACCATAGAAAGATATTCATACACAATAACACAATGACACAAGATATGTCGACTAGAGAACCTCTTGATCAAAGAGTAAACCCCGGTAAGAATGATGCCCACAAAAGATGCACTAATATGAATATTCCTTGTGAAAGGATGGACTCTATTAGGAGTCTTATGAAATACATTCAGTACATATGAATCCCTATTAGGAGATTTTGAATCCCTGTTAAAAGATTCTAACCCTATTAAGAGTTATGGAAGATAGAAGGACCCACTGCCCAAATAGCTTAAGGGTAAGATCATTGAACACAATATCCAAATAATCTTTGTATTACTTAACAAAATAATATTTTACCTCTTCTCTGACTATGCCAAACCGCACTTACTGTTACACCGAATCTCAATTTCAGATCTCTATACCTCGCATGTCTTCCTTCACAAATTTGCTTTCACACTTAGCTCTTTTCTTCACTTCATGCATACAATATCACATCCAACCACATTACAACAAGGAAACACATTCCTTCCTTTATACCACACTCAAATAATTACAAATGAGTCGACATACAATTACAACATAAAAGTTTCCACACGCTACATCAAAATTACACAAAACTGTCAGCTTCCAACTAGAATAATTCTTCACTTGTGTGACCTCAAAGTTTGTGCTATCATCCACATCACTATCAATGTGTCTTCAACCAAAAGTAGATTCCATCCTGATTAGGAGATATCATCCGATTTCCACAAACCGCTACTCAGAAACACTGCCTAAATACTGCTTCCATAAAAATGCTCATAACTTCCATGAATAAATGAATTATTGTCTATGCTATTTACCATAGACATATAACATATGAAATAATATATCCTCAACATCGCATATTTCTAACTACAATAACCCACATGCACTAATCCAAACTATATCTGCTTCTCTGTAAATCTCTGGTAAATCACTATGTTGACATAAATGACAATCATAGTCATGAATGCAACAACAACTGCTACAGAATGGCTGCCAAAAATTTAGCATTAATTCCTAATAGAAGTTTGATGGGAGTCTGCTTGTATACATAAGCAATGATGTCATCCAAAAGGCCATAGGAATTCCAGAAAGAGACCCATATGAAGGGTGGAATATCCCCTCATCTCAATCAGTCTTCACCACCAAGAGACAAGTCTACATGAATGAAATAGCCCAATACTGGTTTCTCAAAGCCCAAAAAGGAAGGTCTAGGGTCCCAAATCCACTCACTGTATATCATTTCAAGCCCGAGGTAGCTGATCTGGTTATACTACTCAATAGAATTAAAGAAAACTAGCATGCATACTATTGGCATGACTGGATGTAATTCTACATCTAGGTCACTCTCAAAGGGGAAAAATATATTGACTGGGCCGAAACCATTGCCGATGAACTCAATCATCTGTCGGAAAATTTTCCAACTGGTAGTAGCTTTCACATGTCCTCTTACTTTCTCTACATTTTAGCTTGTACTATAGAGTGGAAAGGCCTTTTCCATGAACAACCCCTCCCAAATATGAAGGTCTACGATTACTACCCTCACCTGCAGAAAGAATATCATGTTGATAGTTTTCTAAAATTCAATGGGGTTTTCTTTGGGAACTTGGCATATGAACTGCAAGGGAACACTGAGAAAATTATGTTTGAAGAGGTGAAAACCTTTGTCAATACTTATGGAAGTTTCTTCATCTGGTTTAGAAGATTCACATATCTCAAAGTGGGTGGTTTTGAAGGGGAGCCATTCAAATTGCCTAGATATGATTTTGTTAGTTTGATCATTGTAGAAGTGGTTCATCAATTGGCATATGTTCAAAAAGGATTCAAGGAAAGGAAGGGCAAAGCAAAGTCCAACTTCCCAGTTGAATTAGGGTATTATAATTGCAAAACTTCTTCAAATGCCCTAAATCTAGAGCATGAGTTAAGAAAATTGAATTTGAAAATGTTTGCACTTAGAAAATATTTTGATAGTAGAGGATACGCTGCTCAACATTTAAACTTTCCCTCTGAATTCCAACACATTCCCCAAATAGAGTACTACTGGGAGGGCTGTGCTAATGATTTTAAAGTAAGAAGTAGGACCTAGTCAAGGTTTACCTTAGGACAAATTGTTACCCTAAATATTCAGATTGACATCACAACAATAGATGAAGATGATGGTGTAGAGGTAATTGATGAGCAGTTCAAAACCAGAGTTAGGGGTACTCCATTACCTAAAATAGACTGGGGTATTGATGAGAGATAGAGCATAATAATCAAGACTCTTAATGTGATTAATAGAACCAAGAAATGGGTCAATAGTAAGAAGCCTCCTATTGTAAGAAGACATAACCCAAGAAGAGAAGCACATGGTGATTTTGTTGTCAAACCTATTGATTCTGCTGACAAAAATATTTCCCTTGCAGGTACCTCCAAAACTAGAAATAAGAAGAAATCTTCAACCGATCCTATGAAACAAGCTTCTCCTTCCTCTTCATAGAAGGACCTTAAGGGGTAGAGTTAATAAAGAAAGTGATAAACTAGTTGATGATAATGTTAAGAATGAATGCTAAATGTTTGGCAGCCATTCTGTAGCAGTTTTTGTTGCATTCATGACTATGATTGTCATTGATGTCAACACAGTGATTTACCGAAGACTTGTAGAGAAGCAGACAAAGTTTGGATTAGCGCATGTGGGTTATTGCAGTTGGAGATATGTGATGTTGAGGTTATAGTATTTGATATGTTATATGTCTATGGTTAAGAGCATAGATAGTAATTCATTTATTCATGGAAGTTATGATCATTTTGGTGGAAGCAATATTAAGGCAGTGTTCCTGAGTAGCGATTTGTGGAAATTGGATGATATCTCCTAATCGGGATGGAATCTAGTTTTTTGTAGTTAAAGGGAAGTTGGAGACACATTTATAGTGACATGGATGGTAGCACAAACTTTGAGGTCATACGAGTGAAGATTTATTATATTTGGAAGCCGACAATTTTGTGTAATTTTGATGTAGCATATGGAAACTTTTATTTTGTAATTGTATGCCGACTCATTTGTAATTATTTGAGTGTGGCATAATGGAAGGAATGTATTTCCTTGTTAATATATATGTATGTTTGAATTAATGAAGTAGTAGTGATGATGTGTGATGCGGCATGCATGAAGTGAAGAAAAGAGCTCAGTATGAAAGAGAATTTGTGAAGGAAGACATGCGAAGTACATAGATTTGAAATTGAGATTTGATATATTAGTGAGTGTGGTTTGGCATAGTTAGAGAAGAGGTAACATGTTATTCTATTTAGTAATAAAAATATTATTTGGACGGTGTGTTCAGTGATCTTACCTTGAAGTTGTTTGAGCAGTGGATCCTTCTGTCTTCCATAACTCTTAACAGGGTTAGAATCTTTTAACAGGGATTCAAAATCTCCTAACAGGGATTCATATGTACTAAATTTATTTCATAAGACTCCTAATAGAGTCCATCCTCTCACAAGAAATATTCATATTAGTGCATCTTTTGTGGGCATCATTCCCACCGGGGTTTACTCTTTGATCAAGAGGTTCCCTAGTCAACATATCTTGTTTCATTATGTTATTATGTCTGAATATCTTTCTATGGTTGGTAATTATATTACTTATATGGTTTAATGTTGTTGAAGATGATAAAATTTATAATTATCTGATAATTGATTCACCCCCCCCCCCCCCCCCCCTCTCAGTTATCTTGGTGGACTTTACTTTCTAACAATTAGTATTAGAGTAGCAGGTCCTTGAAAAAGAAGTTTAACAGCTTAAGGAGATCCATGGAAAATTTTAGGAAAGTCTCATGAAATTTGGAATGCTTTACACTCTACTTTTGAAGGTGATGAACATGCAAAAAGAGTTAGATTACATAATTGGATATGTGCATTTGAAGATATAAGAATGTTGGAAGATGAATCTATTAGAAGCTATATTGGTAGAATGTCAGAAATTATTACACGTATAAAATCTTGTGGAGGAAAAAAGATAAAGAATGAAGTGATATGGAAAATTCTAAGGACATTGACTGCTGCATTTAAGAAGACAACATAGATGATTGAACAATTTATACCTTGTACAACAAACTTTACAAGAGAGACTCTTCTTGGAAGATTGGAAGCAGTAGAAATGAACCTAAGATTATCAGGAGACTTACCTAGAATGGAGATAGCATTCAGTGCTCTCAGTGTTCACCCTACATTGTCAAGAAGCATCAGTGTGAGTAGAGATTATGTTGGCAGCAAAAAATCTAAAAATGAAGAAGACATTGCTTTACTTGTGAAAAGAGAACCAGACGGTAAGAAAATATTTAAATGTTGGACTTGTCAAGAATATGGTCATTTTGCATCTAAGTGTCCTAAGAGAGTTAAAAAGTACAGAAGCAATTTCAAACCTAGAAGATCTAAGGAATGTTATTATGCTAATGATGAAGATCTTGAAGCTAGTATTGAAAGAACATTGAGTGAAAGTGATACTGAGAATAATGATGATATAGGATTTGTAGCAATTAAAGAAGAGAATCCTGAAACTGATAAGGAAGAAAAAGCCTTAGTTTCTCAAGTTGAAAAGAAATCTGATTGGATTATAGATAGTGGTTGTTCACATCATATGATTGGAGACATGAAAAAGTTCATAAAGTTTAATGAATATGATGGAGGAGTTGTTAGAGTTGGAAACAATGCACCTTGTTTGATTAAAGCTATAGGATCTATTACTCTTGATGGTAAGACTTGTGTGTGTGAAAATTGTACCTGATCTATAAACACAACACTTCAGTAAAACATTAGAGGTTAGCTATAATCAAAATCGTGCAAAATTGAAATCTACTCTAACCAAGCGATTTACTACCTTCTAGTAGGTGCGAGATTAATGTTCTCAGATTGTAATCGAGATCAGTGACCTAGACGACACCTAAATGAAGGATTTGAATGCAATTGATCTAGATATGAAATATGAATGCAATTAATCTATTTTTTTGGATTTTCTATGCAATAAGAATGAAAACTTGATATGAATCTATGCTAGATGAAATTGATATGCTATGAATGCTATTGAAAATTGATATGCAATGCTAATCTAACAATGATATGCAATATGAATGCAAAAATAAGATTGATCTCACAAAGATGTCGATTCGCAAGAGCTTTGATTTTTTCAATTCCAATTCTCCAACGTGATTGTGCAAAAATATGAGATGAATGGATGCAAATTTGAGAGATGATTGAGAGATGAATTATGAAGAGTTGAAGCCTTGATTTTATAGAAATCCAGGGCTTTGGAGGTGCATGAAAAAAAGCCATAAATCACTCAAATAACTCAGGTTGATTTTTGAGTTATTTTTAAATAAAGGATAATTAACTCACAAAAATATGCAAAAGCTAAGTTTTAACTCAAAATAGAGTTTAGCTTTAATTGATAATTGATAGTTGTCTGCTTTTCTTGATTGTGCATGTTTTAATTATGAATTAATTTAATAATAAAGTGATTTATTTCCAACTTAACTACTTTTTGAAATAAAATAATTGATTTATGGGTTAATCAATTATTTAATCAAACTTTTATTAAAAACTATATTATTAAATAATGACAACTTGCTTTAATTAATTAAATAAGAATTTAATCAATTATTCATATGATATTAAATTTATTGTCAAAATTAAATAATACAATTAATAATAGATATAATTAAATTTAATTACACAATTAAGTGGCAAATATTAAATCTAATTAATTAAATATGAAAATATTCAATTAATCAAACTTTAGGATAAATGTGATTTATTGCCAAATAATTATAAAATTAAAGATAATTATGATGATTAGGAATATTGCTAGGAATATTCCCTGATGCAGAATTTAAGATAATCAATTAGATTTGATGATGTTCAAATGTGCCTTAGGTTAGGACTTTGATGTCAATTTTGTTCGATTTGTCGATGTAGGAGGTTAATGAACTTATAGCCCATTTTTGGGGTATTACATTTTGCCCCTCTTTGAATTACTGTGCGAAGCGCAGTGGTTCAAAGATAGTCTGTGTTTGATAAAGATATGAAACTGATTCAAAAGATAAACCGATCTCAAGATAGAAACCAATTGAAAGATATTGAGATAGGAGTTGATTGATATTGAATTTGATATGAAGATAATAGGTCCTAAATGACCAAAGATAATGTTCACTATAACAGAAAATGAGCCTATGATTATGAAAAAGTGTCAAAACGCCTGATTCCAAGCCTTAGGATTGCAAAGAAGTGAGTGACCCGTTCTAGACTCGATTGTCTTAGCAGAACTAGCAAGTATCACATCCAAACCCTTCAGTTGCCGAAGAACCAAGGAAAGAACACTATGATCTGATGGTTGCAAAAACTGATACAGATTACAAGATTAAGAGAATACCAAATTGATATGGATCGATGAATCTGATATGCCCCAAGTGATGATAGATTTGCCCTGAGCGATGAGGACTTTTGATGAATCAGTGACTAGACGTGATTGTTGTCTTGATCACTGATGAAAGATATTGATAGATTTGATAGATAGAATTTGATTTACAGACTTTGAATGATGTGCAATACCATGCCCCCTTCAGGATTAAAATTGAAATCTGACAAGAAAAGTCAGCAATAATAGTTTGGAAGCATGTTAATTGATTTGAGAAGTGGTTAAACACGTCCGAGAATGCATTCTGCATCATTTGGAGGTCCTAGAGACCAAATTTGACTAGGTTTGACCATGAGTTGACCATGGTTGACCAAGTTGAAATTTTGATAGTTTGATGTAAGATAATCAGTTAAGTTGAATACTAGATTTCTATGATGATTGAAGGTTGAATATGCAAGTAGTTAATAATATAAACAATCTCAGATTTGAATTTTGATCCCGAAAAAGGATTCTACTTGTTGCTTCATTGGAGGAACCTTTGTGTGAGATTCAGCTCTTGTTAGATTGGAAGAGGTGATTGAAGAATTGTTGAAGCATTGAAGTTCATTTAGTCATTGTGAGATCATGCAACATGCAAAATGAAATGAGACATGCAAAATGAAATGCAACCTAAGACCTAGGACCGAGTCACTGATCATATGTCGATTTGTTATCATCATTGAACTTTTAGGTAACCAGATAAATCAATACAATGCCCACTAGCCATGAAACCATAAACATATGAATATCAATTTGTATGCGCAAGAATCAATACAACACCCACTGGTTATACAACCATGGACATATGAATATTGATTTGTTTTTGAAATGTTGGATCAGATATAAGCACCAAGGCACAAACGCCAGGGTGACCTGAATATCATGTCCATTTTGATATAGCAATTTGTACAAGCATCAAAACATAAACATCGTGATGACCTGAGTACACCTTGCATTGCAAACACATCAAACAGTCAAGAGATCATTCTAAATCTAATGTGAATTACCCGTAGTGACCCTTTATCGTTCACATCCTTAGGCAAGATTGTGTTCCACAGTAGGAGAAAGAACTTACTCAAAAAGACAATAGTTAGATCAAACTTCCTTGAATTGTCTGGGTATCAATGGTCAAGGTACGCATGGCCATCCAATTCGAGATAGAGGCTCTTATAATCAGACACCATTTCAATCCGGAATTTCCAAAGTTGTTAGATTTTCACATACAAGCAGAAGACAAAAAAAAGATTATGCCCCCAGTCATCACTCTCTAAATCCTATAAAGGACATCATCGAAGAGCTCAAAGGGACACAATATGCAAAAATCTCAATGCGAATTAGTAAGCATACAAGGAGATAAAAGCTTGTAAAAAGCATAGATTATTTTTAGTTGAGTTTTGATGTTTGATTGTTGTAGATGCAAAATCCTTTCTGGAGACGAGACAGACTTGACTAACTCACATGAAGCTTCAAAGGACTCTGACTGGATACGATCCGTCTAAGATACATGGGAGACCATAGGATATGATATTGATTGCTCCCAAGTGTTAAACATTGATAGATAGGATATAGACACTTGAGCTGATTGGTGTACAGATCGACTTATTGAGAACTGGAAATGCAGGAACAAACCAGGAGATATGTACAAACTAAAGAAAGACTGAAAGTTAGGAAAGACCAAGATTGCACTGATAGATGGAGCATTTGGAACAAGTGGCACTCGTTTGCTAGATTTTCAACATCTTGGCAGAGATTCTATTTTTGCTACCAAGGCGCCTATTTCCAAGTTTTCACCAAGGCACTTTTTCTTCTTTTTTTTTTTGTATTTTTCATTTTTTCAATTTTTTTGTACTTTTGATATTTTTTTATTTTTTTTTGTGAATCATCAAGGTGCCTATTGCTAGGTTTTCACCAAGATGTTCATTTTTTCAGGACTTTTTCCAATTTTTATAATTTTTTCAGGACATTTTACCATAGATTGAATGCCTTAGGCATAGAATTTCTTCAGATGGAGAACATTGATTGATTCTTAGAGTTGTTCCCCTTCAGTCGTTGAGAGTTGATAGGCACCAGAGCCAAAAGTAGCAGTGATTACAAAGGGGGACCCAGCTAGTTGGGTTTGAACTTCCCCTTGCATTCTCGATGGGATTGATTTTTAGGATTTTCTCTCAACACTAGATCACCAACCTGAAATTCTCTATGTCTGACTTTCTTGTTGTAGCCTCTAGACATTCTTTTCTAATACACTCTGAGATGATCATACGCTGCTTGTCTGTGCTCATCTAGTAATTCAAGTTCTTGTAACCAAGACACTCTGTAGTCTTCATCAGTGACAAGTCCATGCATTCTAATTCTGAGTGATGGGATTTCAACCTCAATAGGCAGTACTACTTTAGACCCATAAACTAAAGTGAAAGGTGTAGCCCCTATAGGCATTCTGATACTAGTCCTGTAGGCCCATTCTGATACTTGTTTTGATACTGGTTCTGATACTGGTTTTGATACTGATTCTGATACTAATTCTGATAATTGTTCTGATACTGGCTCTGATACTGATTCTGATACCGATTCTAATAATTGTTATGATACTGGTTCTAATATTGATTCTGATACTGATTCTGATAATTGTTTTGATACTTGGTATACTTGATAACATCTTTTTCCATTTGCAAACTCCCAAGCAAGATCATATCATGCAGTCCCAATGTCTAGCAAGGTGGAGAACAAGAGGGATTAGCAAGCTGGTGGAAGAGATGGAAGATAAGAGAATGAAGGAGAATGAAGGGAAGAAATCCTCAAGGGAAAAATCCTCAAGAATACTCAAGCTAGGGAAAAATTGTCATGTAAAGCATATTTGGATAAGTAGGGAAAGGCTAGTATAGGATAAGTCACAAAAGTGTAGTGTAAGAGTAGGAAAGAATGCAATCCAAAGGAGTAGACATGTCAAGAGGGTTCATAGCACTGTGTTTTACTCTTTCTTTCTTTTTTTATTAGATCAAGACCAAAGGGGAAAAGGATAGCGATAGGCAAAAATGAATGGAGGAAGATGGATATGAAGGCTAAACATGGAAGGAATGAAAGCAAGATCACCGTAAGATAGCTCACAAAATAGCCAAATATTCGTGTATAGATCAACATTGTCAAGATCAAAGAGAGAAGATGGAATGGATGAAATATGTAGAAGAACTACGCATGATGCCTGATTGCCAGGTTTTCATCATGGTACTTATCCAAGGTGCCACAAGGAAGTGGTTTTCACCATAGGATGAATTTATTTCTCTTTACTTTTGCTACCAAGGTGCCTATTTCCAAGTTTTCACCAAGGCATATTTTCAATTTTATTTTATTTTTATTTTTTATTTTTTTTGGAAGAAGGCAAACTTTTTAGATAATGCTCCTTGAAAGGATAAACCATGATATGCCAACAATTCAAAATGATATGCTCAAAGATGATGATAGGGAAAGGAACATGGAAGAGAAAAATGGAGGATAGGGTTTTATGTAAAGCGAGTGAGGTTGGAAGATAGGAGGAATAGGCAAATGAGGAAAAAAGATAGAAGGTAGAAGGTTAATGAATGGAAGGATTGTGAAAGGGTAGATGGAAATGAAGGCAAGATCAATGTAAACACACACCTTGAAGGGTGGTGAGAGGGTGGAGGAAACATGAATGAAGGAATATGTGAAGGAATATGGCAAATGGATAGCAGAAGTTGAGGTTTGGGCGCATGAAATGGAAGAATATTTTTGGAAGGAGATGTAGTGGAAGCCTTTGGAAGCTTGAATGTCAATTTCACTTTTTGTTCAACACTAGACTCTTTCAAGAGAGACTTTGGAATCCATATAGTCATAGGCTTTTTATTTCCTTTTGATGATTTAGAGATAATATCTTCAATGATGGATTTTGGAACCCATACTTGTCTTGTAGTTTTTTTTTTAGATATCTCTTTTGACTTTATGCCTCCGTGTCGATTAGAGGAGACATGGTGATCTTCTTTTTTTGATGGATTCTTGCATTGCTTCTTTTTCTTGTATTGAACATTCAAGTTACTTCCAAAAGACTTGGGATTTGTGGAAGAGGGAGGATATGACTGGTTTAGATGGGTGGGTGGATGAAAAGGATTCAAGGGTATGCATCTATGTTGATCTTGAGGAAAGATGGGAGATGGAGGTATGTAAGGACCCAAGATGGATGGAAAATTAGGAGAGTTAGGAGGGGAAAGTGAAGGGACATAAGGATCCAAGATGGAAGGAAGGCATGAAGCCCTTAGTAGTGGTGGAAGAGGTCCAAGGATGGAAATGGAAGATGCAAAAGGATAATCAATAAGTTCATCAGCATCTATATGACAACCAAGGATATCAACATCTTTAGAGTGAGCATTAGAATTTTCAATAGAATCATGGACATCTTGAATATGAGTACCTTCTTTGATAGGATTGTTCAAAGCTTGCAAAGACTTAGGAAGAGTAGAAAGTGGAAGTGAGCATGGAGTGGTAGAACAAGAAGATGAAAGACTTTGATCTTGACAAGGATCTTTGGGTAGCATAAGCGCATAATTTTTTTCTTGTTTTTCAATAGGCTTAACATTGGAAGGAACACCATTTTTACCAACCTTAATGGAAGTATCATCTTTAGAAAGCACAAGTGTAGTAAGGTTATTTTGATTGTCAATAACCTCAACAGTGTAAGTAGTAACTTGATCTTGCTTAGGCGAAGACTTAAGACATGGTGGAATGCATGAAAAAGGGGGTACAGGATCAAAAGAACCCTGAGGTGGATAAGAGACATCGTGAAAAGGAGTGGATGACATGGAGGGTTCTTGATCTTGATCTTTCTTTATGTTCTTTTCTTCATCATTTTTAGAGTCCTCTTGACATGGAGCCACTTCTAAGGATAAGGAAGCATGTTGGGATTGTATGGATGACTTTGGAAGAGATGGTGGAGGACTAGATAAAGTAGGGATTATAGCATATGAAGGCTTAGGCTCTTTAGGTTTATCATTATTAAAAGTCTTTGCAGCCAAGTGAAGGTTAGCTTGAGTTTCTTTAAGAGGTAGCCCTGGAGGATAACTATAGGGAACCGCATGAAAAGTATCAAGGCTTGTGTTGGATGAAGGTTTTGTGAAAGATTTGAAAGACTCAGAAGCTTTAAGAAATATACGAGTATTGGAGGAAGTAGGGGATGGAAGGGAACCATCACTAGACAAAGGTCCAACATTAACATGATCTTGCTTGAGAGTGTAATCTTTATTTTCAGCCTAAGAGTTCTTAGAGGAGAGATCCTTATAGTATTGACATTTCAAGCTAGTACAATGTATTTTATAGTCCTCAGCAATAGTAGATGGATCATAATCAAGGTATTGTCCACAAAAGCCATCAAAGTCTCTTTCAAAATCAGAATCATATGGATCACCATCACGATCTATCCAATGTGACGGCCCATTTGTAGTAAGCAGGAATGAACGATGAGGAGGACTCTTAGGAACAGAGGTGTCATAGGTATCATTACATTGTCTGTCATCATAGTCATCATAGTCTCTAAAGCTAGATATGTGACCCTCCGTGGAAGAGGTATCATATTGCTCAAATTTTTTTTGGGGGCATGGTGACATGTACAAGTCTTTATCAAATGGAAAAGAGTATAGAGGTTCCTTTTCTTTCTCAAGTTTGTCAAGCTGGACTTGCATAGCTTGCAGCTGCTTCATCATAGCGGCGATCAGAATTTCTTCCTCATGTGTACTGATTCTTTGAGACATGTGTACTGATTTTCAATAGCTACTAATTTGTTCTTGACATAATGATATTTTTGACAGATTCTGGAACTAGGCTGGAAACATTGGATATCTTGCAATTTGACAATTTCTGACAACTCTCTCAAATTTTTCCAAACGACACTCTACAGACTCATACGACACTGGGTAGTCTACGAAACGATAGTTGCTAAACTCGTACGACAGTTGGGTAACAATGAAACGACAGTTGACAAAACTCATACGACAATTGCTAACAGGGTTTTGACTTTCTTGAATTTGCTGGTTTGAAAACTCGTACGACACTGGGTTCTCAATTGTACAACAGATGGGCAATATTGAAACGACACTTGACAAAACTCGTATGACTTTTGACTTCTTGAAATGACTTTTGACTCCACAAAGATTTTACGTCAATTTTTGCAAAATTTAAGGTCTTCAGTTTTGGATTGTTTGCAAATTGTACTGTCCAGATTTTGAAGGTTATACCAGATTTGATCATTTTTAATAGCCAAGTAGATAAACAAGCATGCAAAATAGAAAGCAAGTGATTCCAAGCATGTCTGAAAATAATGAACAAGGGCAAAAGCAACCTTGCGCATGAACAATCAAGTGACCAAATTGTGCTAATCCTTGAGAGTACTAATTGTGTATGTTTTGAAAATTTTTGCAATAACACACATATACCTGAAAGTGAAAAATTGACCTCTCTAGGGTTTTTAGTAATGGTTTGACTCTGCAACTTTTATGATTCAAAGGGGTGAACTCCAATCCTGGCGCACCAGGGTTTTGACACAGTCTGAGAACTTAATCTTCAAGAGCTGCTAGGGAGATCTGACAACCCAATAATGAACCATACTCGTGGAGATTTCTTCCACAAGGACATTTATATAGCGGTTGTCACTACCATGGTGAAAATGGCTATTACCGCTTGAGGTTCCATCAATGCAGTTTGCCCTGTGAAGGGATTGTCTGCTATGGTTAACCCTCTTTAAAGATGACTCACAATAGTATACCACAAGGGGACTTGGCTCCAGATCCAAGGTTTTTGACACCTTTTCATTTTTAACCCAAACAAAGCAAGCAGGTGAATCCGACATGCTAAGACAAAGTTTGTTTCACCAAGGTCTATGATATCAACTCCACGTGATCTATCAACCTCTCCGGGGAGAGAATGTATCAATCAATAAGAGAAGATGCACTAACCAATTTTGATTCACCAAAGCTCATGATATCAACCCCACGTGATCTATCAACCTCTCCGGAGAGAGAATGTGTCGATCAATAAGAGAAGACGCACTAACCAAGTTGAATGTGAAACACACTAAGTATCCTCCCTACCTACAAGGATTTTGTCATCAAGAAAGATTTCTCTAGGAATCCAATCTCTCAAGAATCATGAATAGTGTTCATAGGGCCTGATTACTATGTGAGCACAGATATATTCCCGAAAGCAAATCTACCAAAAGTACCCAAAAAGCAGAAAGAGGAACACTTAACGCTTAAAGCAAATATGAGATGAGTCCACAAGGTGGAACATTTAACACCTCACACAAGTTGAAAATGAGTCCCCAAATTAGAAAACAAGTGAGTTCCTAAAAGCACAAAAGGGTTGCCAAGTGGAACACTTAACGCTTCTGTCTTGTTGACCCCTCCCCTTTATGGCGCTGAGATTGCAACCATGGGGCGGAAATGAGGGGCCGGTGAATTAGCAAGTCCAATAACCCAAGATAGCAATCAATATCAATCACACATATTCTAAGACTACTTAATGAATCCTTAAGGGATCACAACCTAGTATCAAATTATGCAAGTGTGTAGAAATAGATCAAAAGCATGAAAAGATGCACACAAGCTTGACACATAAGAGATTTATTTTAAGTCCCAAATCAAAATGTTATTAGATGAAGGAGAATACTTGGGATCCTTGCAACGTGCTTAGTAGATTTTACCTGATTTTTAGCAATTCTTGTTGAGCTTTTCCATGCAAGCAAGTGACGAACTCTCCAACAAGCAAACAAGCAAATAAGATATGCAAAAAATATTCAACTTATGAAAACCATAGGGTTAGCTCTAAAAATCAATTATTATCAGCAATAATAACCAGCAATTAACCCAAATGACAACTCATATCATTCATTGAACCATGTAAAAAAATAAGTGCATACCCGTCACAAAACTTTTTTTTTTTTTTTGCTGCATTTGACCTAATCAACAAGATCTGATTTTTTTGATATGATTTTGGCCACAAAAATAGAAATTCAGAATAGAGACCCCTACTAAAAAATAGAGAGCTTTCCAAAAATGCAAAAATTTTAGAAAAATCTCTTCATTTGTGCCCTAGAGACCCATTTTATCAAAATAGACCAGTTTTTGCAAATTGACTATTTGAGCTATTAAATTCCATCCAAATTTAAAACACAAATAATAGACCCCCTGTAGAATTTGAAGAAATTTTTGAAAATGTAAAAATTTCCAAAAAATATTCTGATTTGTGCTAAAAATTAATTTGTTATGAAAAATTGAAAAATAATTATTAAAAATTCAAAAAAATTTAGAAAATTCTAAATTGTTTATTGAAGCTTCCCCAATATGTCACCAACCTGAAAAAAAATTTCAAACTAAAACTCCAATCCGTTTGGGAGATAAAATTAAATCTTTGAAACTTTGGGGTTTTAGCTCCTAAAAAAAATCAAAACCAGCATGCAAAGGTGGGTTGCCCCACGGTGGGCACCAGAAATGTGTGTGTGAAAATTGTACCTGATCTATAAACACAACACTTCAATAAAACATTAGAGGTTAGCTATAATCAAAATCATGCAAAATTGAAATCTACTCTAACCAAGTGATTTACTATCTTCTAGTAGGTGCGAGATTAATGTTCTCATATTGTAATCGAGATCAGTGACCTAGATGACACCTAAATGAAGGATTTGAATGCAATTGATCTAGATATGAAATATGAATGCAATTAATCTATTTTTTTGGATTTTCTATGCAATAAGAATGAAAACTTGATATGAATCTATGCTAGATGAAATTGATATGCTATGAATGCTATTGAAAATTGATATGCAATGCTAATCTAACAATGATATGCAATATGAATGCAAAAATAAGATTGATCTCAAAAAGACGTCGATTCACAAGAGATTTGATTTTTTCAATTCCAATTCTCCAACGTGATTGTGCAAAAATATGAGATGAATGGATGCAAATTTGAGAGATGATTGAGAGATGAATTATGAAGAGCTGAAGCCTTGATTTTATAGAAATCCAGGGCTTTAGAGGTGCATGAAAAAAAGCCATAAATCACTCAAACAACTCAAGTTGATTTTTGAGTTATTTTTAAATAAAGGATAATTAACTCACAAAAACATGCAAAAGCTAAGTTTTAACTCAAAATAGAGTTTAGCTTTAATTGATAATTGATAGTTGTCTGCTTTTCTTGATTGTGCATGTTTTAATTATGAATTAATTTAATAATAAAGTGATTTATTTCCAACTTAACTACTTTTTGAAATAAAATAATTGATTTATGGGTTAATCAATTATTTAATCAAACTTTTATTAAAAACTATATTATTAAATAATGACAACTTGCTTTAATTAATTAAATAAGAATTTAATCAATTATTCATATGATATTAGATTTATTGTCAAAATTAAATAATACAATTAATAATAGATATAATTAAATTTAATTACACAATTAAGTGGCAAATATTAAATCTAATTAATTAAATATGAAAATATTCAATTAATCAAACTTTAGGATAAATGTGATTTATTGCCAAATAATTATAAAATTAAAGATAATTATGATGATTAGGAATATTGCTAGGAATATTTCCTAATGCAGAATTTAAGATAATCAATTAGATTTGATGATGTTCATATGTGCCTTAGGTTAGGACTTCGATGTCAATTTTGTTCGATTTGTCGATGTAGGAGGTTAATGAACTTATAGCCCATTTTTGGGGTATTACAAGACTAATACTGATGATGTTTATTTTATTGATGGATTGAAACATAATATTTTGAGTGTTGGACAGTTAGTTGATAAGGGATATCAAGTTTGGTTTACTGAAAAAACTTGTGTGATAAAGGATAAAGATGGAAATCTGATTGGAACTGGATCTAGAACCAGAGGTAATGTATTTCAGTTGAATCCTACTGAGATGACATGTTTGATTATGAAGATTGATGACAGTTGGTTATGACATAGAAGGTTTTGTCATATAAAATTTGATAACATTGTGAAAGTAAGCACTACTCTTGCAGTAAGAGATTTACCTAAGATTATGAAGCCTACTAACATGATTTGCAAAGAATGTGTAATGGCTAAACATAAGAGAAGTTCTTTTCCCAGTAAGAAGTTTACATCTACAGAGATGCTGGAGATTGTTCATACAGATTTGAGCACTCCTACCAGGACTAGAGGATTCTATGGAGAAAGGTATTTTATGATTCTTGTTGATGATTTTACAAGAGTGATGTGGATTTCATTTCTTAAAGAAAAATTTGAAGCATTTGATAAGTTTAAGATTGTTAAGAATAAAGTTGAGAATGAATCTGGAATGAAGATTAAATGTTTGAGATCTGATAGAGGTGGAGAATTTACTTCTAGAGAGTTTAACACCTTTTGTGAAGAAAATGGCATTAAGAGATAGTATTCAACCCCTAGAACACCTGAACAAAATAGTATTGTAGAAAGAAGGAACAGATCAGTGACTAAAGTAACAAGAGATATGCTATTTGAGAATGATTTGGCAAAGGTATTCTGGAGAGAAGCAGTGAACACATCAGTGTATACAATAATCAAAGTACAAATCAGAGTAGACACAAACAAGACACCTTATGAATTATGGTTTGGACATGCACCCTCATTTAAGTATTTTAGAATTTTAGGAAGCAAATGTTATATAAAGAGAGATGATGATATTGGAAAGTTTGATCCTAGAAGTGATGAAGGTATATTTCTTGGATATTCTTTGAAAAGAAAAGCATATAGATGTTCCAATAAAATAACTAAGACTATTGTTGAAAGCGCAAATGTTAAAGTTGATGAAAAGTTCAAAATTTAGGAAATAATGCTTGATTATGAATCTAATGAAGAAGCTCATCCTAAACCTAACACTGGATCTACTAAATTGTTTTATGAAACTGACAGTGATTTGTTGAATGAAAGTCACAGTGAAGTTACTAAAGAACCTCCACCTGAAGAGAGATCTGAGATAGTGACACCTAGCAAGAGTTCATTAAGGAATCATCCTATTGAGGAGATTATTGGAAGCATCAAAAGAGGAGTTCTAACTCGAAATAAGGTACAAGAACAGTTATGTTTGATTTCTCAAATTGAACCTAAGACTACTAGTGAAGCTTGTGAAGATGAAATTTGGACTAATACTATGAAAGAAGAACTAGATTAGATTGAAAAGAACAAGACATGGGAATTTGTCCCTAGACCTAAAGACAAGAATCTTATTGGAACTAAATGGGTATTTAGAAACAAGTTGAATGAACAAGGAGAAGTAGTAAGAAACAAAGCAAGATTGGTATGTAAGAGTTACTCACAACAAGAAGAAATTGATTATGAAGAAACCTTTGCACCTGTTGTAAGAATTGAAGCAGTAAGAATGTTTTTGGATTATGCAGCTTACAAGAAATTCAAAGTATATTAGATGGATGTGAAGTTAGTATTTCTGAATGGAGAGTTGGAAGAAGAAGTCTACATTGAGTAGCCTAAAGGTTTTCCTTTGACTCAAGAAGGAGACATGATCTGTAAATTGAAGAAAGCTTTATATGGAATTAAACAAGAACCTAGAACTTGGTATGCAAGCTTGGATAAGTATTTCTTAAAATTGGGATTTATAAAAGGAACAACTAATAGCAATCTGTACACAAAAGAAATTGAAAATGGTTTGTTAGTTATAGTTATTTTTGTTGATGACATTATCTTTGGAGGAGAAGATGAAGCTAGTGACAAATTTGCTGATGAAATGAAGACTGAATTTGAAATGAGTATGATTGGTGAAATCAAATATTTTTTAGGATTACAAATAACACAAAACAATGATGGTATCTTTGTAAGTCAAACAAAGTACCTGAATGACTTATTGAAAATATTTGGAATGGAGGATTGTAAACTAGTTGGAACACCCATGGTGACTGGACATAAGTTATCTAGCACTAATGAGACTCCTGCAGTAGAACAGAAGAAATACAGATCTATGATTGGAGGATTGTAGTATTTCACTCATACAAGACCTGATATAGCACACTTAGTTGGAATTGTAGCAAGATTTCAAGTTGAACCTAGAGAATCACATTATGCAGCAATAAAGAGGATACTGAGATATTTAAGAGACACAATGGACTATGGACTATGGCATCAAAAAATCTGATGATTTTACCCTATGTGCATATACAAATGCTGATTGGGGAGGTAGTGTTGATGATAAGAAAAGCACCAGTGGTGGAGCATTTTTCCTTGGAGGAAGATTGGTTTCTTGGCTAAGAAAGAAGCAGAATTGTATCTCACAGAGCACAATAGAAGAAGAATATGTAGCCACAGCAAACAATTGTAACCAGATAATTTGGATGAAGCAAATGCTAAAGGATATTGGAATAAAATTTGTTGAGCCTATTGTCATACATTGTGACAATACTAGTACAGTTAGTATGTCTAAAAATCCTATTTTACATTCTAAGACAAAGCATATAAAGAGTAAGTATCATGTTGTAAGAGAGAAAGTTGTTGAGAAAGAAGTTAGACTTGAGTACATACGTACAAAGTAGCAGATAGCAGATATATTCACAAAGCTTTTTCCTAAGGATACATTTGAGTATCTGAGAGGTATGCTTGGGGTTATGCCCTAGCCTAATTTTGAGAAGTGATGTAGTTGGTTGCATTCATCCAGTGGTATATGATCCGTATCTTTCTTCTAGACTAGATGTTGGTACTTCCTCTATGGGGGAGTATGTGTGTCTGAGCTGAGTCATGAGGACTCTAGTAAATGTATTTTCTGAATAGTGTCTTTTGACATTGAGTTGTTGACATAGTGATGAAATTTTTATCATTGATGTTAATGGGGGAGAAGTATACATGAAAAACAATATAGAACATCTATTTGAGAGAACTGAATAGGATAACGAAGCAAGATTTGATTTATGAAGAGGATTTGAAGAAGCAGTGTTGCAGTGTTGCAGTATTGAATTTTTGGAACATTGGATGTTTTTCATCTATGTTGCCATCAATGCCAATGGGGCAGAATGTTAGGAATTAATGCTAAATGTTTGGCAGCCATTCTATAGCAGTTGTTGTTGCATTCATGACTATGATTATCATTGATGTCAATACAGTGATTTACCAAAGACTTGCAGAGAAGTAGACAAAGTTTGGATTAGCACATGTGGGTTATTGTAGTTGGAGCTATGTGATGTTAAGGTTATAATCTTTGATATGTTATATTTCTATGGTTAAGAGCATAGATAGTAATTCATTTATTCATGGAAGTTATGATCATTTTGGTGGAAGTAGTATTCAAGCAGTGTTCCTGAGTAGTGGTTTGTGGAAATTGGATGATATCTCCTAATCGGGATGGAATCTAATTTTGTGTAGTTAAAGGGAAGTCAGAGACACATTGATAGTGACATGGATGATAGTGCAAACTTTGAGGTCACACGAGTGAATATTTATTGTATTTGGAAGATGACAATTTTGTGTAATTTTGATGTAGCGTGTGGAAACTTTTATTTTGTAATTGTGTGCCGACTCATTTGTATTTATTTGAGTGTGGTATAAAGGAAGGAATGTATTTCCTTGTTGATATATATGTATGTTTGAATTAATGAATTATTAGTGATTTGGTATGCATGAAGTGAAGAAAAGAGCTAAGTATGAAAGCAAATTTGTGAAGGAAGACATGTGAAGTACAAAGATCTGAAATTGAGATCTGATGTTTCAGTGAGTGTAGTTTGGCATAGTCAAAGAAGAGGTAACATATTATGTTTTTGAGTAATGCAAAGATTATTTGGACAGTGTGTTTACTAATCTTACCCTGAAGCTATTTGGGCAGTGGGTCCTTTTGTCTTCCATAACTTTTAGCAAGGTTAGAATCTTTTAACAAGGATTCAAAATCTCCTAATAGGGATTCATATGTACTGAATGTATTTCATAAGACTCCTAACAGAGTCCATCCTCTCACAAGAAATATTCATATTAGTGCATCTTTTGTGGGCATCATTCCCACCGGGGTTTACTCTTTGATCAAGAGGTTCCCTAGTCAACATATCTTGTGACATTGTGTTATTGTGTATGAATATCTTTCTATGGTTGGTAATTATATTTCTTATATGGTTTAATATTGTTGAAGATGATAAAAGTTATAATTATCTGATAAATTATTCACCCCCCTCTCAATTATCTTGGTGGACTTTACTTTCTAATAGATAAAGAGGTCATTGATCTCGATTCCATGGATACTCATATGTCAGAGCAAGTTGGTTCAGTTAGCCTGGGAGAAGACTCACTAACTCCAAAGAGAAGTCAGCCGGATTTTGGAAAACCCTCAGTAAATTTGGTGAGTGACACTTTGCAGACTCCATCTCCCACTCTCAGATGGCTGGGAAGTTCTATCAATAGGAAATGGAATTTCCTACTGATAACTCTTCCAGTAGAGGACATGGTAAGTGCTTGGGAGCCACAGTGAAGCCCAAAAGAATTAAGATGGAGACAATGGTAGAGGTAGATGAGAAAATTGGGAGGTGGATAGCTGAACAAGCAATACCGAAGTCTGACAAACATGTTTCTGAAGCCTATGTTGAGGACTTTACTATTGAGAAGATAGATTTTGGAGTGGCAAGTAGGGCAGCTCATGCAAAACACCTGGAGTCTTCTACATGAAAAATTTTGCACAGGACTTTCAAAGATGAGAGGGACAAGAAGGAATTAAAGGCTACCATACAGAGATTGGAAGAATTCATTTAGGTGGTCCAAGAGCCTAGTCTACTTCCATTAGCTCAAGTGCCTCACACATTCGATCCTCATTCACCAAAAGTCTGCAAGACCCTGGACCAAATTCAAAGAAACAAACTAGCAGTTGTACACACTAAATAGTGCACTTCTCTAAATCATTTCTTCCAAGAGAATCCATGGATTGGAAACCTTGAGAAATAAATTTAGAGCTCCCTAGGAATGGAGTGCAAGGGTGTTAAGAATGTTCTCAGCTAGAGCTATTAAGCCAATAACCTTGCTAGTAAACCATGCAATGGGAGATTCAAATGAAGACAAGGGAAAGAATGCCAATATCCCCAAGAATCAAATGAAAATGAAAATGCAATGCAACTATGCTAGAAATGGAAATGCAAGCTAAGCTGTAAAAATGAAAGATAGAAGTACTACAAATCCTTACTATTTAGACTATGTGAGATCTAAGCTAGATCTTGAAAGGAAACTAATCTAAGAAAGCATAAACATGAAGCTAAGCTAAGAATGCAAGAATGAAAGCTAAATGTAGAAAGATCTCCAAAAGGCTCCAAAGTCTTCAAAAGCTCTAAAGTCTCCAAGAAATCCTCCAGCATAAAGTTAGCATTCAAAAGATGGATCTAAAATGAGGAGAGAGCTCTCATTTTATAAGAAATGAGAAAGAATGGACCATGGAGATTAAGAGGCAAAAGATTTAATCAATGGTGGAGCATCAAAGAGGAGAAATCCATGTGCACAAGTATCTTCCAATGAGAAAATAAGAGTTGACTTTTGTGTCCATATGAGACAAGAAGTGTTTTTTCCCTTTTTATAAAATGCTTTATTTGTGCAACTTAGGATAAGAGGAAAAGTGGGGGCTTTTTTATTTAATAAAAGGGGAGGGTATTCCTTTTGATTAAATAAAGACTTTAGAATAAGATGGTTAGCCCATAGAATAAAATCAAATAAATGATAGAACTAGGATTTGATCAAGAATAAGTAATTGATGATTTTAGCAAATAATGCTAGCAAGGGGCTAATAGTCTAGATGACCATTTTTAGATGATTATAGTAGTAGATGTTTTTAACAAATGGGTCACAGGGATGATTCAATGGGGAAGTGATTACATCACTTAGATAATTGAAACTCATGGAATGGTGACAAAAATCATCTCAAAACTGTTGGATGAACTGGTAGAATGGAGGAAAGAAAAGAAGAAATGGGCTAGTATAGCTGATCAATTGACAGAAATTGACCACTACGGGGTGCCTAAATTCCTTATAGAAAATCTAGTTCATGACTTGAATGAGGAGACCCTATATGTTTTTGTGAAGAGTATTCAATGGAGAAATTCAATCATCAAGGACGGATGTGATGGGGTGACCCGCTTACTTAATGATCTTAAGGGCTTGATTGATACCATGCAAAAGGATCTTAAGTGCCTAAATATTGTTCAGATGGATGAGGGAACTCAGGATATAAAGAAAGAAAATAAAATAACCCAGGAGTTGGAGGCAGGTATAACAACTATCAGAGATAGCAAAGAGCTCACAATAGAAGATCTCACTTTTGTAGCCAACACTGAGGCTATGTTGGTCATCTGTGTAGATCACCTTGAGTCTCATAGATCAAGGCTGGATCAGATATGCAAAGATAGTAAAGTTCTTAGGTGGAGAATTGCTCTCATTAGCCTACCATATCATGCCACAATTATCAGCGTATCATTGGCTCATAAAGAATGGAAGCAGGTACATGCACCCAGGTCATCCCAAAATTGAATCTAAAGTGTCTAGCTTAGCCATGATTAGTAGTTATTTTCCATGCTTTTTGGGTCATTGTTTTCAGTTTCTAGAATTTTCCATTTTTAGCATATTTTCAATTATTTGAAGCAGTTCCAGGTAGAAACTTAAGGAGTTTCATAGACTTTATTATTTTTGAAATTTGTAACAGATGGCTATATAAAGCCAGGATAAAATTGTTGAAGGCATGGTTAGTTAGTTTTATTTTCTGCATAGTAATAGAACAATTAAGTTTTAGCAATTTCTATAAAGACTTGGATTAAGGTTTTCTAAATCAACGAATGAAAGAAGCTTATTAATATAGATCTATTGGTTTATATTTTAGGTGGATCTCTATTGGGATATTCTACATTGAGCAGATTTTCTTGGTTGAATGTATTTATCTTTATTTGAATTCTAGTTTAAGTTGTGCCTTAGATTAGTGTAATGTTTACTTATTGAAGTCTATGAGCTTAAGATCTATTAGTTGCTTCCAATTCATAGTAATTATGTCATAATGATGAAAGTTACTATTTATGCCTTATCAACTTTCTGGTCAAAAGTTTAATGTTTGCATAAATGCATTACTCTTTTTCATAAAAATTCAGTGAAAATATTTCTAGGAGTTGTACCATAATTCAGAGGGTTAAATATCTTATTTTTAATCCATTTTTTAATAAAGAGTTGATGTTTCTTGGAGGGTTATAGAGTGTAGAAATAAATTTGAAAAAGAAACAAATTCATTTACTAACAGTTTTTGGTGACTCTCTTGGGGAGATAAACTAGTAAAATAGTGCCTTTACTTGTTTTAATGTGTAATCATGGTATTACCAGCTGATATAATACTTGTTCAAGCTGAAGTTCCCCTAGTCCTACAACCTGGTCTAAATTTTCATGACACTCAAGAGGATATTATTGTAGACCTAAATAATCTAGCTTGGAAACTAAAAATAAGCAATGAATAATATCAACAAGTTCAATTGGTGTTAGAAGAAGAGGAAGAGATCAGTGAATGGTTGAGGGGTCTACCCATAGCTTAGGAAGCTATAGTAGGTGATAGAGAAATTAAAAGACCATAGAACTATCAAGCTAGAGTCTAGACCTTACACTAGGTCTGAGGGAGCAGCGGGTATTTTTGACAGTATTTTTGAAGAATTGAAAAATCTTGAAACCATAAGATTCCACCCCTCTAAGAAAAAGGCTCAAAGAAGACCTTCTTCTCCTCCTAAATAATCTTTCCATTCATCTACTAAAACCTTTGATTGGCAAGCCTTAACTTTATCATGGATTCAAGCCCCTCCTCTTCTAACTATTTTTCCAACATTTATCATGGCTCAACCATGGGGTAATGTAGTAGGCCCTTTAGCTCTAGTCGCTCACCATGCTCTTCCCAAAGGAGCCAAAGATGTCCTTCCAAGGTTCTTTGGTGATGGAACAGTAGCTAAAGAAGAACATTTCAATTCTTTCAATGTAGCCACTGGCATTCTAGGGGTGCAAACTGAAGATGTAGCAGTTAGGCTCTTTGTTCAAACCCTCATAGAAGGAGCAGAAAAATGGTTTGGGCATCTTCCTATAGGGTCCATAATCAATTGGAATTCTATGAAAACCACATTTGAAGGTCATTTTTGGAATTCCATGAAAACCACATTTGAAGGTCATTTCAAAAGTGCAGATGATGAGCATTCTCTATTATCTCAACTTACACAGATGAAAAAGGAGATCCACGAGCCCATGAGAGATTATGTGGCTCAGTATAAGAAAGTCATCCATAAGATTCCTGCTACAAAAAGGCCCACCCTTGAAAACCAGTAGTGTTTCTTTGTAAATTCTATGCCCCTAGACATTGGGTTTCATCTTAGAAGGAATAGACCAGTAGACTTGGCAACTACCCAAAGCCAATCTACTGAGCTTGAAGATGATTTGATCACTACAGGGAAGTGGAGGAAAGATGTCCAAGCACCCAATGCACAAAATAAATCTTCTTCTGATCCTATGCTACAAATATTAGTAAATGATGTGATTACCCTCAAGAGGAAGCTTCCTAAAAGTAATACCAATCCTCCTCCTTTGTATCGAGATATTTCTAGAGGAATGCCTGAACAAGCTAGACCTAGTCACAAATCTCAAAATTATCCCCCATCTGCTAAGAATTTACTGGAAGCTCCTCCTAGAAGAGCTAATATGTGTACCTTCCACCTTATCGATGATCATGATGGTACCTCCTATCCAGAAATGATTTGATCAATGTAGATGCATGTGAAATGAGAATTGATAGAAGAATCACCTGATAATGCAATGAGTCCTCAATTGCCTAGTGGCTTTGGAAATTATTACATAGAATACAAGTCCAACTCTGAGTGAGGAGGAAGTATTATAGCAACTTTACAGGACCCTACATGTATTGTGCTAACTAGAAGTTACCGCAATTCTCAAGCCAATGATACACCATCAACATCACAACGGTGGGACAAAGGTAAAGACTTTTCACAAAAATCATCAACTTTTAAAAGCACCTTTTCTAAAGAAGATGAATCACTAAAGAAAAACAATTCTGGTACTTCTTTTGATATCATTTATTTCTGTGAAAGTTCTAAGATTCAAGTTTCCCTTGTTGAATATCTTAGAATGAACCCAAAAGAGTTGGAAAGACTTGTCAAACATGTTAAATCAGGTCAACCTCCTACAGATAAAACTAATAATCAAACTACTAATGCTGCTTTCTCAAAACAAGCTACTCTAGAAACTCAAGCTACCAAAAAAAAGAATCCTCCATAAGAAAAGAGTCCTCCTATAGGATTAAAACCAAAGCCTTTTTATTTGTCCTTGTTTATTCATGGCTTTAAGTTGAACAATTGTGTTATAGATTCAGGAGCTTCTAATAATATCATGCCTGCTTCAGTAGCCAAAGCTTTGGATCTTCCCCTCACTGCAACCTTTGGTCAGTGTTATGCCCTATATGCAAAACAAGTCCCCTTAGTTGGACAAATCAAAGATGCCCAAGTAGCCCTTGAAAAATACCCTAGTAAAAAGATTAAAGTAACCATACTTTTAGCTGATATTCCAGCAAGCTATGGTATGCTTCTAAGCACGACTTTCTATCAGGATCTTGGAGGAGAGATCAAACTTGACTGGTCACAAGCAATTATTCCAGTGTGAGATAAAAGGGTTGTCCTACAACCAAAAGGAAAATCAAAATACACAGTGTTCCCATCTAAAGATCCCAAGTCTCAGATACTCGACCAGGAATCTGAGTTTGGAAATTATATGATCTCATCCATGCCAGACATGAATGAAGAAGTGATAATTGATAAGTTTGATGGCCTTTGGACTTTGGATTTTTATGGCAGTTGTGCTTCTATTGGTTATGGAGCAAGGGTTGTATTGATATCACCAGAAGGAGAATTTATTCCCACAGGCTTTTAAGCTAGATTTTGATAATACAAACAACACTGCCGAATATGAGTCTCTTTTTCTTGGTATTGAAGAAGCAAAGAAGATGGTATCAAGGTTCTCCAAGCCAGAGGGGATACAGAACTTGTGGTGAGACAAGTAAGAGGAATGTATTCAGCAAAAAGTGAAGGACTCAAACACTATAGAAATCATGTTTGGGATGAGATAAAAGAATTTGAAGCTTTCTCCATAGAAGTTGTTCCCAAAGAACTGAATAGTAGAGCTAATTCCCTAGTAGTTTCTTCCTCCCTATTATTGCCACATTCGGATTTTAAGAAAAGTTCCTATAAAATTGAAATGGTGTATAGACTGAAAGTTTCAAATAATTTTGAGCATTGGTAGGTCTTTCAAGATGATAAACAAATTGATAAATTATTGCAGTTGGCAGAAGTTTTTAGTACCACCTTCTTTGAAGGATCTTCATCAACCTATGACAAGTTTTACCCAGATGGTGTAATAGATGAAGGGATCTTCCTATTAAAAGGGAATCTTATTCCTAAAGGGCCCATTTCTCTTGAGAGCCAATTTGACAGATATGATGCTCTGGAATCTCCTCCACCACCTCAACAAGACACAAATCAAGGTGACTATGAGAAGGTAAATATAGTGGAGGAAGAAGAACACAGGTGTATAAACTTGGGCAAGTGTTGCACTTCAGATGAGAAATGAAGATTTGTCAATTTTCTGAAGGAATATCAAGATACCTTTTCTTGGTCCTACCATGATTTAAAAAATTTCAAAGGAGGGAAATTCCAGCACCAAATTCCTCTCAAGCCGGGCACTTCACCCTTTAGGTAGAAATTAAGAAACTATAACCCAAAATTTTCTGAGGTAATTTAGAAAGAGGTAGTAAAAATGCTACAGGCTTGTATCATTTATCCTATTCATCATTCTACCTGGATTGGGAATATTGTTCCTGTCAGGAAGAAAAATAGTGAGATAAGAATCTGCGTAGATTTCAGAAACTTGAACCAATGTAGCCTAAAGGATAACTATGGACTCTGTGTTATGGACCATATTCTGTAGAATGTGGCAGGTTCAGAGATGATGTCAATGCTAGATGGTTTCTTTGGTTACAACTAGATCAAGGTAGCTGAACAGGATCAACACAAAATAGCTTTTACCACCCTGTGGGGTACATATGCTTATAACAAAAAGCCTTTTGGCTTGATAAATGCAAGTGCCACTTTCCAACGTGCGATGAATTCTTCTTTTAGCCATCTGCTTAATAAGGTAATAGTCATTTATCTTGATGACCTAACTATGTTTTCCAAGAGGCGTAGAAACCATCTAAGGGATTTAAGATCAGTTCTACAGAGATGCAAGGAACATGGCATTCCATTAAATCCAAAGAAGTCTATTTTCATAGTCACGGAAGGTAAATTTTTGGGCCACATCGTGTCAAAAGAAGGGATCAAGATTGATCCAGAAAGAGTTAAAACAATCCAGCAGCTTGGCTTACCTTCAAATAGGACTAGTGTTAAGTCTTTCTTTGGGCAAACTAATTTCCTCAAAAGGTTTTTTCCAAACTTTGCAGAAACTACTAAGCATATGGTGAGCCTCTTAAGTGAGAAGAACCCATTTAAATGGAGCATAGAAGTTGTCAAAGCATTTGATGATATCAAGAAAGCTATAGAAAATGCTCCTGTGTGAATTTTGTGCCTAGCTGTAGACACAACACTTCAGTAAAACATTAGAGAGAAAAAACCAAAATCTGCAATGAAATGGAAACTAAACTAACCAGGCAATTTACTGCCTTCTAGTGGATGTGAGTATGATACTCTCAGATCAGACCGAGATCAGTGACAATGCAACACCTAAATGAAGGTTTTGAATGCAAAAATATGAAAGACTATGAATCCAGATTAAGCTATATTTTTGGATTTTCTATGCAATAATATGAAATCTATATGAATCTAAGCTATATGAATGAAATGGAATGCAGTTTTAATCTAAGAATGATATGAAGATGAAATCTATGATATGAAACTATGCAAAGATTGTGATCAACTATGAAAGATCTCACAAATCGCCTGTCACAAGTGCTCAATCCTTCAATCACCAATTCGCCAGAGTAATTGTGCAAATTTGAGTGTTGATGAAAATGAAGAGCTAAACCTTGTTTTCATAGAAATCCAGGGCTTTGCGAATGCATGAGAAAAGCCATAAATTACTCTTGATAAACTCATGTTGATTTTTGGGTTATCAAGAAATTAAAAATAAATAAGCTCACAAAAATCACGCAAAAGTAGTATTTAACTCAAAATAGAGTTTTAGATCAAATTTCAACTCATCATCAGATGTTGAGTTTCAATTTTAAAATTGATTGTTAATTTCTAGTTGCCTATTTTTCTGATTGTGCATGATTTATTTATAAATTAATTAAAATAAAGTGATTTATTCTCAACTTAACTGATTTTTGAATTAAAACAATTGATTTATGGGTTAATCAATTATTAAATCAATCTTTATTCTAAAACTATATTATTAAATATTGACAACTAACTTTAATTAATTAAATAGGAATTTAATCAATTAGTCATAAGATTTTTGATTTATTGTCAAAATCAAATAATACAATTTAGGAATAAATATAATTAAATTTAATTAAATAATTAAGTGGAAATATTAAATCTGATTAATTAAATATTCAAAATATTTAATTAATCAAACTTTAGGATAAATAAGATTATTGCCAAATAATTATTAAATTAAAGATAATTAGGATAAATAGGAATATTGCTAGGAATATTCCCCGATGCAGAATTAAGATAAAATAAATTAGGATTCAATAATGTGCAGATGTACCTTAGGTTAGGACTTTTGATGTTGATTTCGATCGAATTGAGGATGTAGGAGGTTAATGAACCTATAGCCCATTTTTGGGGTATTAAATTTTGCCCCTCTTTGAATCACTGTGCAAAGCGTAGTGGTTCAAAGAATAGTTTGTGTTTGATATACATATGAAACTTATTTGAAAGATTAACCAATTCCAAGACAGAAATTGATTGAAAGATTTAAAGATTCAAGATTTAAGATTTAGGTCCTGAGTGACCAACGATAATGTCAACTATAGCAACAATGAACCAATGATTATGAAAAAGTATCAAAATGCTTGATTCTAAACCTTATGATTGCGAAGAAGTGAGTGACCGATTCCAGACCTGAATGTCCTTGTATGAATCATATTGGTATCACATCCTGAACCAATCAGTTACGAAGAACCAAGGAAATGACACTAATGAACCGATAGTTACAAAAGTTGGTATAGTTTACAAGATAGATTTAGGATACCAAATTGCAATAGATTTTCCCCAAGCAAAGAGGACTTTTAGATGAATCAAAAACTAGACGTGGTTGTTGTCTTGATTACTGAGGAAAGATTTGATTATAGATTTAGATTATAGACTTTGAATGATGTGCAATACCATGCCCCCTCAAGGATAAAAATCAAAATATGACAAGAAAAGTCAACGTTATAGTTTAGAAGCATGTTAATTGATTTGAGAAGTGGTTATACACATTCGAGAATGCATTCTACATCGTTTAGAGGTCCTGGACACCAAGTTTGACTAGGTTTGACCACAAGTTGACCATGGGTGAGCAAGTTGAAATTTTGATAGTTTGATATAAGATAGTCAGTTAAGTTGAATTCTAGATTTCTGTGATGATTGAAGGTCGATTATGTAAGCAATAGATCGTCTTGGGTCCAAAATTTTTAAATCATGATTTTGACATAGTAAACGATCTCAGATTTTGATTTTGATCTTGAAAATGGGTTCAGAACGTCGAAATTAGCTAGGGGTGCCATTTTCATGAAAAACGGAGTACTTTTGAAAATTAGGTCAAAAAGCTATATAAAGGCCAGGAGGGTCATTTTCAATTCATTTTCACCGTTGACTTTTGAAACCTTGTGGAGCCCTCTGAGTGAGAAAATGGTAGAAATGAAGGTACCTGTGTCTTCTCACCATTTTGAGCGCAGCTGGAGGCATCAGAGACCTCGACAGTATGGACATCCGGTAGGTGGACCTCTGTGCCTCACTGAAAAGTCAATTTTTATTTGTTTATAGCATTTTTATCATATTTTTCATATGTTTTCAATTTTGAATTTTTGCATGCACAAAAACTCGTACGAGTATCCCTCTGGGCTCGTACGACTTTGCAATTCTAGTTAGGTTGTCATATCACTATCCCCCAAGACTCGTATGAGAGGGACCCAAGAGTTGTACGATGTTTCATCGAGTCCCTCATAACTCGTATGAGGAGATATACAGTTTTGTATCATCATTGTTTGTCGTATGGTAACTTAGGAAAACTCATACGAGTTTCAATGCCAGTCTGCTTTGTCGTTTGAAAAATAGTGAGCCCAAAACACATTTCTAGGTTAAATTTTTGAATTTTCTAATCTTTTAGCCTGATTACTGAGTCTTTGATCTACCTGCTGAAATAGTAAACTGTTCAATTCCTACATTTGTAGCCTTTATTTCAACCAAATTACTGATAGGGTTCCCTATTTCTATGTTATTTAGGTCACATATCCTGATGTTCATGTGTACATCTCACATCCAGCTACGTAGAGACTTTGTGTTTCATTGTCTGATCCTATGAGAGTTCATTTTGCTTCATGTGAATTTGAGTATCTGATTCATTTACCTAAGATTAAGGTAAATCATGGACTATTGACTACTTTGATAGAGAGATTTCATTCTGAGACCCAAACTTTCCACTTGCCGACTGGGGAGATCATCGTTACACCAAAGGATGTATACCATATACTGCGCATTCCCTTCCATTCAGGTTAATGTCCAGAGTATGTGAGTTTAGGGAACTTTGGTTTACTAGCATTCAGACATCTTTTTGGATATGATACACAGCTAACTAGATCTATTTCCTAGGAGACCTTTGTACAACACTATGGTCAGACCCATAGATTAGAGTGCATCCTTGCTGGGATGATAGGAGGTATTATTGTGTCTGATCGTCAGCAGAACGGTCTATTGATGGGCTGGGCACTAATGGTAGCACGTTTGATGGTGACTCCTTTTGAGTTAGCCTAGGGTTAGTATTTATTAGCCCACATGTTCTCTGAGATGCACGAGGTAGTGTATCAGGAGAGAAAGTCTTTTTTTGCTGGTGCTTTAGTTCTACAGATCTGGGCATGGGAGCATATCCTAGTTTTGAGACTAGTGTGCCAGTCACAGCAACAGCCACAAGAGCCCATTATTTATATTTATGCTAGATATGTCACATAGGATCACATGGGCCATGTAGAGCACTAGAGATAGTGCCTTGATGACATGATGTTTGTACGATGGAGGCCTTATGTAGATTGTTAGCACTATTCTAAAAAATTTTATCCTCAAGCTTAAAAGGGTTTCTAAATTAAGGTCCTTAAACCTAATTGAAAAGTATTATGGCTAAAACCCTAGCTTGACCTAAGCTCTGTTATGTTTGAGCATTACCTTTTTTCTCATTAAAATTTCCAAATAAACATGTGCAATATTGTCACCTCATAAAGTAACCTCTTTATATGTTATACCGCTAGGTTGTCGAGCGGGGTCCCCTTTTAATATTTCCTTAAAGCCTAAGTTTTCCATTAATATTTCCAAGTGACTAACCTTTTGAAAATTGTGGCTGTCATTGAATCTTGAGCTCTCGGTTGTCATATTTTCTGACATGTGAAGTAGTGATAGGAGGACATCTGTCCAAGTAGGCCTGTCCAATGCACCAAAAAGTAGAAGGGATCGATGGTCCGAATTTGAATTTTCGCTCTATGACATTGCTTGCGTCCTATGAATGTTGAGGCCACCAGTTCTCAGTAATGGTGAACTTAATGAGCTTCATATAGATGAATTGCAAATGGTTTGAAAGACATTATATACCCCAATTCGATTATTGCATTCTTTACCTCTTTCATAAGTGTAGGATTTGAGCAATACAAATCCACAAAACCCGAAGATCACCTGCATACAAAAACCTGCTACAAGGAAGTAGAGACAAGAAGAGGGAAAGGGTTTGACTCAAAAATATGAAGAAAAAAATATCCTCAAATAATGAATGAATTGAATGTACAATGGATCATCCTTATAAAGGAGATCAAAATCCTTGAAAGGCAAACCTAAAAAGAAAAAGTGCATGTAATAATTAGTTAAATTATAACAAGACTAATGCATGCAAGTTTATATTTAAAACAACTAGTGCATAAGTTTAAATCAACTAGTGCATGCGTGTTTAAATATAAACAACTAAAAATAAAAGTGTTGACATATTAAGAAGGGAGTAAAGTTAATTAATATAATTAATACTTTACTCTAACACCCCCCTTAAGATGCGCAACAATGCAGCTACAAACAATGCAAGAAGAAAGCAAAGGAAACTACAGTGCTAAAAGCATAAAAATAGGTCCCGACATCATGGCCTGATGAGGTACCCAGCACAACCAAATCTCTATAAAATGGAGAAATAGAGAAAACCCAGTGGGAAAAAAACCCTACTCCAAAAAGGGATAGAAAAATGCAAAAAAAGAAATGGCTCAAGAGACTCTCTCAAAACCATAAATACAACCAGCCCCCCCAAAATGATGGAACCCCTATGGAAATAATCGAACCAATGCAACTCCAATGTGGAAAAAACAAAGGAATAGAACAAGGAAACCCTTGAATGAGAGGTGAAACTGGAAGGCCTAACTGATGCGTAAAGGAGAAAACACGAGGATCCTAAAAGGGAATCCCCAATGTAGGTGGTGTGACAGGTGTGATGACACTATCATGAAAGAGGAGATGAACATCCTCTATAGAATCCTTAGAAAGTGCACCTAATGGCTCAATGAATGGAGTTGGAGGGTCAAGCAATGCTGAAGAAGAATCTTGCTGAAGAGACAAGACCTCGACAGGATGTGGTGTGGTAGTCATAGCAGTGATCTCAAGAGCAATACAAAAGTTCAAGCGACCTGACTACACCACATGAGGCTCTCATGAAAGAGGAGAGTTGTGCTCTGACAATGCAGATAGTGGACCAAAGTGTGAGAAGGTGTAGAGATGAGTGGAATGATCAATTGTCTCTATAGCAACAATGCCTCCTATCGTAGTATCCCAAATGAAGACTGAATCTACAGTGAACTCAACGGTCTTCCCTAATCCATTGTGTGTAATCTGATAAATCAAGAGAAGGTTTATAGACAAAGATAGAACATAAAATACATCATTGAATGTGCCATCCTGAATGCCTACTGATCCTTTCTCGCAAACTATCAGGATAGTGTTATTCCCCATGAGAATATGAGGAATGGGAGAAGCCTCAATAGTAGAGAAGACTTCTTGAGAAGATGCCATATGGTGAGAAGCACCTGAATCTAGTATCAAAGGGACCTATGAAGGGGATGTAATGGATGCATGTAATGCATGACCCTGTCCAAAATCCTATCCAGATGTCAAAGATGTGGAAGATGTGGAAGAAGACTAAAAAGGAGACCCTTGTGAGGTAGAAGAGGATGGAGAGGAAACAGTGCTCTTTTGAAGAAGAGCTTGCAAATCTGTAATTTGTTTCTCATAGCCATCAAATCTCTTCTAAAAATAATGTGACTCATCATGAGGTCCCTTCTAACAATAGGAACATGTAGGTCTCTCAGTCTTCTATTTCTCCTTGTTAGAAGAAGATGGTGGGCCAGTAGAGTGCTAAGAAGAGGAATCTGATATCTGCTTCAACTTCTACTTCTACTTTTCTTTGGATGGTTGGGAAACCAATGCTTGGTTCTTTGATCCTATTAGAGAGTCCAACTGAGTAAACTTGGCCTGCTCTCTAGTCAAACAATCATAGAACACCTTAAAAGTGGACATGGTGAATGTAGGTCCCAAAGTATCCATGGTAGAATGAAAGGTAGAAGAGAAGATCTGAAAGTTTCCCCGAAGTTTAGATAGAATCAGATAAATGCATTTTTTATCAATCTTTCACTTTCCATAGTCCTGTAACAAAGATCTCTTCTATTTGAACTTCATCAAAAAGTCCTCAATAGAGGGAAAAGAATTAGGTACAAGAGAGGTAAGCTCTGCCTCAATCTGAAGTGCTCTAAACTCATTGATGGTACTGGATAATGTCTCAAATTTAGCCCACATCTGTAGAGGGGTAATGCACCCATCAAGATGAAACTGCAAGTTGTTTGATACCTATGAAGCAATCAACCCCATAGCCTCATCCATCTTGTTTTGAGCTGCATGATCTCAAAGGGCCTCTGTAATACTGGTTACACTGCATTTAGACAAGACCAGAGCCATTTTGAACGGAGAAGCCATGTCATCAGGGTTTTCCATGTGTGATAATTATGTGGGGTCAGAAGTTCTAGACAAGAAGATGTATCGACCATATTTTTTAGAAGGGGTTTTTGTTTTGATAAATATCTAGTTTAACTAATCGAAACAAGAAAATAACACCCCCCCACAATTCAAATATCAAACCCCTAAGCCTAGAATGATATGCTTTATTAAGAGAAGAGAAAAAAAGCTTCAGATCTGAATGTTGTGTACCTTGAAAAAATTCTGATGAAAAGAGGTAAAATCTGGATGGTGCTCAAGAAGAGCTTTTCGATGATTCTTTCGGATCAAAAAATAGAGCTAATTTGAGCAAATTAGCCCCCCAAAATGCAAGAAAGAGAATCTGAATTTGACATAAAAAAATATGAAAGCTAGATGACAAAAAAAACTAGATTAACCACCATGAGAGCATCGGGCTCAGAACCAACTTTTCGGTGATATCTCGTTTGCCCGATTTTGACACCGTATGCTCAAGTTATGAGCAAAATACCAACTGGTGCACGAGAGGGCTAAAAAATGGTGCAAATGATGATGATGCATGTTGACGTCATCAAATGACAGGCTTAAATTTGATGGCCAAATGGTCATCACTACCCAAAATGGAAAGAAATTTTTTTTTTTTTGGCAAAATTGCATGCGTGCCTTGGGATCCGTGCTAGCCTTTCAAATTTTTGCTTCGATTTATGTGCCAAAATCTTTTGTCTTGATTTATGTGCCAGAAAGAAAAATTTTTGCCTTGTTTTGCATGCCAACCCGTACAAATTTTGCCTCAAAAAGCATGCAGATCCCTACAATTTATGTCTCATGAAGCGTGTCAAGCTTATGTTACCCAAAAAAAGCCCCAAAATGCAAAGTTGTCCAAATTGGACGTGCCTTATATCGAAATAAGGGTTTTTGGGTGTTGCGAGCTCAACGATGAGGTCCGTTTGAGCTCAAAGTGCACCAAAATTTAGAGACTCCCTAATTTAAAAAAAAAAAACTAAAAAAGAAAGCCCTAATTTGAATCCTTCAAATGCGAACAAGCTGTAGCAGATTAGGCTTTGATACCATGTAGGATTTGAGCAATACAAATCCACAAAACCCAAAGATCACCTACATACAAAAACCTATTACAAGGAAGTAGAGACAAGAAGAGGGCAAGGGTTTGACTCAAAAATATGAAGAAGAAAATATCCTCAAATAATGAATGAATTGAATGTACAATGGATCATCCTTATAAAGGAGATCAAAATCCTTGAAAGGCAAACCTAAAAAGCAAAAGTGCATGTAATAATTAGTTAAATTATTACATGACTAATGCATGCAAGTTTATATTTAAAACAACTAGTGCATACATTTAAATCAACTAGTGCATGTGTGTTTAAATATAAACAACTAAAAATAAAAGTGTTGACATCTTAAGAAGGGAGTAAAGTTAATTAATATAATTAATACTTTACTCTAACAATAAGCGTCTTGGCAAACTGGGTTATTTTCTGGAGCAATATCAAGCAGAGTTTTGCAGGCACCTGGTAGGTCATATTTCTAACTCAAGAACTGTTTGAGGCTTTGAGGAAATTATAAAGGATTTGTGTTGTTAGCTGGTAATATTTAGGGTTTTATCTAGTATTTGTGCATTGTTTTGAAAGCCCTAGCAAAAATGTCGCTAAAGAGGGAGTTGTCTAGGAAAACACAGTATAAAGATAGGGGTGTTTTTGAAGACTTGATGCAATTGCTCCCTCATTCAAACAATGGGGTAGAAAGACTGAAGGAATTAGTCCCAAGGAACCCTAGGGATTATGTAAATAGTGGGCTCCATGACAGAGGAAATTGGATGAGGGACGCTAGGGTGGGAGAGGATCACAATGGTTTTATTTTGTTCAGGTTAGCGTATTCATAGAGGAATTCATGTGCCCCCCTTAGTAATATTTGGCAATTTGATATAGGGAAGTTGGTTGTCCCTGGAATATTTATGGATGCAAAATTGCTGATTCAAATTGCTAAGTGTTATGATCCTGTGACTAGATGCATCAAGGATGTGAATGGAAATGATTTAATCAGCATTACAGAAGATGAAATTAGGGAAGTATTCTCATTAAATGACCCTTCTGTTGGGTTAGAAAAGATAGATTTTAATGAGTTCACTGAGGAATATGAAGCTCAGAAAGATTATTTAAGGACAGGGCCTGTAAGGGATTTCCTAGATCAAATTGGATCAATGTGTGTTACTAGCCCAAGTACACTAGAGCCTTTTAGGCTGGATCTATTTAGTAAATGTGCATGGGGTTTTTATAAGTCTCTAACTCTAATCCTGGGGCATGATGAGGTCACTCATATGCTCATTCCCTATATGTTTATGATGGTGCATTCTCTCCATCCCCAGTTGGCACTAATCTTTGACTTTTCCTCTCACTTGGCTGACCTAATCCATGAGGGATTGATGGGAATAAAAAATATGAAAGTTAGTAGGCCCTTTGGGTGGTACTCTATGCTAATGCATATGTTCTTGTACAAATGTGAGAAGTTTTTCAGTTCAACAGTCAACATTGTCAAAGAGAGGAATGGGGAAACTCTCCCAGTTTAGTTATGGACCACAGTTTTGTCATGGGATAGAACTGATGCCAGTTTTATTATGTTTGATAGGGATTTTGCCTCAAGGCTTAGGACATTGTTGTTTTTTGATAATCCAAGAATCTCCAGGGAATTGTTAAGATTGATTAGGCCAAAGGAATACTGTCAGGATATTACCATTGTTCACAATTTTGGTGATATTATATTGTATCTTGTTTCTACAATTTTTTGAGTATATGGTTGCAAGAGGGAACCATACATTTTGGCCTACCAAGTTCCACTGAAGATAGGATATGCAGAAATTTTAAGGCAAATTGGTGATCTGTAGGAAACTACTCTCACTGGTAAAGGAAGAGGGACTTTCTTCCCAGATATCACAATTGCATATCAATATGTTATCACTAAAGGAGGGTGGGTGCATTTAAACCAAGTCTTGCAACACTACAGGATTCCTACAGCTACAGTTAGATGTGCAAACAATGAGGGTTTCTTGTCAGGAATGTTTAAGGACAACATAAGGTGTGCTCTTATGGAGCACCAATTCAATTTTCCTGAGGACATAATAAGGATTGAGTTTGACCTCCAAACTCAAGAAATTAAGGAGAAATGGATAACCTACAAAAAGACTGTAGACTTTATCAGGAATTTTGATAGAGCTTATGACCCATTGAAAGGTTTTGAGCCATGGGCTAGAAAGATAGATGCTCTTATGGAGAATTTTGAAGGGATCATGCATGCAGTGAATGAGAAAAGAGCTGTGGTAAGCAAGGCAGACCCTAAGAGAGCTAGGAAGATTTTAAGCCAGCCAGGATATACAAAGTTGACCCCAAGGGGATTTTACACTGTATAAAAGAGAAGTGGTTATGTTGTTCTTCTACCAACATAGTAGAGAGAGGAGAGTCTTCCTTCTACTTCAAGAGGAAAAAGGCCTATGGATGATCAAACAATGTAGGGACCCTCTCCTAAGAGACAAAAACAAGAGGAATCAAGACTAGAACAAAATGTTTATTCTCCTTCTCAATCCCCCTTACACTTAGATGAACATGGGGTAGCATAACAGTTAGTTCAAATGAGGAATGAGGGAAATATTTTCATTTCCAATGATTAGTTGCAGGAGGGAATGCCAGAGACACCCAAAGAAATTGAGATGGATCTCACTATTGGAGAATTTGAGGGTAAGAAAATTGACCCTATTTTGAAATAGGCTAGTGATTCTTTTGTCGCTGATGACAAGTTTGTAAAGACTAGGGTATTTTTTCAATTTGTATAGAGAATGAAGATAAATCAGTTTAAAGAGATTTGTGAAAAGAAGAAAGAAGAGTTCCCTGATAGGGACATAATAGAGATTGAAAATGAAACCAAAGGATAAATGATAAAACAATTTGAGAAGATTAATCTTGAGGAGGGAAGGGCTATGGTTGGTGGAGGGGCACTAGGGACCTACAGGAAACCTATGAAGACATTCAAGGCTTGGAAGGAACCTAAGGAGGATTACAATGCAAAGGAGGTTAATAAGACTTCAAATCAAATCAATTATCACATTTTGGCACCATTAATGTTTTAATGTTATTACAATGTATGGGCTTTTTCATGTTCCTTAATAAAGTTGTAATAGGAACCATTAGTGTTCCAAGGGGTTCATGAATAAGTATCTAGTTTACAAAGTCTAGATTGGGTCATGGGATAGGTTTAAGACATTAGAAGATGTTAATTGTTTAATAAAGCCATTTTGAAAATTCACAATTTCAAATATGAACGGCTATAGAGGGCATTAGCAGTTTGTCCTCTTTTAAAAGATTTAGTTATCCAACCCAACTGATAAGAGTTGGTAGGATCAATTTTAGAAGTTATTAGGAAGTCTTATTTAGGGAGTCTCTGTTTGAGACAGAAAATGAAAGAGATATATATATATATATATATACATATATATATATATATACATACATATATATATATATATATATATATATATATATATATATATATATATATATATATATATATATATATATATGTATGTATATGTATATATATATATATATATATATATATATACATATATATATAGATACATATATATATATATATATAGATATATATATATGTATATATATATATATATATATATATATATATGTAGATATATATATATGTATATATATATATATATATATATGTAGATATATATATATATGTATATACATATATATATATATATACATATATATATATATGTATATATATATATATATATATAAATATATATAGATATATATATATATATATATATATATCTACATATATATATATATATATACATATATATATATATATGTATATATATATATATATATATCTACATATATATATATATATATATATGTATGTATGTATGTATGTATGTATGTATGTATGGTACTGGTGAACAGGACGATAATCAAAGTTTTCCTTATCTTCTACAATTAATTCATAGACCAGTTTCCTTTTTGTTTAGTTTGATGCGCCATTGAATTGGTAGCGTTATCATTACTCAAAGTTAATTTTTCTGAATGCATTTTTCATTGTTTTGAATTTACGGTCACACCAGTCACTGTTGAAACAATCATTCTTTATTTAATTGGTTTGTCACTACAATAAAGTTTAGTAAGATGGCAACCATTCCATGAATGTAGAAGGCCTAACCTTCATGGAATGGTATTATCTAACATGTATTATATGATTTTAACCATGCATATGTAGACACGGTGAGAAAGGAGTGATCACAGTTTAACAGAGAGTGGAGAACAGTGAAACGCATGCTTAGTTGCAGCAGTGAGCATTCTAACCAAACAAGGGCATATTTTGGTGTTTGAGAAAATTGTACTATGTTCATTTGATGGTGAATCCATCATTAATTTGGATTAGAAGAGTGCAGAGATCGGATGTTGAAGAAGCCAAGAAGAGAAGGGTTGGAGTCAAGATTTGAGATTTTTTGGGTTACGAAGCCTTGGAGTTAATTCCCTTTGTAAATGGTCATTTTTTGACATAACTAGTCACTGTCCTAGAGTTGGGTTTGTTAGGACATCATTTGCTCATACTTCCTTTGTAAATTGAATCAATTTTGGTGCACTGGAATAGGGTCTCAGTCATTGTTGGGATGTTTGTCCAAAACAACAACATAAATGTTTTGAATATGTTGTAGTATTTATAAAAGGGTACTGGTAGATGAAAATGTCTTGTCAAGAGTCTTGAATGAAAATAAAGTTATACCCATTTTTATGTTACAGCAGGGTTACTTGGTTGTTGAATTAGGTCTCTATGACTAGGTGTGAGTATTTTGACAAATGTGGAGTATGGGATTGTTACATAACCTTAACATCCATTGAATTAAAGTCATCAACAGTTTATAATTTCAAAAACATCCTTTAGGAGTGTAGTAGAAGGATTAGGCAAGTCAGTTCCTTAAACATTTGAGGTTAGTTGACTTACAACAGTGCCTAAACCTCTCAATTTATAAACCTTCTTGTGCATTTGAGTCCACCAACTTCCCTCTGCATCAAGTGGTATCAGAGCACATTAGTAGATCCTTAAAAGGAAAGAGGAACACTTTGTTCAAGAAGTTTGACTATTGTTTGTGAAAATGCCTCCAAGGAATGTAGGTACTACCAGGGAGATCCAAGAGTTGAAGGAGAAGAACACAAGGTTGCAGGAATCTTACAATACACTTTTGGCTAGACTTGAAGCATTGGAATCCAATCAAAGAAGAGCAGCAGATGAAGGTGTTGATAGTGAAGAAGAGGAAGAAACCCATAAGGTAGGGGAAGAAGAAGAAGAAGAGAAACAGATAGATCCTAAAGAGCAGAGACAATCAAGATATTGAAGGCTATGAAGAATGAGCAGCATAAGGTGAGGGGAGATATCCCTATGTATGATGGAAGTCTGAAAGAAGAAGAGCTTTTGGACTGGATAGCATCAATGGATGCTTACTTTGAAAGTGAAGAGGTACCAGATGAACAAAGGGTTAGATTGGCAAAGACAAAGCTCAAAGGGCATGCACTCCTATGGTGGGATCATGAGGAGGCAGATAGAAGGAGAAGAGGTAAGCCAAAGATTGTCTCTTGGGATAGGATGATAGCAAAGCTAAAAGGTAACTTTCTTCCAAAAGATTTTGATGTGCAAATGCATAAGAAAATGCAAGTTTTAAGACAAAAAGACTTAGATGTTAAAGCATATACTGATGAATTTTATAAACTAAGTATAAGATCTAGATTGGAAGAAGATGAAGTTGTTAAGGTTGATAGGTATCTAAGTGGTTTAAGATTTAGCATTCAAGATGAATTTGTAGCTTCTAACCCAAGAAGTGTGAAGGAATGTTACCAGTTGGCTCTTAAAATAGAGGAGAAATTGAAAAGGAAAAGTGAAAGGCGGAATAGAAACAATAGAGGAGGTTCTTCTATGAGAGGAAGAGGTAATACTAATTTTAAGAATCAGAATGAGAAAGACAAGGATAAGGAGAAAACATTTTCAAAATCAAGAGGAGGTTATAGAGGTGGAAGAAGTGGAGGAAGAGGAAGTGGAGTTTTCATAGGGAGATGTTTTACATGTAATGAAGTAGGCCACCAATCCTTCAGGTGTCCCAAGTGGAATGAAGGCAAAGATAGAAGAGTGAACTCTGTTGATGAAGAACCAAGAAAGGATGAGCAGAAAGAACCCATTGAAATTCCTCCAATAGAAGGTGAATATTTGTTGGTAGGAAGGGGACAGCTAGCACAAGGAGAAAGCATTTTCAAGACTCAACGTCTGATCCAAGGTAAGATTTGTAGTTTACTTGTTGATTCAGGTGCTTCACACAATCTGTTTTCAAGGGAGGTCATTAATAAGTTACATCTACAAACTTCTCCACACCCTAGTCCATATTATGCAACTTGGGTGAGTAAGGATAACAATCTACTTGTGGATGAGCAAGTTATCTTGAATTTTTCAATTGGGCAATATTCTGATAGTATTTTGTGTGATGTGTTGGATATGAGTTGTGGACATGTTATCTTGGGTATGCCTTGGCAATGGTCTAGGAGGACTATACATGATGGGTTTACAAACACTTATATAGTGCATAAGGGAAGGGTCACTTATAAGTTGGTTCCACTTATTGATAATGAAATGAAGACTGTAGTTATGTGCTTTGGTAGTGATCTTTTAGTACAGGGTCAAAGTAAATTCCATCATGATACTAGTTGGTGTTTAAAATAGTGGAAGATTAAAGGGCAGGACAGTCCAAGGAAGATAGGACTAATTGGGGAGTCTTTTGTGTTTATTGGGACAGTCAAGTGTCCTTTAGGAGGATAGGCAGATGAAGGCACAATAGATATAGGATAGGAACTAATGACAATAGTTCAGGGGTCTACAGTATAGGCCTTACAGCAGAAACACTATCATGAACTAAGATAGTCACATGCAACTAAGTTTTTGTCTAATTATTTGGGTATACATGCAGGAAGTTTGGGACAGGAACAGATCACTTTCAGGCAGCCTCTCCGCTATCCACATCCTATTTTCACTAGAACTGATAGTCACCACAAAGGAGATAACTCTCGGGGAAAGAGTTCTTTGCATGAGGGGGAGTATGGTGCAGGGGCACCAGGGACCTATAGGAAACCTATGAAGACATTCAAGGCTTGGAAGGAACCTAAGGAGGATTACAATGCAAAGGAGGTCAATAAGACTTCAAATCAAATCAATTATCACATTTTGGCACCATTAATGTTTTAATGTTATTACAATGTATGGGATTTTTCATGTTCCTTAATAAAGTTGTAATAGGAACCATTAGTGTTCCAAGGGGTTCATGAATAAGTATCTAGTTTACAAAGTCTAGATTGGGTCATGGGATAGGTTTAAGATAGTAGAAGATGTTAATTGTTTAATAAAGCCATTTTGAAAATTCACAATTTCAAATATGAACAACTATAGAGGGCATTAGCAATTTTTCCTCTTTTAAAAGATTTAGTTATCCAACCCAACTGATAAGAGTTGGTTGGATCAGTTTTAGAAGTTATTAGGAAGTCTTATTCAGGGAGTCTTTGTTCCAGACAGAAAATGAAAGATATATATATATGTATGGTACTGGTGAACGGGAGGATAATCAGAGTTTTCCTTATCTTCTGCAATTAATTCATAGACCAGTTTCCTTTTTGTTTAGTTTGATGCACCATTGAATTGGTAGCATTATCATTACTCGAAGTTTAATTTTCTGAATGCATTTTTCATTGTTTTGAATTTATGGTCACACCAGTCACTATTGAAATAGTCATTCTTTATTTAATTGGTTTGTCACTGCAGTAAAGTTTAATAAGATGGCAACCATTCCATGAATGTAGAAGGCCTAACCTTCATGGAATGGTATTATCTAACATGTATTATATGATTTTAACCATGCATATGCAGACATGGTGAGAAAGGAGTGATCACAGTTTAACAAAGAGTGGAGAACAGTGAAACGCATGCTTAGTTGCAGCAGTGAGCATTCTAACCGAACAAGGGCATATTTTTGTGTTTTAGAACATTTTACTATGTTCATTTGATGGTGAATCCATCATTAATTTGGATTAGAAGAGTGCGGAGATTGGATGTTGAAGAAGCCAAGAAGAGAAGGGTTGGAGTCAAGATTTGAGATTTTCTGGGTTACGAAGCCTTGGAGTTAATTCCCTTTGCAGATGGTCATTTTTTGACATAACTAGTCATTTTCCTGGAGTTGGGTTTGTTAGGAAATCATTTGCTCATACTTCCTTTATAAATTGAATCAATTTTGGTGCACTGGAACAAGGTCTCAGTCATTGTTGGGATGTTTGTCCAAAACAACAACATAAATGTTTTGAATATGTTGTAGTATTTATAAAAGGGTACTCGTAGATGAAAATGTCTTGTCAGGAGTCTTGAATGAAAATAAATTTATACCCATTTTTATGTTACAGTAGGGTTACTTGGCTGTTGAATTAGGTCTCTGTGACTAGGTATGAGTATTTTGACAAATGTGGAGTATGGGACTGTTACATAACCTTAACATCCATTGAATTAAAGTCATCAATAGTTTATAATTTCAAAAACTTCCTTTAGGAGTGTAGTAGAAGGATTTGGCAAGTCAGTTCCTTAAACATTTGAGGTTATTTGACTTACAACAGTGCCTCAACCTCTCATTTTATAAACCTTCGTGTGCATTTGAGTCCACCAACTTCCCTCTGCATCAATGGTCCATACTGCAAGGGTGTTGATTCTTCCAAAATGGGATATTGCAGATCCAATAATTTTTTATCAAGTCAGGAAGAGAAAGATAAAGACCCTCACCGCTGGAGAAAAAGCACAGCAAGATACTAGAGGTATTTCTTTTTTAGATGATCATGCTGCCCTAGTTATGTGGTCCCTTAAGGGGGAAGAAAACAAAGGAAAAAGAGAGGCTCTCTCTACAGAATATGTTATAAATTTATTGGTGCAGCGAGTAGGTGAGACTTCTTGTGTCGAGGGTTAAAACCTCATTTTAGAAACTGCCAAGTTTAATGTTAAAGTGGCAGAAAAGGATGCACAAGAGAAGGAAGAGCTAAGGCTTAAGTTTGAAACTGTACTTAAGTGCTATAATGAGCTTAAAATGGAGCTAATCCAAAAAGACAAGTTGATTGCAGAACTGTCAGGACCCTAGGATCACAGGTCACCCCAATTAATGATAGCTGATAGGCTTGTAGTGGCTTCTTCATCAAGCCCTATCTTTGAATTTCCACCATCACCATAGCTAGAGACAAACCTAGATGCAAGGCTCAGCTGGGAAAAACAATAGTTGCTTAAAGAAACAAATCATTTCAAAAGAAAAAGGGAAGAGTTGGAAAAGCTGAGGGAAGAACATCTGAAAGATAAAGGCTTGTTAGAGCAGAAGTATGAAGAAAAGGTAACAGAGGCTGTGATGCAATTTGCTACAAATTTGAATCCCACAATTCTATTTGACCATGCTAGGAGATTAATTATATTGCTCACAGCTTTGAATAAGCATAGGGAGGAGTTAGGGCCAATTTTCAATAAGTGGGTTGAGAGGTCTCCAAATGTAAGATTATTCAGATACTTGTCTAAGTCTCAAAATGATCCTGACCCATTGATTAAACCATTGTATCAAAGTGTGAAGAAGCTTATGGAGCATGATATACTTTTCGGTGATTTTGAAAGAAAATCAAATTTGTTTAAGAAAGAATTGACAATCCCCTACTGTGATTTAATTCTAGGAGTCTTCAGAAAAAATGGTGAACTTAAGGAGTTGATCAGGTGGAGAGCTCGAATAGATGATGACTTTTCTGCTAGAATGACTAGCATTTTAACTTTGGATAATACATTATTTTTTATACATACTATTGAGACATTAATTTCTGCCAAGTCTAAATTTGATTTCATTCAACGAGAAATTAGTTAGCTAGAGGATAGGTGGGAACAGTTATCCGACAAAAATGTAGAGTTTGCAAATTTTGATTTACCAAGCGAAGAGGTGTATAACAGGTGGAGGTATCAGTATATTCCACATGCAAACAAAGTAAACACTCCACCTACTTCTTGAGACAACTATAGATTGAAACTTTTTGAGTCATAAAGGTTGTTGAGATATAAAGAGGTATTTATTGCAGGAATGACAGCGAAGATATGAAAATCAAATTTGTTGGAAGAAGTCGAGGACAAAATTGAAGACATAAAGCAAGGCCACTATCTACAAAATATCTCTCTGAATCTGATCGATGCATTTATTGTAAACCCAGTAGGGTTTTTGTAAATTGTTTAGGTTAAAGGTATGTAAACCCTAGAATGATCAGTAGCTTGTTGCATTTCCTTGTATATAAAGGATTTTCCATGATCATTCTAGGCATTGAGAGTTTAGGTATTGAGAAGATAGAAATTTTGAAACCCTAACCCTCAGTCAAGGATTGTAACAATTTTGTATTATTTCTTATCAAGCAATAGAGAAGAAGTACAGGTTGCTGATTATTGTCTTGCAAGCTTGCCATTCAGGACATGTTGTATACAAAGGAAACAGGTTATACTTAATACAAATATCAAGGTCTTTGTCTCTCCTTTGCATTTAATTTGTGAATTTCTCAATTTTTCAAAGACTTGCAAATATGTATTTTTTCTTCAAGTTCTGATCTAGGGTTGGATTAAATACTACTCAAAGTGGAATATGTGTTCATTTGATTTGCATGAAGGATTCTCATAAGTAGGAAAGAGTTGGGATATTTTTGTTTATGTTCAGAAACTAGTTCTTCTAGAAACATCTTTGTATTCATTTTGTTTTTTGGTGTTGTATGCCCAATGGATAAGGCACTGACCTGTATTCACCTATTTTTTCTTTGTGAGGAATCATCAAAATCACTGTAATCATAAACATATAATCAATACCAGTCTTTTAAAGTTTCATTTACTTTATATAGTTATTCTACCCAGTGATGGAGAGTCAATGAATAATAGGTTGTTATTTAGTACTTTCTCACTATTATCTGTTGTAAGGTCTAGTATTGAGTAAGAAATAGAGTTGTATCTATTGGATGAGGTGTACCCACCTTGGTTTTGTAGAGCCAAAAGTGAAGAGGGTAGTCTTGTCCCTATAGTTGGTCCAGTTACTTATAGATTTCCCACATTTGGAGTTAACCCCTCCTTAATAGTAGTCATAAGTATATTGGTATCTCTTGGAGTGTAAAATATTTTGAAGAACCAACATAGATATTGAGCCTTGGCCTACTGCACGAGAGTAATTCAATTTCTTCTTCCAGAGCCATGTATTGATTGGATGATCATCCTCTATACTTGAATGATTTATTATTACCAAGGTGTGGTGACAGTATGGACAAGTGTAGGATGCACCTTAGGATTATTCCACTTACACTCGCATAGCCCATGAGCTCAGACTTGGATGGACCACGGGGATTTCTTATGCCTTGCGTTCATAGGAGTACAATGGTATTATTGGCAAGGACTAGGAGTATAGACCACAGGTCATTGATGCTGGAGTGACAGCTGGCTTTATATCATGGCTTGTAGATCACCCGATCTATAGGTTCTCTGATCCCACAGAGCTGATACCTTCCATGGAGGATTCTATGGATGTTACTAGAGCTCTGATGAGATAGGGCCTGAGACCCACACAAGATCTGATTTTGCACCCCACACCTCTGAGGCCGAGAGCGATGGCTCCTCCCCAGAGACTAGCAAGATAGATGAGGCCCCCTCATCCCACTAGTTCTATAGTAGATAGGCCTACAAGTTCACAAAGATGGACTAGGGGAGAGGGCGGTACTTTAGGTAGTATTGGTACTAAATAGGAGATACTTGCAACATAGTAGTACATAGGTGGTGGTGATCCAAATCCATTATAGGGTGATACTTCTTTTGATTTAGTTGCTGAGGTGAGACACCATAAGGCGCAAAGAGTTGAGACCACAAAGCAGCCAACTACTGATATTGATATGCCGATGGTAGATACTAATCCTAGTGTACCACTCACTCCATAGGAGGTTGTGAGGAGACTCAGATTATAGATCAAGGACCTAAAGGTGCGTAGTGCTCGGTAGGAGGAGAGGTTTCTAGAGGCAGATAGACAGCATGTTGAGCTTCATGGTGAGGTTCAGAGATTACAGGCAAAGGTTATTCATCAGACCTCTCGGGCCACATATTATGTTTCTTCTTATTATACAATTGTCCTAGTTGCACAGAGAGTTCCTTTGTATTCTCAGTATATGTTAGCATCAGAGGGGGCTAGGGCACCCAGATCTGAGATAGTGCCAGATGCACCACCACCACCTCCACTAGATTTAGAGGAGCATGCAGATAGCTAATCTATTATGAGATATTTTGATATTTTTTCTCTTTTGATTTTGATACTATTCTGACTTATGATAGCTCACATGAGCTCATTCTTTTGTACACTATGCCAGTAGTGCACCCCTGACTAGTTCGAGTTTTATGATATGAGATCAAGATTTTTGGTTGTGACTTCATGTGTACTTGTCATGTTTTTTATTTAAGATGATATCATGTGATGGAAATGCCATGAGTAGAGTAGAATGTATGTATGGATTTATGTAATGCAATGGTTTCTTTCAAATGTATGAATGTTATGCAAATGTGATTGATTATGGAAACTATATGTATGGAAATATATGTAATGCAATAGATGGAATGAATGATTATGAATATTTAATGTAAGTGCAAATGCAATGATACACATGATATGTTTTGTAGGTATTGATGAAGACAAGTACTCAGTCTTATGTTAAAAAGGATGTTTAATCCAGGATTGCGACTACTCCCATTTTTGTGAGGAGACCTTCATATGAGATTTAGCTCTTCATTTTTAGTTTAAGTATGGTTTTTAGAAGAATTGTTGAAGATTTTCAAGCAATTTGTGAGATCATGTAATCATGCAAAGTGTAAAATGACATGCAAAATGAAATGCAAACCTAGGACCTAGGACCTAGTCACTGATCATGTGTCGGTCATTTATCATCATTGAGTTTTTAGGTAACTAGATAAATCAATACAATACCCACTAGTTATGAAGCCATAGACATATGAATATTGATTTGTATGCACAAGAATCAATACAACACCCACTGGCTAGACAACCATGGACATATGAATATTGATTTTGTTTTCGGGATGTCAGATTAGATATAAGCACCAAGGCATAAATGTCAGGATGACCTGAATATCATGTCCATTTTGATATAGCAATTTGTATAAGCATCAAATCATAAATGTTGTGATGACCAAAATACACCTTGCTGAACAAACACATCAAGTAGTCAAGAGATCATTCTAAATCTAATGTAAATTACCTGTAGTGACCCTTTATCATTCACGTCCTTAGGCAAGATCACGTTTCACAGTAGGAGAAAGAACTCACTCAAAAAGATAATATTAGATCAAACTTCTTTGAATTTTTTGGGTATCAATGGTCGAGGTATGCATGGCCATCCAATTCGAGATAGAGGCTCTTACAGACGGACACCATTTCAATCTAGAATTTCCAAAATTGTTAGATTTTCACATACAATCAGAAGACAAAGAAAAAATTATGCCCCATTCATCACTCTCTAAATATTATAAAGGACATCATCGAAGAGCTCGAAGGGACACAATATGCAAAAATCTCAATGTGAATCAGTAAGCATACAAGGAGATAAAAGCATGAAGCACAGATTGTTTTTAGTTTGTGTTTGATTGCATTGTTATAGATGCAAAATCCTTTCTAGAGAGGAGACTCACTGACTAACTTAGATGAAGCCTCAAAGGACTCTTACTGGATATGACTCTTGTGAGGTATACTAGAGACCAAAGGATATGACATTGATTTCCCCCAAGTGTTAGGCATTGATAGGATACAAACGCTTGAGCCGATTGGTGTACAGACCAACTTATTGAAAATAGGAATACATAAACAAACCAAGAAATATGTGTAATACTCCAAAAATGGGCTATAAGTTCATTAATCTCCTACATCTTCAATTCGAATTAAATCGACATCAAAGTCCTAATCTAAGGCACATCTAAACATCATCGAATCATAATTAATTATCTTAAATTCTACATCGGGGAATATTCCTAGTAATATTCCTACTCATCATAATTATCTTTAATTTTATAATTATTTGGCAATAAATCACATTTATCCTAAAATTTGATTAATTAAATATTTTGCATATTTAATTAATTAGATTTAATATTTGCCACTTAATTGTTTAATTAAATTTAATTATATCTATTATTAATTGTATTATTTAATTTTGACAATAAATCAAAATTCCTATGAATAATTGATTAAATTCTTATTTAATTAATTAAAGCATGTTGTCATTATTTAATAATATAATTTTTAATAAAAGTTTGGTAAAATAGTTAATTAACCCATAAATTAATTATTTTATTTCAAAAAGTAGTTAAGTTAAGAATAAATCACTTTATTTATTTATTAAATCATAATTATCCATGTGCACATTCAAGGACCAGTTAAACTCAAAATTGGAAAATCAATGCAAGTTGTTAGCTTTTTGAAACTCAACATCTTTTCGAGTTTTAAAGTTGATCTAAACTTCTAATTCAAGTTGAACTGTGCTTTTGCATGATTTTTGTGACTTAATTATCTTTATTTAAAAATAACTCAAAAATCAAGTTGAGTTATTTGAGTGATTTATGGCTTTTTCTCATGCACCTCCAAAGCCTTGGATTTCTATAAAAACAAGGCTCAGCTCTTCATAATTCATCTCATATTTTGCACAATCACGCTGGAGAATTAGAATTGAAGAATCAAAGCTCTTGCGAATCGACATCTTTGTGAGATCAATCTTATTTTTGCATTCATAGCATATCAATTTTCAATAGCATTCATAGCATATCAATTTCATATTAGCATAGATTCATATCAGTTTTTATCATTCTTATTGCATAAAAAATATCAAAAATATAGATCAATTGCATTCAAATCCTTCATTTAGGTTTCATCTAGGTCACTGATCTCGATTACAATCTGAGAACATCAATCTCGCACCTATTAGAAGGCAGTAAATCGCTTGGTTAGATTAGATTTCAATTTTGCACGATTTTGATTATAGCTAACCTCTAATGTTTTACTGAAGTGTTGTGTCTACAGATCAGGTACAATTTTTACACACACATTTCTGGTGCCCACCGTGGGGCAACCCACCTTTGCATGCTAGTTTTGATTTTTTTCTGGGAGCTAAAACCCTAAAGTTTCAAAGATTTAATTTTATCTCCCAAACGGCTTGGATTTTTGGTCTCAAATTTTTTTTTCAAGTTGGTGACATATCGGGGAAGCTTTGATAAAAAATTTAGAATTTTTTAAAATTTTTTGAATTTTTAATAATTTGTTTTCAATTTTTCATAAAAAATTAATTTTTAGCACAAATCAGAATATTTTTTGGAAATTTTTACATTTTCGGAAATCTCTTCAAATTATACAGGAGGTCCATTCTTTGTGTTTTAAATTTTGACATGATATCATAGCTCAAATAGTCAATTTACAAAAAATGTTCTATTTTGATAAAATGGGTCTCTAGGACACAAATGATGAGATTTTTCTAAATTTTTTGCATTTTTAGAAATCTCTTTGTTTTTTAGTAGGGGTCTCTATTCTGAATTTCTATTTTTGTGGCCAAAATCATATCAAAAAAATTAGATCTTGTTGACTAGGTCAAATGCAGTGCAAAAAAATTAAAATTTTGTGATGGGTATGCACTTATTTTTCATATGATTCAATGCATGATATGAGTTGTCATTTGGATTAATTTATAGTTATTATTGTTCCTAACAATTTATTTTTAGATCTAACCCTAGGGTTTTCATAAGTTGAATATACCTTGCATATCTTGTTTGCTTGTTGGCTTGTTGGAGAGTTCGTAGCTTGCTTGCATAGTAAAGCTCAACAAAAATTGCTAAAAATCAGGTAAAATATACTAAGCATGTTGCAAGGATCCAAGTTATTCTCCTTCATCTATTAACATTTTAATTTGGACTAAAAATAAATCTCTTATGTGTCTGGCTTGTGTGCATCCTTTCATGCTTTTATCTATTTCTACACACTTGCATAATTGATACTAGGTTGTGAAACCTTAAGGATTCATTAAGTAGTCTTAGAATACTTGTGATTGATCTTGATTTCTATATTGGGTTATTGGACTCACTAATCTGTCGGCCCCTCATTTCCACCCCGTGGTTGCAATCTCAGCGCCATAAAGGGGAGGGGTCAACAGGACATAAGCGTTAAGTGTTCCACTTGGCAACCCTTTTGTGCTTTTAGGAACTCACTTGTTTTCTAAGTTGGGGACTCATTTTCAGCTTGTGTGAGGTGTTAAGTGTTCCACCTTGTGGACTCATCTCATATTCACTTTAAGCATTAAGTGTTCCTCTTTCTACTTTTTGGGTACTTTTGGTAGATTTGCTTTTGGAAATATACATCTGTGCTCACATAGTAATTAGGCCCTATGAACACTATTCGTGATTCTTGAGAGATTGGATTCCTAGCAAAATCCTTCTTAATGATAGAATCCTTGTAGGTAGGGAGGATACTTAGTGTGTTTCACATTCAACTTGGTTAGTGTGTCTTCTCTTATTGATCGATACATTCTCTCCCAGGAGAGGTTGATAGATCACCTGGGGTTGACATCACGAGCTTTGGTGAATCAAAATTGGTTAGTGTGTCTTCTCTTATTGATCGATACATTCTCTCCCAGGAGAGGTTGATAGATCACGTGGAGTTGGCATCATAGACCTTGGTGAAGTAAAACTTTGTCTTAGGGTGTCGGATTAATCTGCTTACTTTGTTTGGGTTAAAAGTGAAAAGGTGTCAAAAACCTTGGATCTGGAGCCAAGTCCCCTTGTGGTATACTATTGTGATTCATCTTTAGAGAGGGTTAACCGTAGTGGACAATCCCTTCACAGGGAAAACTACGTTGACGGAACCTCAAGCGGTAATAGCCATTTTCGCCATGGTAGTGACAACCGCTATATAAATGTCCTTGTGGAAGAAATCTCCATGGGTATGGTTCATTGTTGGGTTGTCAGATCTCCCTAGTAGCTCTTGAAGATTAAGTTCTCAGACTGTGTCAAAACCCTGGTGCGCCGGGATTGGAGTTCACCCCTTTGAATCATAAAAGTTGCAGAGTCAAGCCATTACTAAAAACACTAGAGAGGCCAATTTTTTATTTTCAGGTATATGTGTGTTATTGCAAAACTTTTCAAAACATACACAATTAGTACTCTTAGGGATTAGCACAATTTGGTCACTTGATTGTTCATGCGCAAGGTTGCTTTTTCCCTTGTTCATTGTTTTCAGACGTGCTTGGAATCACTTGCTTGCTGTTCTACATGCTTGTTTATCTACTTGGCTATTAAAAATGATCAAATCTGGTATAACCTTCAAAATCTGGACAATACAATTTGCAAACAATCCAAAATTGAAGACCTTAAATTTTGCAAAAATTGACGTAAAATCTTTTCTGGAGTCAAAACTCATTTTAGGAAGTCAGACAGTCATACGAGTTTTGTCAAGTGTCATTTCAGTATTGCCCAACTATTGTTTCATTGCTACCCAACTGTCATACAAGTTTAGCAACTGTCATTTCATAGACTACCCAGTGTCGTACGAGTCTGCAGAGTGTCATTTGGAAAAATTTGAGAGTTGTCAAAAATTATCAAATTGCAAGATATCCAATGTTTTCAGCCTAGTTCCAAAATCTGTCAAAAATATCACTGTGTCAAGAACATATCAGTAGCTATCAAGAATTAGTACACATGTCTCAAAGAATCAGTACACATGAGGAAGAAATTATGATCGCCGCTATGATGAAACAGATACATGCTATGCACGTCCAGCTTGACAAACTTGAGAAAGAAAAGGAACCTAAAGAGTTCTCCATGGAATCTCTATACTCTTTTCCATTTATTAAAGACTTGTACATGTCACCATGCCCCCAGACAAAATTTGAGCAATATGATACCTCTTCCACAGAGAGTGACACATCCAGCTTTGGAGACTATGATGACTATATGAAAGACAATGTAATGATACCTATGACACCTCTGTTCCTAAGAGTCCTCCTCATCATTCATTCCTCCTTACTACAAATGGGCCATCACATTGGATAGATCATGATGGTGATTCATATGATTCTAATTTTGAAAGAGATTTTGATGGCTTTTGTGGACAATACCTTGATGATGATCCATCTACTACTACTGAGGACTATAAAATACATCGTGCTAGCTTGAAACGTCAATACTATAAGGATCTCTCCTCTAAGAACTCTTAGGCTGAAAATAAAGATTACACTCTCAAGCAAGATCATGTTAATGTTGGACCTTTGTCTTGTGATGGTTCCCTTCCATCCCCTACTTCCTCCAATACTCATACATTTCCTAAAGCTTCTGAGTCTTTCAAATCTTTCACAGAACCTTCATTCGACACAAGCCCTGATACTTTTCATGTGGTTCCCTATAGTTATCCTCCAGGGCTACCTCTTAAAGAAACTCAAGCTATCCTTCACTTGGCTGCAAATACTTTCAATGATGATAAACCTAAAGAGCCTAAGCCTTCATATGCTATAATCCCTACTTCAGCTAGTCCTCCACCATCTCTTCCAAAGTCTTCCATACAATCCCAACATGCTTCCTTGTCCTTAGAAGTGGCTCCATGTCAAGAGGATTCCAAAAATGATGAAGAAAAGAACATAAAGAAAGATCAAGATCAAGAACCCTCCATTTCATCCACTCCTTTTCCCGATGTCTCTTATCCACTTCATGGTTCATTTGATCCTATACACCCTTTTTCATGCATTCCACCATGTCTTAAGTCTTCTCCTAAGCAAGATCAAGCTACTACTCACACTGTTGAGCTTATTGACAATCAAAATGACCTTACTACACTTGCGCTTTCCAAAGATGATACTTCCATTAAGGTTGGTAAAAATGGTGTTGTTACTTCCAATGTTATGCCCATTGACAATCAATAGAAAAATTATGTGCTTGTGCTATCCAAAGATCCTTGTTAAGATCAAAGTATTCCATCTTCTTGTTCTACCACTCCATGTTCATTTCCACTTTCTACTCTTCCTAAGTCTTTGCAAGCTTTGAACAATCCTATCAAACAAGGTGCTCATATTCAAGATGTACATGATTCTATTGAAGATCCTAATGCTCACTCTAAAGATGCTGATATCCTTGGTTGTCATATAGATGCTGATGAACTTATTGATTATCCTTTTGCATCTTCCACTTCCATCCTTGGACCTCTTCCACCACTACAAAGATCTTCACGTCTTCCTTCCATCTTGGGTCCTTATGTCCCTTCACTTTCCCCTCCTAACTCTCCTAATTTTCCATCCATCTTGGGTCCTTACATAACTCCATCTCCCATCTTTCCTCAAGATCAACATAGATGCATACCCTTGAATCCTTTTCATCCACCCACCCATCTAAACCAGTCGTATCCTCCCTCTTCCACAAATCCCAAATCTTTTGGAAGTAACTTGAATGTTCAATACAAGAAAAAAAAAATCAATGCAAGAATCCATAAAAAAAAGAAGATCACCATGTCTCCTCTAATCGACACGGAGGCATAAAATCAAAAGAGATATCTAAGAAAAAAACTACAAGACAAGTATGGGTTCCAAAATTCATCATTGAAGATATTCTCTCTAGATCATCAAAAGGAAATAAAAAGCCTACAACTATATGGATTCCAAAGTCTCTCTTGAAAGAGTCTGGTGTTGAGAAAAAATTGAAATTGACATTCAAGCTTCCAAAGGCTTCCACTTCATCTCCCTCCAAAAATATTCTTCCATTTCATGCGCCCAAACCTCAACCTCTGCTATCCATTCACCATATTCCTTCACGTATTCCTTCATTCACGTTTCCTCCACTCTCTCACCACCCTTCAGGGTGTGTGTTTACATTGATCTTGCCTTCCTTTCCATCTACCCTTTCACAATCCTTCCATTCATTAACCTTCTACCTTCTATCCTTTTTCCTCATTTGCCTATTCCTCCTATCTTCCAACCTCACTCGCTTTACATAAAACCCTATCCTCCATTTTTCTCTTCCATGTTCCTTTCCCTATCAGCATCTTTGAGCATATCATTTTGAATCCTTGGCATATCATGGTTTACCCTTTCAAGGAGCATTATCTAAAAAGCTTACCTTCTTCCAAAAAAAGAGAAAAAAAATTAAAAATTAAAAATGTGCCTCAGTGAAAACCTGGAAACAAGCACCTTGGTAGCAAAAGTAAAGAGAAATAAATTCTTCCTATGGTGAAAACCACTTCCTTGTGGCACCTTTGATAAGTACCATGATGAAAACCTGGTAATCAGGCATCATGCGTAGTTCTTCTACATATTTCATCCATTCCATCTTCTCTCTTTGATCTTGACAATGTTGATCTATACATGAATATTTGGCTATTTTGTGAGCTATCTTACGGTGATCTTGCTTTCATTCCTTCCATGTTTATCCTTCATATCCATCTTCCTCCATTCATTTTTGCCTATCGCTATCCTTTTCCCCTTTGGTCTTGATCTAATAAAAAAAGAAAGAAAGAGTAAAACACAGTGCTATGAAGCCTCTTGACATGTCTACTCCTTTGGATTGCATTCTTTCCTGCTCTTGCACTACGCTTTGGTGACTTATCCTATACTAGCCTTTCCCTACTTATCCAAATATGCTTTACATGATGATTTTTCCCTAGCTTGAGTATTCTTGAGCAGTTTTCCCTTGAGGATTTCTTCCCTTCATTCTCCTTCATTCTCTTATCTTCCATCTCTTCCACCAGCTTGCTAATCCCTCTTGTTCTCCACCTTGCTAGACATTGGGACTGCACGATATGATCTTGCTTGGGAGTTTGCAAATGGAAAAAGATGCTATCAAGTATACCAAGTATCAGAATAATTATCAGAACAAGTATCATAACCAATATCATAATAATTATCAGAACAAGTATCACAACCAGTATCAAAACAAGTATCACAACCAGTATCAAAATAAGCATCAGAACCAGTATCAGAACAATTATCAGAATCAGTATCAGAATCAATATTAGAACCAGTATTAGAATAATTATCAGAATCAGTATCAGAACCAGTATCAGAACAATTATCAAAATTAGTATCAGAATTAGTATCAGAACCAGTATCAGAACCAGTATCAAAACAAGTATCAAAATGGGCCTACAGAACAAGTATTAGAATGCCTACAGGGGCTACACCTTTCGCTTTAGTTTATGGGTCTGAAGTGGTACTGCCTATTGAGGTTGAAATCCCATCACTCAGAATCAAAATGCATGGACTTGTCACTGATGAAGACTATAGAGTGTCTAGGTTACAAGAACTTGAATTACTAGATGAACGCAGGCAAGCAGTGTATGATCATCTTAGAGTGTATCAGAAAAGAATGTCTAGAGGCTACAACAAGAAAGTCAGACATAGAGAATTTCAGGTTGACGATCTAGTGTTGAGAGAAAATCCTAAAAATCAATCACATCAAGAATGCAAGGGGAAGTTCGAACCCAATTGGCTGGGTCCCTTTGTTATCACTACTTCTTTTGGCTCTGCTGCCTATCAACTCTCAATGACTGAAGGAGAAAAGCTCTGAGAACCAATCAATGTTCTCCATCTGAAGAAATTCTACGCCTAAGGCATTCAGTCTATGGTTAAATATCCTGAAAAAATCCTAAAAATCGGAAAAAGTCCTAAAAAATGAACATCTTGGTGAAAACTTAGCAATAGGTGCCTTGATGATTCACAAAAAAATAAAAATATATCAAAAATTCAAAAAAAATTGAAAAAAATGAAAAATACAAAAAAAAATTATAAAAAAAAAAAGAAAAAGTGCCTTGGTGAAAACTTGGAAACAGGCGCCTTGGTAGCAAAAATAGAATCTCTGCCAAGATGGTGAAAACCTGGCAAACGGGCGCCACTTGTTCAAAATGCTCAATCTATCAGCACAATCTTGGTCTTTCCCAGCTTTCAGTCTTGCTTTAGTTTGTACATATCTCCCGATTTGTTTCAACATTTCCAATTTTCAATAAGTCGATCTGTACACCAATCAGCTCAAGCGTCTGTATCCTATCAATGTTTAACACTTGGAGGCAATCACTGTCATATCCTATGGTCTCCCATGTATCTTAGATGGATCATATCTAGTCAGAGTCCTTTGAAGCTTCATGTGATTCAGTCAGTCTGTCTTGTCTCCAGAAAGGATTTTACATCTACAACAACGCAATCAAACATCAAAACTCAACTGAAAACAATTTGTGCTTTTCATGCTTTTATCTCCTTGTATGCTTACTGATTCGCATTGAGATTTTTGCATATTGTGTCCCTTCGAGCTCTTCGATGATGTCCTTTATAAGATTTAGAGAGTGATGACTGGGGGCATAATCTTTTCTTTGTTTTCTACTTGTATGTGAAAATCTAACATCTTTGGAAATTTTGGATTGAAATGGTGTCTGACTATAAGAGCCTCTATCTCGAATTGGATGGCCATGTGTACCTCGACCATTGATACCCAGAAAATTCAAGGACGTTTGATCTAACTATTATCTTTTTGAAGTAAATTCTTTCTCCTACTGTGAAACACGATCTTGCCTAAGGAGGTGAATGATAAAGGGTCACTACGGATAATTCACATTGGATTTAGAATGATCTTTTGATTGTTTGATGTGTTTACAATGCAAGGCATACTCAGGTCATCATGATGTTTATGTTTTGATGCTTGTAAAAATTTCTATATCAACATGGACATGATATTCAGGTCATCCTAGCGTTTGTGCCTTGGTGCTTATATCTGATCCAACATTTTGAAAACAAATCAATATTCATATGTCCATGGTTGTATAACCAGTGGGTGTTGTATTGATTCTTGCGCATACAAATCGATATTCATATGTCTATGGTTTCATGGCTAGTGGGCATTGTATTGATTTATCCAGTTACCAAAAAGTTCAATGATGATAACAAATCGACATATGATCAGTGAGTAGGTCCTAGGTCTTAGGTTGCATTTCATTTTGCATGTCTCTTTGCATTTTGCATGTTGCATGATCTCACAATGGCTAAACGAACTTCAATGCTTAAATGATTTTTCATATCAATTCTTCAAATCTAACAAGAGCTGAATCTCACACGAAGGTTCCTCCAATGAAACAGCAAGTAGAATCCTTTTTCAGGATCAAAATCAAAATCTGAGATCATTCATATTATTAACTACTTGCATATTCGACCTTCAATCATCACAAAAATTTAGTAATCAACTTAACTGATTATCTTACATCAAACTATCAAAATTTCAACTTGGTCAACCATGGTCAATTCATGGTCACACCTAGTCAAATTCGGTCTCCAGGACCTCCAAACGATGCAGAATGTGTTCTCAGACGTGTTTAACCACTTCTCAAATCAATTAACATGCTTCTAAACTATCAACGCTGACTTTTCTTGTCAGATTTCAATTTTAATCCCGAAGGGGGCATGGTATTGCACATCATTCAAAGTCTTTAAATCAAATTCTATCAATCAAATCTATCAATATCTTTCATCAGTGATCAAGACAACAATCACGTCTAGTCGCTGATTCATCAAAAGTCCTCATCGCTCGGGGCAAATCTATCATCACTTGGGGCATATCAGATTCATCAAGATCCATATCAATCTGGTATTCTCCTAATCTTGTAAATTGTATTAGTTTTTGCAACCATCAGATCATAGTGTTCTTTCCTTGGTTCTTCGGCAACTAAAGGATTCGGATGTGATACCTGCTAGTTCTGCTAAGACAATCGAGTCTAGAATGGGTCACTCACTTCTTTGCAATCCTAAGGTTTGGAATTAGGCATTTTGACACTTTTTCATAATCATAGGTTCATTTTTTGTTATAGTGAACATTATCTTTGGTCATTCAAGACCTATTATCTTCATATCAAATCAATATCAATCAGCTTATGTCTCATATCAATTATCAATTTCAAACATCAGTTTCATATCTTTATCAAACACAGACTATCTTTGAACCACTGCGCTTTGCACAGTAATTCAAAGAGGGGCAAAATGTAATCCCCCAAAAATGGGCTATAAGTTGATTAATCTCCTACATCTTCAATTCGAATGAAATCAACATCAAAGTCCTAATCTAAGGCACATCTAAACATCATCGAATCATAATTGATTATCTTAAATTCTACATCGGGGAATATTCCTAGTAATATTCCTACTCATCATAATTATCTTTAATTTTATAATTATTTGGCAATAAATCACATTTATCCTAAAATTTGATTAATTAAATATTTTGCATATTTAATTATTAGATTTAATATTTGCCACTTAATTGTTTAATTAAATTTAATTATATCTATTATTAATTGTATTATTTAATTTTGACAATAAATCAAAATTCCTATGAATAATTGATTAAATTCTTATTTAATTAATTAAAGCATGTTGTCATTATTTAATAATATAATTTTTAATAAAAGTTTGGTAAAATAGTTAATTAACCCATAAATTAATTATTTTATTTCAAGAAGCAGTTAAGTTGAGAATAAATCACTTTATTTATTTATTAAATCATAATTATCCATGTGCACATTCAAGGACCAGTTAAACTCAAAATTGGAAAATCAATGCAAGTTGTTAGCTTTTTGAAACTCAACATCTTTTCGAGTTTTAAAGTTGATCAAAACTTCTAATTCAAGTTGAACTGTGCTTTTGCATGATTTTTGTGACTTAATTATCTTTATTTAAAAATAATTCAAAAATCAAGTTGAGTTATTTGAGTGATTTATGGCTTTTTCTCATGCACCACCAAAGCCTTGGATTTTTATAAAAACAAGGCTCAGCTCTTCATAATTCATCTCATATTTTGCACAATCACGCTGGAGAATTGGAATTGAAGAATCAAAGCTCTTGCGAATCGACATCTTTGTGAGATCAATCTTATTTTTGCATTCATAGCATATCAATTTTCAATAGCATTCATAGCATATCAATTTCATATTAGCATAGATTCATATCAGTTTTTATCATTCTTATTGCATAAAAAATATCAAAAATATAGATCAATTGCATTCAAATCCTTCATTTAGGTGTCGTCTAGGTCACTGATCTCGATTACAATCTGAGAACATCAATCTCGCACCTATTAGAAGGCAGTAAATCGCTTGGTTAGATTAGATTTCAATTTTGCATGATTTTGATTATAGCTAACCTCTAATATTTTACTGAAGTGTTGTGTCTACAGATCAGGTACAATTTTCACACACACAATATGTACAAACTAAAGCAAGACTAAAAGCTAGGAAAGACCAAGATTGTGTTGATAGATGGAGTGTTTTGAAACAAGTGGCACCCGTTTGCCAGGTTTTCACCATCTTGGCAAAGATTCTATTTTTGCTACCAAGGTGCCTGTTTCCAAGTTTTCACCAAGGCACTTTTTCTTTTTTTCATTTTTTTGTATTTTTCATTTTTTCAATTTTTTGTACTTTTGATATTTTATTTTTTTATGAATCATCAAGGCGCCCATTGCTAGGTTTTCACCAAGATGCCCATTTTTTAGGACTTTTTCAAATTTTTAAGATTTTTTCAGGACATTTTACCATAGACTGAATGTCTTGCATGTAGAATTTCTTCAAATGGACAACATTGATTGGTTCTCAAAGCTAGTCTCCTTCAGTCATTGGAGTTGATAGGCACCAAAGCCAAAAGTAGCAGTGACAAAAAGGGACCCAGCCAGTTGGGTTCAAACTTCCCCTTGCATTCTCTATGTGATTGATTTTTTGGATTCTCTCTCAAGACTAGATCGCCAACTTGAAATTCTCTATGTCTGACTTTCTTGTTGTAGCCTCTAGACATTCTCTTCTGATATACTCTGAGATGATCATACATTTCTTGTCTGCGCTCATCTAGTAGTTCAAGTTCTTGCAACCTAGACACTCTATAATCATCATCAGTTACTAGACCATGCATTCTGATTCTTAGTGATGGGATTTCAACCTCAATAGGCAGTACTACTTCAGACCCATAAACTAAAGTGAATGGTGTAGCCCTAGTGGGCATTCTAATACTTGTTTTGTAGGCCCAGAGAGCTAGATTGATCATGAGATGTCAGTCTCTTCCTATTTTATTAATTGTACGGAGCAATATTTTCAATAGATTCTTATTAGAAGCCTCTGCTTGTCCATTCCCTTGAGGATAGTAGATAGATGACCAATGTTGTGTAATCTTGAATTTGGCACATAAATCATCTAAGTCTTTGTTCTTGAATTGTCCACCATTATCTGTGACTATAGAGTGTGGAATACCATACCGGCATATGATGTAGTTCAAGATGAACATAGATATTTGTTTTCCAATTGCTTGCATTAAAGGAACTGCTTCTACCCACTTTGTGAAATAATCTGTGGCTGTAATAATGTGGGTATGCCCATTAGAAGAATGAGGATGTATGAATCCTATAAGATCAAATGCCCATTGATGAAAAGGCCATCGTGTAGTGAAGGGAATTAGATCTCTCCCTAGAGAATGAATTAAGTTTCCATGCACTTGGAACTTTTGATAGTTCTTAGCAAACTTGATAGACTCTTTCTCCATTTTTGGCCAATAGTACCCAGCCCTAATAAGCTTTCGGGCTAGTGTTAAACTGTTTGAGTGTGACCCACATATACCTTCATGGACTTCCTCGAGTGCATGTTGAGACTCTTCCCATTTTAAACATCTAAGGAGTGTACCATCTAGACCTCATTTGCATAGATCATTACCAATGATGACATACCAGGATGCATTATGGATAAGGTATCATTTCTCATGGAAATTGAAGGTATTAGGAATGATTTGGTCTTGGAGATAGGAGAAAAGGTTTTTGTATCGAGATGAATCATGACCAACAATAGTGCAGATCATGTGGGTTTTGGGGGAATCATATGCAAGATAAGATAGTGCTTCCACCAGGAACTCGTAGCATAGCTCATGTTCAGGCTTCTGTAATAGAGGAGATAGTGTTGCCATTGCATCAGTAGCCCTGTTCTCTATTCTAGAAATTTTCTCAAATGTGATAGATATGAAATATTTCCTTAAATCATCTACCATTCTTTTTTATGGAATGAGCTTCTCATATTTCATTTGGTACACATCATTGACTTGATGGATAACAAGTTGGGAGTCCCCATGAATGTGTAACTCAGTCACTCTCCACTCAATTGCTAGTTTCATACCATTAAGAAGGGCTTCATATTCAGAAATATTATTTGTGCAAGGGAAATTTAATCTGAATGCTTTGGGTATTGAGTACCCTTGAGGAGTGATAAATAATATGCATGCTCTAGATCCATTTTGTGTATAGGAGCCATCAAAGAACAATTTCCATTCTATAGAAGAAAGATTCATGATAGAGGAATTTGGGAACTCTATTTGCATTGGTGTATCATCAAACATAGGTGCATCTACCAATTGATCAGCAATAACTTGTCCTTTGATAGCTTTTCTTTCAGCATATTCAATGTCAAATTCACTTAAGAGCATGACCCATTTGGCTAATCTACCTGTGAGGGAAGCTTTTCTTAGTAGGTACTTTAGTGGATCAATCTTAGCTACTAAATGTGTGGTGTGAGACAACATATAATGTCTCAGTTTCTATGATGCAAAAATCACAACTAGACAAGCCTTTTCAATCATAGAATAGTTATTTTCATATGCCACCAATGTTCTACTGATATAGTATATAGCTCTTTCCTTCTTGTTCTCATCATGATGTGCAAGCAATGCCCCCAGTGATGTATCTGTAGTGGAGACATATAAGATCAAAGGCTTCCCTTGAATGGGAGGCATAAAGATAGGAGGATTTGATAGATATTTCTTGATATTATTAAAATTCTTTTCACATTCCTCACTCCATGCAAAGGTCACACCTTTATGTAATGTCTTTGTAAAAGGTTGTGATATGTCTACTAGCTGAGATATGAAGCATCTAATAGATTGTACTCTCCCTTGTAATGTCCTCATTTGACTAATATTATTTGGGGGTTGCATCTCCATTATAGCCTTTACTTTAGCTAGATCAACTTCAATGTCCTTCTTTGAAATTATGTATCCTAAGAGCTTTCCAAAAGTGACACCAAAAGTACACTTCTTAAGATTTAGTCTGAGACTAAATTTTTCCATTCTATCTAGTATCTTGCTCAAGTCATTTAGATGTTCAGCTCTAATCATAGATTTTTCTAAAGCATCAACATAATCCTACATAGTTTGGTGCATCATATCATGAAAAATAGATGTCATAGCTCTTTGATATATAGCACTAGCATTCTTAAACCCAAATGGCATGACATTCCAACAGAAGGTACCCCATGCACATGTGAAAGCAGTTTTCTCTTGATCTTTTGGAGCAATTTTTATTTGATTATATCCAAAAAAACCATCCATTAAAGTATACATCTCAAAACCCGCAGTCATGTCCACTACCATATCAATGTTAGATAGTGGAAAATCATCCTTAGGGCATGCTTTATTTACATCTCTAAAATCTGTGCATACTCTTATTGATTTGTCTAGTTTTTAAATAGGTACAATATTAGAGATCCATTCAGCATAGTCAATAACATAGATGAATCTAGCTTTTAGTAGTTTCTCTAATTCATCTTTGACCAAGAGTGCAACATGTGGATGCATCTTTCTTAATTTTTTCTTAACAGGTTTGAAGTTTGGAGCTATAGATAAATGGTGCATTATAAGATCAGGATCCAACTTTGACATAGCTGAATATTTCCATGCAAAGTTGATCCTCTTTTCTATTAGGAATGTAGTAAATTTTTTCTTCTCTTCTTCTAATAAAGATTGTGCTACATGAATCAACTATGGTTCCTCTGTTGTTCCCAAATTGATAGATTGAGTGGCCTCAATTAGAACTAGAGATCTATCCTATAAATGACTCAGAAGGACATCAAATATCTCATCCTTAGGTGCCTCAAAGAGGTTTTCACCTTTGGATATATATTTTATTTTTACTTTTGTAGGTTCTAAGATTGCCACAAAGTGGTTTTCACCCTCAGACTCCTTTTCTTTTTATTTGTATGCTTATTTTTCTAACTAAGATACTTGATGTCCAACTCTGTCATGTTAACACTTGGTTCACTGATGGAAGTCCTCATAGGCTCAACTACATTGAGGTAGCAAGCAAGGGCATAGTCATTGGGAAAGGTATAAATACCTTGGCTCAAATTTGTAGAGGTTTGGTCAAGAAGTTCAAGATTTTGGATAGTCAAAGTCGTGAAAGATTAGGAAATAGTGTTTATGGATATGGATCTATCATCATTGGTCCTAACCCGACGCTCAAGTTAAAAGGTGATATTACAACTTAAGACATTCAATTCATGAATAGGCTCAATTTCATTGTGGAAGTCCACTTCAACCATTGGTGGATCAAACTCGATAAGTTCTTCATTTCACTCTAGACTTACATTGGGTTTAGGTGCATATTGGTGAATAACATCAACATGTTTATCTGTAATAAGCTCATCTTCCTTTGGAATGGCTCCCCATTCATAGTCATTAGATTCTTCATCTATGCCTTTAGGAAATCTAAGAACATGACTAAAGTCAATATGAATACCCCAAGAAGGGTTACCCTCATATTCTGATTTGAATTCATACTCATGGGAATCTATCTCAGAATAACTACCACCCTCCACTTTTTTTGTTTGATTGTCCTCGAGATTAGCTAGTTCTTGTGTTGCAACTATCCCTTTCTCTATAGTAGGTTCTTGTGTTTCTACTACATTAATTCTTTTTATTGGATCATCTTAAGCTTCAAGGAGGTCTTTTATTTCTTTAGGCAAATGCTCATAAGGAATGAGATCTTGAGTGGTGTCTGAATCATCACTATCAGATTGTTCTGTTGTTTCTCCCTTTAGTTGATTTGTTGTGGATGGCTCAATCTATTCTAAGACATGTGGGGAGTGTTGACTTGGTGGTTAGCACCTCCTTGGAGATTCATGGCATGGCTTAACCGCCTCCCGTGGATCGGGTTAAATCTAACATTTGTATCAGGCATTGACAGTTTGAGCTTTTGGTGCAACGACAAATAATTCCAACACATATTTCCTATCAAACACACCTCATGGGTTTCTAACCTAGTGCCTATCAGAAAAAAGAATGGTGAAATTCGGTAATGTGTCAAATTTAGGGACCTCAACCAAGCCTCACTTAAAGACCACCATCCACTACCCTCCATGGAATAGATATTACAATTTGTCTCAGGATATGATAGGTTCTCATTGCTAGATGGCTTTTCTTGTTATAATCAAGTCCTCGTAAGGGAGGAAGATCAGTACAAAATAACATTTACCTCTAAATGGGGTACCATAGAATATAGGAAGATGTCATTTGGGCTTCTAATGCTAGTGCAACATTCTAGAAAGCCATGGAAATAGCATTTTTTGGCTTAATATATAAATTTATCCTAGTTTATCTACATGACATAACTATTTTCTCAAAAATAACTAATGATCACTTGGTTCATCTAAGACAAATCTTTGAAAGAGGCAGAGAATTTGGAGTCTCGTTGAACCCCAAGAAGTGTATCTTTGTTTTCCATTGAGATAGGCTTCTAGGACACATTGTTTCTAAAGAGGGGATAACTATTGACCTTGAGAGGATAAGTACAATCATGGCACTACCATTACCAACACACAAGAAAGGGCTGCAAAGTTTCCTAGGGAGAAACAATTTCTTGGGGAGATTCATCCTAAATGTTGTAGCACTACTAAAACCTATGACCCATATGTTGAGGAAGAATGCAACCTTCCATTGGACAAGTGAATGTAAGAGGTCTTTTGAAGAATTAAAAGAGGTAATAGCATCTGCCCCTACTCTAGTAAACCCAAATTTTTCAAAGGACTTCATTCTGTATGCATTTGGGAACACTGACACTATATATGCCATGCTAGTTCAACAAAATGATGATAAACAAGAGCAACCAATGGCTTTCCATAGCCAAGGTCTAGATGGATATGAGTTAAAACATACCCTTGTGGAGAAGCATGTCCTAGTAGTGGTAAGAAGTTTGAAAAAAGTCATACATTTAATTTCTAATAATATAGTTCACCTTATGGTTTCCCACCCTTGCATTAAATACTTCCTTCTGAACAAGGATTTGAACCATAAAAGGGCTGGTTGGGTCACTAAAGTCATGGAATATGATGCTCAAATCAAGGTTACTAAGTTGATAAGAGGGAAGGGGTTATGTGAACAAATGAATGAAGGGAAAGTGGACAACAATCAATAAGAGGAAGATGTCATCCTAATGAACCATAATTCAGAGAAGAATGCAAGATGGACAACAGAAATGAAGCACTACCTCCTGACTGGCGAGTGCCCCCAAGGTCTTGACAGGGCCAAGAGAAGGTATTTCAGTCTTCAATCCATTCCTTTTGTAATTCTAGAAGGTGTTTTATATAGAAAATACTATAATGGTGTCATGTTAAGATGTGTTGAGCCAAACTAGATGAACAAAATTCTGTAAGAATTCCATGATGGAGCATTTGGAGGCCATTTTTCAACAAGGACTACTACTCTAAAAGTAATGAGAGTGGGATATTATTGGCCCAATTTGTATAAGGATTCCTTTACCTAGGTAAGTAAATGTAAGAATTGTGCTTTGTTTGGAGGCAAACAAAAGTTAGCAGCCTTTCCATTGCATCCCATCAAAGTAGAGCAACCCTTCACAAAATGGGGATTAGATTTCATTGGACCCATCAATCCACCATCTAGTGCTAGCCATAAATGGATCCTTATTGCTATGGATTACTTTACTAAGTGGACAGAGGATGTGTCATTAAAAGAGGAAAATGAGAGCTTTTTCCTTAACTTCTATCAGGACATTGTGTCAAGGTTTGGCACACCGGACTCCATTATCTCAGACAATGCCTTGGCATTTCTTGGAATGAAGATCTTTGAATGGGCATTAAGACAACATTTTCCTGAATACTTCATCTAACTATTACCCTCAAGGTAATGGTCGGGTAGAGTCAACTAACAAGAACCTATTAAGGATCACCAAACAGACCATAGAGGGGAACCAAAGAGACTGGCACAACAAGTTGAAGCTGGCCTTATGGGTAGATAGATTAACCCCTAAAACATCCACAAGTAACTCTCCCTACATGCAGGTTTATGGAAAGGAAGCTAGGATTCCTATTTCTATTGAATTACCTACTTTAAGCTTGATTAAAGAACTTGAGTTAATGGAAGAAGATGATATGCAAGTTAGGCTTGTTGAATTAGTTAAGCTTGAAGAAACTAGAAAACTAGAATTAGAGAACCTTGAGGCTCATCATTCTCATATGAAGAAAAATTTTGATAAGAAACCCATGCCTAGGGTTTTTAAGGAAGGAGACCTAGTCCTCAAATGGGATGAGTTAAAGAGAAAATCAGGAAGGCACACCAAATTTGATGCTATATGGAGTGGGCCCTTCATGGTTATAAAATGTAAAGCCCATAATTCCTTCTAGTTGGCTACCATGGATGGAGAATAATTACCCATTCGTATGTATGGGATTCACCTCAAGGTATGCTACTGAGGTTAAGGTACTACCCCCTCTATATTAGTAGTTGGTTGTTTTAGTTTCAATTTTTTGTGTTCCCTAAATGCTCTAGCATAGGTGTGTTTTTCAGTTTCAGTTTGGTTTTTTGGTTAGCAATAAGTCAGAGACACATTGATGCCACTCTACAAGATCTATCAAGCAAACATCAATGGTTGGTACTAGTGAGTAGAGTGCCCACTAATACAAATCATCAATCCTCACATGATGAGTCTCTCAGAGAAATGCCAATCCATCTCAGCCATTTAGGTTTTTTTGTATAGAAGGAGTTATTTTGATTGGAGCCAAGTTCAAAAGACTCTATGCCTAGTGGATGCAAAAGGAAATTGTTCAATGGTACTTAGTAGGCAAATACTCAGATGAGGTCACTAGAAATGTTACCTAATTTATATGTTCATTTCAATTGGTAACCTAATTACTAAGATGAGTGACTATAGTACTCTAGTTTGCATTATTAAGTGATCTTGTTTAAATTTGTGTTCATTTCATAAGATGAGGTATATATAAAAGAAAATAAATATGTATGTCTAAAGGACTACATGTATATAAATACTGAAAAGATTGTATGTACTATACAAGGAAAGGAGTGAAAATAAAACATATGGGCTCACACAAGCCATGATCATAGCCAACTCCTAGTAAGATAAAGATGACTATAGACATACATGATTAGATGAACATAAAATAATGAGGGTACCAAACCTTGCTTGAAGATATGATGGAAGGATGACTAGGGTGTGAATTCGGTGTGCTCCTACTTGATCCAGAACCTGCAAGAAGAAAATAAATGGAGTTAGATCCAAGGGATCTAAGAAATGCATGATATCATATTACATATCCTTATCTACAATCATGCATGTGCATAATCAAGTCATACATCTCTAGAAGAAAACCATGCTACAAGACATGTGCACTCAGAAAAATATTGTGGAAAGGAAATAAGATACCATATTTTCACTAACTTATTTGTTCCATGTGTAGGTACAGAAGAAGATATGAGATTTTTGTTTACCCTCACCCAAATAATAGCAGTATCGAGAGGATTTCCTTTCCTAAAAGGAGTCATCCTCAAGGTGTCGCTATTATCTAGACAATAGTAGTATTAAAGTGTTGGAATGCAATGAATGATGGTGCCCTATAATATGGGCACTACCAGGAAGCCTTCAAGGCCCTTGACAAAAACCACATTACAGGCCAAGAGCACCCATGATCAAGTGTTAGGCCCTCCTAGTACCCTACATTGGACTTGTTAGGGTAATTAAAATGTCTATTTTGATAAAGTTTCTAGTTACCCTTATAGCCTCAAGGAGGATCACTGATCTAAGAAAATGGAAACGGTCAGTGAAACAACAGTGGCCATGGAACATTCTGGATTGATAAAAGTAGAATAGTAAAGACAACATGAGAGTAGAATCTAACTGTAAAAGGTTCCAATGCATTAAAGAGGACAACCAAAATGAGCATGGAGTAGCAACAAGAAAGTGGCTTTCCTTTAATAGTTCCTCTACAATCATGTGTCATGGAAATATCAAGTGGGCATACATAAGTCTTAATGGATAAACTAAACGTCTAATAGATCATTTTTTTGGCTTGCATCATCCAAAAAATGCAATAGCAACATCAAATGTTGTTGTTCTATCTAATGTTTCAATGGCATCATTTCCAAATGATTCATCCACAACAGTGACCCATCAAGCCATGGTTCCCCAATAATGCAGTCATAATCAAGCATGTAGAAACATGAGCAAGAGGTGTAATAATGAGAAGAAAGCATAGAGTCTCAGTAAGTGCACTCAACCCACATACCACAGTGCCATCAATAGGGTCAATAATGATGCATTATGGAGTTTTCAAAAACACAAGTCAAATCTGCATGAGTGATGAGAACCCAATCATGGGCTTCAAATGAAAATCATAACATCACAATTTGGTGAACTTCCCTAAAAGAGGCTCATTGCATGTTTTGAAAATAGTGAATAAACCAAGAATATCATGGAGCAAGAGGTACACAAAATCTGCATCCCAGTACTATTATAGATCTAAGGAGGGAAGGCTGCAAATAGCAATTCATGGTGCCTCATACTAGTCAAAGAAATGGCATAACATCATGGTGGAGATCCTATGAAACAATGTGGTATACCCAGTACATATTTTATTTCTTTGAAGATGATATTCAAGATCATTATCAATGGAGAGTAGATACAAGCTACAAAACAAGAGCTATACCCAATATAAAGTGGACAACACATACATGTACAAAGCATTAATACCACAGAGCCAATAAGAAGAAATCATGGAGTGATGAAATAGTGCCTTAAACAGTGAATGAAGTACAATCCCAATATGGGTACTAACTGAAGGAAAGCAACAACATGCTATCAAGTGAGTCAAACATGGTGATAATGTGAAGGCTTCACATCAAATCCATTATGCCAGATCAAAATAAACTAGCAATAGATAATTGAAGATGCCCTAGCCCCATAAATGAGAGGAAATACATAATGGATATCAACAGCAAATCATAGCTCATGAGCTATAAGTCTACATAGGAATAGAAATATCAAAATGAAGCATTAGACAAGCACTACCTCCATGCAATGTAATGTTTACATATGTTTCAATTCAAGGAGGATCAACAACCATGCAAGCACAGGCTCTGAAAGGTACAAACAATGGACATCAATAGTGATATCTAGCCCGCAAACTCATAAGTTAATCAACATTATTTTGGAAAAGATTCATATTTAACATGCCTATCATCCACAAGCATGCCATGAAAATGGAGCAACAATATGGTTCAAATCAATGATTCCCTAATAAATCACGGACCTTCAAGGATCAAGAAATACCAGCGAATTCCATCTATAACAATAGAAAATAATAGTGGCAATGATGCCAAGTAGAGCACGGGCCTTCAAACTTTAAGAAGGAATAAAATGTATTAATGATGCCAATCATCAGTGAACCAAGAAATGGGCACAAGTGATAATAACATCGACAGAAAATCACAATGCTCCAACAAGCACGAGTTGTCAAGAATCTAAACATTTCAAACTAATGAAGCATAGTGCCATGTAAATAACAGAGTTGTTGATGCTCCAATCATACACTAGTAAAATAAATGATACAATAGAGTGATGATGAGAAATCACAAGATATGACCTTCACATCAATCATGCATGATAGATAATAAACATAAACAATGATGCCATATCTTACAACACGGGCCTTGAAATTATTTTAAAAAATGAACATAACAATAATGGTAAGATCAAGCTCATGAGCCCCAAAAACAATAGTGAGCAATAAACATACACAATGATGCCCTAGCTCATATCTTGTGGGTCTTTGAAGGTCTATAAATCATAATACAACAGTAATAATCTTAATGTATGAGAAAATAGTAGCAACAACAAATCAAATATCTCAATCATTCCAAAGAAATGAGCTTGGTTCCATGAATACGATAGAGATTATAAGCATGAAGCAATGATGTAATAAATCACAGGAAGTATGCCCTTGAGACAAATAGAAAATACAATAATGTCATTAAGAAATGCAAAGAAGATATTAAAAAGACACAATCCCTACCTCAATCGAGCTTCCATATGATGAGGTGAAAAAACCACAAGTTTCCAAATCAAGCTTGAGATCAATACGCCAAGACCAATCCAAGGTTGCAACTTCCCCAAATGACAACAGTGAAAGAGCTCGATGCTTTTTAGCATCTTCTCATCTTTGAGGATGGGTTTTAATTTCAATGTAAAATTTTTAATGATAGGTTTTCCCTTTTTAAAAATGGGTTGAGAACTTATTTAATTAACTTATTAATAACCCACCCCTTATACCATAGGTTATTCTTGTTAGGGGAAATTAATAAAAGATAATTGTAAAAATCATTGCTCTTTCTTTTTAAGATATTGACAAATGATATTTTTATAAATCATTTTGTCAAATATCATTTTAGCATGATTGAGGGGTAGGCTAGGATAGGTTTGATTTGATAAAGGATGGCTTAAATCTCTAAAGATTTTTCATCTTCCCACCTACCCCTATATTTCTAGGATTACTATCATGAACATACCCAGGATTTGGTCAATCTTTTTAGAGATTTCCCTTCACACCAATCCTGGATTTGATGGAGTTAGATAGTGAATCCCCAAGATTCTTGGATTTGTAGATTCTGAAGGTTCACCTATTTATGTGCGTGTAAATTTTGTACCTAGATGGAGACACAATAATTCAGTAAAACATTAGAGGTTAGCAAATCAAGAAATCTGCAATATAGATGAAATAAGCTAACCAGGTGATTTACTGCCTTCTAGTAGGTGTGAGTATGGTATTCTCATATTCAGACTAAGAATAGTGGCAATGCAACACCTAAATGAAGGATTTAAATGATTGAAAGCAATGAAGATGAAATGAAGATTAATCTATATTTTTTGGATTTTGTATGCAATAAGATTAAAAAAACTTGATATGAAACTAGTCTAGGATGGATTAAAATGATATGAAAATTGATCTAACAATGATATGCTATGAATGAATGCTATGAATGCTCAAAAACAATAACAAAAATCTCACAATCTCCCTGTTTGCAAAAGCTTGATTCTTCATATGCAAATTTGCCAGAGTAAGTATGCAAATTTGAGGGGTCCTTTTGTGAGGAGCTGAGCCTTGATTATATAGAAATACAGGGCTTGAGGATGCATTGAGACAATCCATAAATCACTCTTGATAAACTCAGGTTGATTTTTGAGTTAACAAGAAATCAGGAATAGATCAACTCATAAAATCATGCAAAAGCACTTTTTGACTCCAAATAGAGTTTAGTTCACTTTTCCAACTCACAATCACATGTTGAGTTTAGAAAGTTAACAAATTGAAATTGATAATTGATTAAAGTTGACTACTTTTCTAATTGTGCATGATTTAATATGAATTAATTTAAAAATAAAGTGATTTATTCTCAACTTAACTAATTTTGAATTTAAAACAATTGATTTATGGGTTAATCAATTATTAAATCAAACTTTTATTCCAAAACTATATCATTAAATATTGACAATTGGATTTAATCAATTAAATAAGGATTCAACTGATTATTCGTAGGATTTTTTATTTATTGTCAAAATTAAATAATATAAATTAAGAATAAATCTAGTTAAATCTAATTAAATAATTAAGTGGAAAAATTAAACTTAATTAATTAAATATTCAATTAATCAAATTTTAAGATAAATATGATTTATTGCCAAATAATATTCAATTAGGATAATTAGATAAATTAAGATAAAATCAATTAGGGTTTTGATAAACTGATGTGAAGATGTGCCTTGGGTTAGGACTCTGATGTCAATTTCATTCGATTTATTGATGTAGGAGGTTAATGAACCTATAGCCCATTTTTAGGGTATTACATTTTGCCCCTCTTTGAATTACTGTGCGAAGCGCAGTGGCTCAAAGATTAATCTATTTTTTATAAAGATGTGGACTCAGTTATGTGGTGGAGAAACTGATCCTGAAAGATTAATCGATTCTGAGACAGAAACCGATTGATAGATTTGAAGATGTTGGTGATTTAGGTCCTGGTTGACCAAGAATCAAGATGATGCTAACTATATCAACAATGAATTGGTGATTATGAAGAAGTGTCAAAATGCCTGATTTTGAACCTATGATTATGAAGAAGTGACTATCCTGACTCCAGACCTAATTGTCTAAAGGAATCGAAAGGATGCCAAATCTGAACCCTTCAGTTACGAAGAACCAAGGAAATAACACAACTGAACCGATGGTTATGAAGAGGTGATACAATTCGCAAGATTGATTAGGATACCAGATTGATATGGATCTTGATGAATTTGATATGCCCCAAGCGATGAGGTCTTTTGATGAATTAGCAACTAGACGTGGTTGTTGTCTTGATTATTGAAAGAAAGTTTGATTTACAGATTTGATTGATGTGCAATACCATGCCCCCTTCGGGATGAAAATTGAAATCTGACAAGAAAAGTCAGTGTTAAATGGTTTAGAAGCATGTTAATTGATTTGAGAATTGGTTGTGCACATCCAGAGACGCGTTCTGCATTGTTGGAAGGTCCAAAAGACCAAGTTTGACTAGGTTTGACCATGAGTTGACAATGGTTGACCAAGTTGAAATTTTGATAGTTTGATGTAAGATAATCAGTTAAGTTGAAAATTGGATTTCTATGATGATCAGAAGGTCAATTATGTAAGCAATCGGTCGTCCGGAGTTTGAAAATTTTAAATCACAATTTTGACAATATAAATGATCTCGGATTTCGATTTTGATCCCGAAAATAGATTCAGAACATTGAAATTAGCGAGGGGTGCCTGCTTGGTGATCTATTAAGAAGACTTTCATGTGATACTTAGTCCTTATGATATGTTTAGCATATTTTTGGATAATTATCAAGCATCGAGCTGAATTGAAATCGTGAGATAAATACAACCATGCAAAGTCCAAAATGAAATGCAGACCTACGACCTAGGACTTAGTCACTGATCATGTGTCGGTCTTTTTCATCACTAAATATTTTATTAGGTAACCAGATAAATCAATGCAATTCCCACTAGTTAGACAACCATAGATATATGAATATTGATTGTCACATCAAAAGTCAATACAACACCCACTGGCTAGACAACCATGGACATATGAATATGGACTTTTAATCGAAATGCCAGATTGGATATAAGCACTAAAGCATAAATGCCAGGATGACCTGAATATCATGTCCATTTTGATATAGAAATTTGTATAAGCATCAAAACATAAACATTGTGATGACCTGAATACGCCTTGCGAACAAACATACCAAGCAATTGAGAGGTCATTCTGAATCTGCTGTGAATTATCCACAGTGACCCTTTATCATTCACATCCTTGGGTAAGATTGTGTTTCACAGTAGGAGTAAGAACTCACTCAAAAAGAAAAGAGTTAGATAAAACTTCTTTGAATTTTTCAGGTATCGATGGTCGAGGTACACATGGCCATCCAATATGTTAGTACTATAAAATTTTTGGTCCTCATGCCTCAGAAAATTGGTAAAACCCCTATTATTTCACCTAGCAAGGAGCAAAGAGTTGTAAACCCTAATTACCTTAAGCCTTGTTATATTTGAGCATTACTTTTCCATTCATTAAAATGTGAATAACACATGTGCCAAAATGAACCTCTAAAAGTTGTCCACTTCATGTGTTTTGTGGTTAGGTTTTAAACAGGTCACTTTTTAATGAAAATTTCCATAAACCTTTAGCCTCTCCCATTTTATTTCCTGACTGTCAGATTCTTTTTCTATCTTGTGGTTGTCGCTTTATCTTAAGGCTCTCGGTTATCAGACTGTCTGACTTATGAAGTAGTGACTGTATGACACTTGTTCAGGTGGGCCCATTCTCAAAGTTGTGTTGTCATTAACAAGCGGATTGCATTAACGGCTATCGTGTTACCTTTGAGCTAAGTTGGTCACTCATTAATCCATGCACTTTAGCGATAGGCATCCGATTGAGTTGAATATTGATGATGAAAGAGCTCTACCTTTACAGGTTTTGTGGCAATTTTCTAGGTTGACATCTATCCATGATGACATAATACGGTGGGGTCGTATCTTTCCAAAGGTTAAAACTCAGATGAATCTTGTGGCTCTCGTTATACTGCTGAAGGAAGTTGCTTGAGACTTAAAGCTTGCACTTTAGCGAAAGCCATTCGATTTTCCATGTAGTTACAGACTATGAAGTGGATCTTTGGTTGCCAGGTCATGATGAGGTGTCCATTTTTTATTGGTAAAACTGGGGTATGATGTGGCAGGTATCAGTAGGACTAACGTTGGAAAGAAAGAAGGTATGTCTGCTTGCCAGATTTTGTGAAATGTGTCTTTTGTGATGTCAGCCACTCGTGGGTCCAAAGTTTTCAAACACTTCCACGTGTTCACTTATGAAGTGGGGTCACTGATTTTCAAAGATAATAAAGACCTGTCAGTTTTAAAGAGAATCTACGATGGTCAAATTACCGAAGTTGAAAGGTGCTCAGATTTTATGCTTACGAAATAGCGACATGTTGACACTTGTACTCATTGGTCAAGAACTAAATTGGGGAAAGTGTTAAATAGTTATGACGTGGTCATTATCATCCATCCGATGTGCAAGAAGGAATTTTGATCAATGGTTCACATTCAAATTTCAATTTTTGACGTTGTTTCACGTCCTATGAATGTTGTAGCCTCTAGTTTCAATAATGGTGAACTTAATGAGTTTCATGTGGGTTGTCTATGATGGGTTGGCAATGATTACATATTCTAATTTGATCATTAGAGGAAACACTTCTCCTCCAAGTTTCTCTGCAAGTGAATTGGTTTTCTCTGCGAGCATCAATAGAAAATTTTCTCAAGCATCTGGTAGGCCAATTGATCTTGAAAGTGCCTAGCTTTTTATAAGAAGAAAGGTTTCAGTAGTCAAGTCTTCTCATTTTTTTTATCTTATCCAGTATTCAGGTGTTTTTATTCTAGTATTTATATGCTTTTCAAACCCTAGTTGAAGATGTCGCCCAAAAGAGAACTCTCGGGAAAAATAGAGTATAAGGATAGGGGGTTTTTGAAGATTTAATGCAGTTACTCCCACACTTAGAAAATGGGGCATCTAGGGAGAAAGAATTAGTTCCAAAAAACCATAGGGATTTTGTCAATGAGAGATTGTATGACAAAGGGTTATGGATGAGGGATGCTAAAGTAGGGAAGGATTACAATGGTTTGATCTTGTTTAAAGTTGCATACTCCCAAAGAAATGCATGTGCACCTCTCAATAATATTTGGTAGTTTGACATAGGGAGACTCATTGTGCCCTGAGTTTTCATGGATGTCAACCTTCTCATACAAATTGCTAGGTGTTATGATCCTATGACAAGGTGTGTTAAAGATATTAATGGAACGGACTCAGTAAGCATCACAAAGGATGAAATTAGAGATGTTTTTTCATTAAATGGCCCCTCAGTTGGATTAAAAAAGATTGATTTTGAAGATTTTAATAAAATCTATGAGGCACAGAGAGACTATCTAAGGTTAGGCCCTTTAAGAGACTTCTTTGGCCAAATTGGTGCCATGTGTATGGTTAGTCTGAGCATGTCTGAGCCTTTTAGGTTGGACCTTTTCAGTTTGAGAGAACAGGGTGTATATAAGTCCTTAGCTTTGATTTTTGGACAAGATGAGGCTACTCACATGCCTATCACGTACATGTTTATGATGGTACAGTCCTTACATCCCCACTTGGCATTGATTTTTTATTATGCCCCTTACCTTGCAGACCTAATTCATGAAGGACTAATGGGGATAAAAAAATATGAAGATAGGCAAGCCTTTTGGATGGTATTCTATGATAATGCATATGTTCTTATACAAAGGTGTGGATTTCTTCAGCAAAAAAATGGATATTGTGAGAGAGAAGAATGGAGAGGCATTGCCAGTCTAGTTGTAGACTACAGAGTTGTCATGGAATAGAGTAGATGCCAATGACTTGGTTTTTGATAGAAATTTTTCTTCAAGGCTTAGGTCTTTGTTATGTTTTGAAAATCCTAGAATTCCTAAAGAGTTGTTAAGATTAATTAGGCCCAAAGAGTATTGCAAAGACATCACCATAGTACATATTTTGGTGATATAATCTTATATCTGGTCTCCACAGTGTTTAGGGTGTATGGTTGCAAAAAGGAACCTTATGTATTGCCTTACTAGGTTCCTTTGAAGATAGGGTATGCAAAAATTCTAAGGTAGATTGGTGATCTACAGGAAACAACCCTGACTAGCAAAGGAAGGGTAACCTTGTTCCTAGACATTACAATAGCCCACTAGTATATCATTGTCAAGAAGGGATGGGTGCATTTAAATCAATTTTTGCAGCCCTATAGGATGGCAACAACGGTGGTGAGATGTGAAGACAATGAGGGTTTTATTTCTGGAATGTTCAGAGAAAAGATAAGGTGTGCTCTTATGGAGCACCAATTTAACTTACTAGAAGATATAATTAGAAATGAGTTTGATCTTCAAGCTCAAGAAATCAAGAAAGAGAAGTGGGTGATTTACAAGAAAATTGTAGATTTTATCAAAAATTTTGATAAAGGATATTGTTAGAGTAAAGTATTAATTATGTTAATTAACTTTACTCCCTTCTTAAGATGTCAACTCTTTTGTTTTAGTTGTTTATATTTAAACATGCATGCACTAGTTGTTTTAAACTAATGCACTAGTTATTTAAAATATAAACTTGCATGCATTAGTCATGTAATAATTCAACTAATTATTACATGCACTAGGGTTTTCCTTTCAAGGCTTTTGATCTCCTTTATAAGGATGATCCATTGTATATTTCATTCATTCATTAATTGAGGATATTTTCTTCTTCATTTTTTGAGTCAAACCATTGCCCTCTTCTTGTCTCTACTTCCTTGTAACAACTTTTTGTATGCAGGTGATCTTTGGGTTTTGTGGATTTGTATTGCTCAAATCCTACATGGTATCAGAGCCTAATATGCTACAGCTTGTTCATGTTTGAAGGATTCAGAGATTAGAAATTTATTTGTTTCAAATTAGGGGGCTTTTTTTTTATTTTTTATTGAAATTAGGGGATCCCTAAATTTTGGTGCACTTTGAGCTCAAATAGACCTCACCGTTGAGCTCACAGCACCCAAAAACCCCTATTTTGATATAAACACATCAAATTTGGACAACTTTGCATTTTGGGGCATTTTTTGGTGCCAGATAGTTTAGCACGCTTCCTGAGGTAGAATTTGGCATGCAAATTGAGGCAAAAATTTTACTATCTAGCACACAAATTAAGACCCCAAAAAATGGCATGCAAATTGAGGCAAAAATTCGAAAGGCCTAGCACAAATCCTGAAGCAGGCATGCGATTTTGTAATTTTTTTTTGTCTTATCTGATGACGGCCATTTGGTTGTCAAATTTAAGCCATGGGAATGCAATTTTAGCCCTTGGTCATATGGCGACCAGGGGCCCAAAAATTTAGCCTCAGGGGGCTTGTATGCTGCGACAGCTATTCGGCCGTCAATTTTAAGCTAGTGAAGTGTTGACGTCAGCACATCTAGACACCATTTTGTGCCCTCCAGAGCACTTGGTGGTTTTTTGCTCATAACTTGAGCATATAGTGTTGAAATTGGGAAAATGAGATATTGTCAAAAATTTGGTTCTGATCTCTATTCAGATCTAGACATTTGAATTTTTTCTTTTTCTTTTTTGATGGTGTTTTTCTCTTTCAAATCTAGATCTTCACTTCTGCACTCCAAGAGCTCTATCTTGCACATCCGGACTCCATTTTCAGAAAATGATATATCATTGGAAAGCTTGTTCAAAGAGCTTTTCAGTGCTATCTTGAGATCTCTTCCCTTTGAGGGATGGCTCATCTTAGGCTGTTATTTTGTTTTAGCAGCCTTCACTCTTCTTTGAGCAGTGTATACTTCATTTTTGTAGCATTCTTTTATGCACATGCACTGAGATAAAGTGCCATTTTATTGCATGCTTGGAATCTTGAACATGTTTGTGCTATTTGTACTTGCACTCCATTATAAAGTGCCATGGGGGGTTTGATGTTTGCCATTTTTTTCCATCTACCTTTGTCAAGTGAGTGTTCCTTCCGCGACATTAGCCTCAGATTATATTTCTTCGTGTTTGTACTTTCACTCCACCTTCGATGTTCTTGGTTCTTCATGATGCAATTCTTATTGGCACTATTTTCAGTCTACCTATCACCTCTCCCTTGTTAGCATTATGGGGGGTTTCTACTTATTGTTATTTTGCTTCCTTGGTTTGATAGTGTGAGCTATGTATTCAATATTTGTTCCTATGTACTAGGTGGATGCAGTGGATGGGTACCTATGAATTTTGGTGAGATGGATCATTTACCATATAGACACTCTTTCTTTCCTATTTTTAGAGGCACTCTTCCATCTTTGATTGATCATCTCTTCAGGCTTTGGTGTTTTATACCATCTGTATCTTTGAGTTCAATTGTTTGCCTTTGTTTGCCTCCTGATTTGAGTAGTGTCATTTAAGGGCACTCATACAAATTATAGTCTTCTCTACCTAGTCATGCTCTATTTCAATGGAGGATCTTCAGATTAGCAGTTACTTCTTGACAGAGTTTGCATCTTCTTGCTTTAGCGATGTTCTACATGTTCATTCTTGTTCCTATTTTTTCTAACATTCCTAGTTTTGGAGGATTCTTCAGTTCTTCAGATTAGTTTTTGTTTCTTTTTGGAGTAGAGTTTTTCCCATGTGGTTTTCTCTATTTCTCTGCTTTATAGAGACTTTCTTTTGTACTTGGGTACCTCATCAGACCATGTTGCTGGGACCCATTTTATGCTTTCAGCACTATAGTTTCCTTTGCTTTCTTCTTGCATTGTTTGTAGCTACATAGTTGCTCATCTTAAGGGGGGTGTTAGAGTAAAGTATTAATTATGTTAATTAACTTTAATCCCTTCTTAAGATGTCAACTCTTTTTCTTTAGTTGTTTATATTTAAACATGCATGCACTAGTTGTTTTAAACTAATGCACTAGTTGTTTAAAATATAAACTTGCATGCATTAGTCATGTAATAATTCAACTAATTATTACATGCACTAGGGTTTGCCTTTTAAGGATTTTGATCTCCTTTATAAGGATGATCCATTGTATATTTCATTCATTCATTAATTGAGGATATTTTCTTCTTCATTATTTGAGTCAAACCCTTTCCCTCTTCTTGTCTCTACTTCCTTGTAACAAGTTTTTGTATGCAGGTGATCTTCAGGTTTTGTGGATTTATATTGCTCAAATCCTATAGATATGACCCACTGAAAGCTTTTCAGCCATGGGCAAGAAAGGTAGAGGCCCTTATGGAGAACTTTGAAGGAATCATGCAAGCAGAAAATGAAAAGAGGGTTGTGGTAAGTAAGGTAGATCCAGATAGAGCAAGGAGAATTTTGATCCAACCAGGATACACCAAGCTGACCCCTAGGGGAACATATACAATTCAGTAGAGGAGAGAGTATAGCGTCCTTCTCCCAACTCAAAAAAAAATGAAAGTCTCTCATATACCTCTAAAAGGAAGAGACCTATGTGTGACCCAATGGTAGAAGAGCCCTCTCTAAAGAGGAAAAAATAGGAGTCTCAACTAGAGTAGGATATATACTCTCCTTCCCAATCCCCCTTGTAGTTGGATGAACATGGAGTTTATCAGCAACTCATGCAGTTAAGTAATGAGGGGAATATTATTATTTCAAATGATGAGATGCGGGAGGGAATGCCAGAGGCACCCAAAGGAATAGAAATGGACCTCACGGTGGTAGAGTTTGAGGGTAAAGAGATAGACCCAATTTTGAAATAGGTCAGTGACTCTTTTATTTCAGATGATAATTTTGTTAGGACTAGGGCATTCCTTCAGTTCTTGTAGAGGATGAAAATAAATCAATATAGGGAAATTTGTGAGAAAAAGAAAGAAGAACTCCCTGATAGGGATATAACTAAAATTGAAAATGAGACAAAGGGGGAAATGATGAAGAGATTTGAGAAGATAACCCCGGAAGAAGGAAGAGCCATGGTTCATACTGCAGGACTACTACTTCTCCCTGAATGGGATATTGCTGATGCTATTATTTTTTATTCAATCATGAAGAGTAAAGTTACCATTCTCTCTATTGTAGAACAAGCTAAACAAGCTACTAGGGGTGTGGCTTTCTCTGATGACCATGCATCTTTGGTCATGTGGTCCCTTAAGAGGGAAGAAAATAAAGGGAAAAGAGAAGTTCTTTCTTCAGAATATACTGGGAACTTGTTGGTACAAAGGGTTGGTGAGACTTCATGTGTAGAAGCCTCAAATATCATCTTGGAGATGGCTAAATTCAATGTGAGGGTACCAAAGAAGGATGCACAAGAGAAAGAGGAATTAAGGATTAAGTTTGAAACTATCCTTAAATCTTACAATGAGTTGAAAATAGACCTGATCCAGAAGGACAAATTGATTGCACAATTGTCAGGACCCCAGGATCAAAGATCACCTCAGTTGATGATTGCTGATAGGCCTATGGTGGTTTCTTCTTCTAGCCCAATTATTGATTTTCCACCATCTCCTTTCCTAGAAACAAATATAGATGCCATAATCAATTGGGAAAAGTAGCAATTACTTGAGGAAACAAATAAAATGAAAGAAAGTAGAGTAGAGATGAATAAGAAGAGGGATGAGTATATAGAGGCTAAATGCCTTATGGATAAAAAAATACATGAAGAAAAGGTTACTGAGACTCTGATGCAATTTGCTACTAATCTGAATCCTATAATCTTGTTTGATCATGCTAGGAGACTGAAAAATTGCTCACATCTTTGAGTAGACATAAGGAGGAGTTGGGTCCAATTTTGAATAAGTGGGTTGAAAGATCCCCAAATATGAGATTATTTCATTGGCTATCTAAGGGCCAAGTTGATCCCGATCCATTGATCAAACCAGTGCATCAATTTGTAAAAAGGCTTGTTCAATACAAGATAATTTTGGATGATTTTGAAAGGAAATCCAATCTACTGCAGAGAGAATCGAAACTCCCTTGTTGTGACCTAATTCCATGAGTTTTCAAGAAAAATGGTGAGCTTAAGGAGTTAATCAAATGGAGAGAAAGAATGGATGATGATTTTTCTGCTAGGATGACTGGTATTTTAACTTTGGAAAATACTTTGTTCTTCATACACACTATTGAAACATTAATATCTACCAAGTCCAAGTTTGACTTTATTCAGTGTGAGATAAGTCAAATGGAGAACAAGTGGGAACAATTGTCCAGCAGAAAGGCTAAAATTGTCAATTTTGTGTTCCCAAGTGAAGAGGTGTTTAAAAGGTGGAGGTACCAATACATTTTGTAATACCCCGAAAATGGGCTATAGGTTCATTAACCTCCTACATCAACAATTTGAGTGAAATCAACATCAAAGTCCCAACCTAAGGCACATTTGCACATTATTGAATCCTGATTGATTATCCTAAATTCTATATCGGGGAGTATTCCTAGAAATATTCTTAAATTATCATAATTATTCTTAATTTAATGATTATTTGGCGATAAATCCTATTTATCCTAGAGTTTGATTAATTGAATATTTTGAATATTTAATTAATTAGATTTAATTTTGCCACTTAATTATTTAATTGAATTTAATTATATTTATTTTAAATTGTATTATTTAATTCTAACAATAAATCAAAAATCTTATGAATAATTGATTAAATTCTTATTTAACTAATTAAAGTCAATTGTCAAATTTAATGATATAGTTTTTGAATAAAAGTTTGATTTAATAATTGGCTAACCCATAAATCAATTATTTTAAATTTAAAATCAGTTAAGTTGAGGATAAATCACTTTATTTATTTTATTAATTCATAATTAATTGTGCACATTCAAAGAGCAGTTAAACTTTGAATTAAAAAATCAATTCAAGTTGTTCTAAAATTAAACTCAACCCTATTTTGAGTTGAAAGCTGATCTCAACTTCTGATTCAAGTTAAAAAGCTATTCTTGCATGATTTTGCATGATTTTGTGAGTTAATCATCTCTAATTTCTTGTTGACTCATTAATTAGCCTGAGTTCATCAAGAGTGATATATGTCTTTTCCCATGCACCTCCAAAGCCCTAGATTTCTATAAAATCAAGGCTTCAGCTCTTCATATTGATCCACGATCCACGAAATTGCATCCTCACGTTGGTGAATTGGTGATCGAAGAATCCATCTTTGCGAATCAAAGGCTGTTGTGAGATTTTCATTATTTTTAAGCATTCATATCATTTAGCATATAAATTCTTAGATCAATTGCATACATTTCAATTTCATATAGAATAGATTCATATCAATTTTCTTCAATCTTATTGCATAGAAAATACAAAAATATAGATTAATTTGCATTCATTTCATATCTAGATTCTACATTCAAATCTTTCATTTAGGTGTCGTCAAGGTCATTGATCTCAGTCTAATCTGAGAATACCATACTCGCACCTACTAGAAGGCAGTAAATCACCCGGTTAGTTTAGTTTCCATTTCATTGCAGATTTTGATTTTTGCTAACCTCTAATGTTTTACTGAAGTGTTGTGTCTATAGCTAGGTACAAAATTCACACACACATTTCTAGTGCCCACCGTGGGGCCTTGAGCCTCATTCTCTTCATTTTTATCAAATTTTGTATATTTTCAGTGTCACTTTTTCGTCAATTTTGCGCAAACAGGAGAAACGTCACTTACAAAAAATTTGATGACGCTTACGAGCATTCTAATGATGCCTACGAGCATTCTAATTATGCCTACAAAAAATTTGACGACACCTACGAGCATTCTGATCACGCCTATGAGCATTCTGATCATGCCTATGAGAATTTTGATTACGCCTATGAGCATTTTGATCACGCCTATGAGAATTCTGATTACGCCTATGAGAATTCTAATCATGCCTATGAACATTCTAATCATGCCTATGAATATTCTAATCACGCGTACTAGCTTTTAAATGACATGTATTAGCTATTAAATGTCGCCTAGAATTTTTTGTTTAATTTTGCTATCAGATTATTAAATTCTATGTTCTAACTCTCTATCTGTGTTTTGCCCACAGATAAGCAGACACAGGAAAGTACAAAAAATAGAGAGTAGAGCTACTCAAGAAAACAAAGAGACCCATTAACATATGAATTTTGGCATCAGAAATCCAATTGCCATTTCAAAATTTTAGGCAATTTTCCAGATTTGATTTTTGGATTTGGATTAACGGTTAACCCTAACAATTGAGATTTTCTATTTTGGTTGATATTTGCTGATTTGGAAAGCATGAGAAAAATTGCTAAATAGGTATAATCTACTAAGCACGTTGCGATGAATTCAGGTATTCTTCTCAAGCTAATAACATTTTGATTTGGATTAAAATGAATTCTCGTGTGTCAAGCTTGTGTGATTTTTATTGCTTTCATATCACAAACTTCATTTTGGGCTATAAAAATGAACATAGATTTGCTTTCAGCATATCTGTTACACATAGTAAATACACCCTATGAACACTATTTGTGGATGATCTCAAGAGAGTGGGCTTCCTCCGCTTGTTCATGCATGCGAAGCTCTTCTCGACGATGGATCCCCTTGTAGGTAGGGAGGTTACTGAGAGAGTCTGACATTCTACTAGATTCGTTTGTCTTCAACTTTTGATTGATGCATTTTCTCTCCAGAGGGGTTGATAGATCATAAGCAGTTGACGTTGTCATGCCCAAAATTAAGACAAAACACACACAACAAAATTTTATTTTATTTTTTATTTTTTTAAAAACTTATCCTATAAGGTGGATAACAGTAACATAGAATCACAACATCAACCTATACACCTAACTCTTGAGGAAATTTGAGGCATGCGCTGGCTTGCCGACAAATCCCTATTTCATCAGGTGCACAACGTCAAGGAATACACTAACTAGGGCCAAGTAATAATTCGGTAATAATTTCACTAGGGCGATAACGTCTAATGTACAAATGATTAGTACAATAAGTATAACACTATATATGCATATAATATCATAAATATATATATGTACAGTGATATATATATATATATATATATATATATATATATATATATATATATATATATATATATATACATACATATATATATATATATATATAGCCAGTATTAAACAAAGGGTCTATTTTTTTTGCTCAATAGGGGATTGATCCAACAATAAATACTATAGTTTGAAATGTTAGGAATGTGCACAAGGTATAAAATGTATCATGGAGAATTAGAATTTTACAAATAAAGTTCTAATTAATAATTTAATTAATTAAAAATTATTATAAAAGTTCTCAACCTTACTAGGCCCACATAGGGGTATTAGATCATTTATCCCCTTAAAGAGTTATTAAGCATGATTAGATAAAAAGATGCTAACACAAAAGGTAAGATCCACAAAATTTGATAATTGAATAAATAAAAGAAGATAAGGTACTAAAATTTTATTTACATTAGTATTTTAAAAAATATATATAATCTACTAAAAGAAGAAAAAAAGATCGAATATACAGCTCATCGAATTAATAACTTAGAAATAGAAAAAAAAAAAATGGCATCTAAATTCCAAAAATCAACAACCCAAATCCCTATATATGTATGATGGTATAAGCATGATCTTTATTTAATTGATGAACAAGGGTGAAGTACCCAGTTTGGTAACTATCCAAATGTAAATAAATAAAGAATATATATATATATACTTATATATTATTATATATATCTAGTACGATATATATATATAACCATCTAAATCTTTAATAGAGGCTTATTAATGCTTAATCTAGTCATATTAAATATTGAATATGTAATATTATATATGTATATTTTAAATATATATATGTATTACATACGATAGCAATCACAGACATACATAAATACAAAATTTAGTAACTGCATCTATAACAGGGAATAGAAAGTGGCAAATGACAGATTTCATAGATTTTGATTTCGTAATTTCTAATGTATGGGAATGGATATATCAATGTTGCTTGACATGCTTTTTTTTTCTTCTTCTAAACATCTATGAACACTAAAATTAAAGAAATTAAAACTCGTGATTTAAAGAAAGATAAAGCCACTCTCATAATTTTCCTCTTTTTTTTTGCACACAATATACACATGAAACTTAATCTAGGTACAAATTAAATATTATTATCTAAGAATGAATGATAGAACCCTTCTTCCTGAGTCACACAATTTAATTTTTTGAGCATATGTCTATTGATAATATTCATAAAATGACAAAGTCCTTTCTTTATGTGGAAGCTTAAATGAGTACATTAATAGTTTTCTTTTTTAACTACATAATCATAACCAGAGATAACTTAACTATATACTTTTATATCTCCTAACTCTAAACATCAATACTGTCTTTTTCCTTTCAACATAAAGGGAATCAAGGCAACTCCCACATAAGTACTCAAATTCAATGGATTAAGGAAGGTAAATTGAACTATTACATTATTACAAGCATCTCGAATGTTGGGCTTTAATTCAACATAGCCACAATAATACAATATACACAAAGTCTCAAGGCCAACAACTCAATAACTTTGGAGAAGATAACAATATCAAACTTCCTTTAAGTCCTTGAAACAGGCAAGCTTTGACATTGAGAAAATCTGCAAAACAACAAATAGACCATGGAGGCTCACCTCCCAACCTAGGCCATTTCATGGCCACCCTCAAGCTAGGGGAAACAAAGATGGATAGGGTAACAACATACATTCAACAAGCACATACAACAGAAACCAGAAAACATTGCATAAACATAAAATTCCCTTTCCCAAGGCTTAGCACAACCTGAGTCACTTTGAACCCATAGTAGAGGTGAAGGTGGAAGCTACTCAACTAGGAGAATGTCAAATACAAAGAAAAACCAGTCTTCAACAAGGGTCCAAAATCTACACAATATGCCTTCACGAGGCCATAGAAACATCCATCCACCCTTCTCATACTCTTCACCATATCCACACCCTTATGACTCCCAAAGGTATACACAAAAAAAATAGGCACATGGATGCCCATACATCCATGTTGTATCCCCTTCCTCCCAGAGAAAGGACTCTACACTAGAAAAGTAGTCCCAACTCATGCCCTTCACCCATCAAGGCTCTCTTACCTCCCAAGGGTGAGCTTGGCCTTGCACAACCCCAAGAAACAATGCACAAAAGAAAATACACATGCAAGCAAGGATAAGAAGACATAAATTCTTACAAGATTAACTAACATTCACACAACATAGGGAAAGTAAAAGAATAGTACAAGATAATAAGAACAAAGAATTCAAGATCCAACCTTGCTCCAAGATTAAGACAAGAAGGTTGAGTTGAGCTTTCCAACTAGTATCCTCCTTTGCAATGCATCACCAAAATCTTCCGAGCACAACAACACCCAAAATTTCTCACAACTCTCTTGTCTCAAAAAATTGGAGAGTGGGCATTAGCCAACAATTTTCCCTCCATCTCCTTAAGAAGACAAACCCTCACCCTTCAAACAAAAGAGGGAAAATTCAAAATTCAAAATTCAAATGAAGAGTGGCTCTTCCAAATTTCAACACTTTTCAAAAGAGCGTCTTTTGGAAGGGAAAAAATAGCCAAACACCATCACAATAGTCAAAATTTGACCCCCAACATATGGCACCACTATGGGGTAGCATATTTTTAACTGTTAATATGATTTAGAACAACATAAAGGGGGGGTGAATTAGTTGTTCTCAAGTCCTGATGTATAAAACAATCTTAAAAACTTATCCTTAAATCAGATCCAAAACCAAAACAAACTCGGTCATCATTGATTGCAAAACATAATAATGTTCAGATCAAAACATTCACACAAGTATTAACACAAGGATTTTATAGTGGAAACCCAATATGGGAAAAACCACTTTGTAGCATTCTACTATTATTTTCACTCTTCTAAAGTGAGCTCGGTAAAAAGCCAACCCTGTCAAACGTTACAATATACACTTCCAGGTGTGACCCAGTTAAAAGATTTCAATCACCTTGTTAAAAGTGAACCTAGTCATAGGACTTACATACACTCCATTAGAATGCAACCTTGTTCAAAGGATTTAACATATGACTGTTAGGTCAACCTCTGTTAAAAGGATTTTGACTTTTACAATGGTTAGAAAGTAGCAGCAATATTATCTGAAAAATATACAACTCACTTTGCAAATATCAGATCTGATTCCATACACTAATGCTAGTTTACAGATTTTGAAACTTTTCCATTTCCATCTCTGATCTGCTCGAAACTTTTCTTCAAGCAATCACCACAATTCTCTTTCAGCCTTTTCTACTTATTCAGTCAATAAAACTTTCTTCTTCCAGCATTCTCTATTCTCCATGTACATACATATCAAAATGCTTAGGTTCCCTTATATTTTTCTCAATTAGGTTAACTCATCTTTTGCTGCTCAATCTCAATTGTAGATCTTAGGGTTAGGTTAGATTCATTGAATCTACCCACTTCATGTTCTTTGGCTCCTTTTCTAGAATCATCTCAAATCTCTTAAAGATTTATAATAAAATATTTTACAATGCATTTAATGCTTCCAAACAATCAATAATCAAAGTCAACATGTTTTACATAATCCAAGAGTTCAACAATGTCAGCTCCAAAATTAAATTCTCTTCAAATATAAAATTGTTGATGCTCGGTCAATATTGTGATTGTTCACTTGGTCTTCATGTAGAAAGCTCGGTCATTATTAAAACTATCTCCTTGGCTTACACTGTCTTCCTCGGCAATTTACTGATGGTCGGTCGACACTAGAATTTTTCTTGGCATATACTAACTCAGTCGACACTAACATCACTCGGCTTAAACATGATTTTTCTTTTCTTTACTCGGTTAAGCCTACCAGTTTAGTCTTCAGTCTTACTAAGATAAACAATACATTATCTCATCATTGTGCAACATAGTCAAGTACACTTTTTAGTATCAAAATAACTCAACTTTTCCCTTAGGTGCTATTCTTACCAACCTTTCTTAACCCCTTAGCAACACTCAAATAGATATAGTACTTTCCTAAGTAACAACAGTCTTACCAATTAAGGTTTGACATCAATGGCAATACAACAATTGTTTCAATTGCAGTTTCCAACAATCTCCCTCTTTGGCATTGATGGCAACACCATATGATATCACCTGAATAACACATGGATTACCAACCAATCCAAAAAAAAAACTTATCTATCCATCAAAAAAAAATTTATAATATCCTTAGCTTCATTCTGATTCAGAATCTTGTAAGCCTCACTTCTGTGACCGTCAAAAGTATTCAGATCTCCCTCTATCTTGATTCTTCATTTCAGTTCATTAGTTCATCTCCCTCTTACTTCTCAGTATCATGTGTTATCAGAATCCTGTGTGTTATTATATCAGTACATCTCCCTCTTTGACAAAAATGTCAAAGCGGCAACTAAAACATACATCCATCAGATGTAGATAATATCTTTGCAGCTTAGTGTTTCTCCCTCTATCATCTTGCTTATGACTGATTCCTTGTCTTTGCTTCTCTTCACAACTCTATGCCAACCCTAAAGTGTGACAACCTTCTGCATCAATTTGTCAAATTTTCTATTGTAGCACATTTGATGCAGTGCTCCTAGCTTGTCTAGGTAGCCTCAGTTAGGGGAAGAACCCCTAATTGACTTCTCAAATACTCATGAGCTTCTCTGGGTAAAGCTTTAGTGAATATGTCTACTAATTGTTCTTTTGTATTCACATATTCCATTCGGACTTCTTTATCTTGTACTAATTCTCTCAAGTAGTGATACTTGATTGCAATGTGCTTGGTCTTAGTGTGCATCACTGGATTCTTAGAAATATTGATAGCACTTGTGTTGTCACAAAAAATAACAACAGGTTTAGTGATTTCTTCTTTCATGCCTATCAACAATTGTTTTATCCATACCAAGTTTGAACAGTTTACTGCAGTAGCAACACACTCAACCTCGGCAATAGATTGGGAAATGCAATTTTGTTTCTTGCTCATCCAGGAGACTAATCTCTGTCCAAGAAAGAAAGATCCACCACTAGTACTCTTTCTATCATCTACATTTCCTACCTAATCAGCATCTGTATAAACTTGGAGTTCAAATTTTTCATCCTTCTTATAATATAGACCATAGTCAGCAGTTCCTTTCAAGTATCTCATAATTCTTTTCACGTCCATCATATGTGTTTCCTTAGGATTGGCAGGGAATCTTGCCACAATCCCAACAGCTAATGCAATATCTGGTCTGCTATGTACAACATACTACAATTTTTGAATCATGGATCTGTACAGAGTCTGATTCACTTCTGCAGCATCATCTTTCTTAGATAAATTTTGTCTAGTAACCATGGTAGTTCCCACTGGTTTAGCATCTTCCATCCCAAAAGTTTTCAGTATTTCATTAACATACTTAGACTGTGTAATGAAAATTTTATTCTTCCTCTGATATACTTGTAAACCAAAAAAGAATTTGATCTCACCAAACATACCCATTTCAAATTCAGTTTGCATTTCATTTGAGAAACTTTTACATAATGCATCTTGTCCACCAAAAATAACGTCATCAACAAAAAATTTTGCCAACAAGATACCTTTACCTTCTTCATCCTTCATGTACATATTGCTTGTGTCATTTGTTCTTAAAAATCTAATTTGTATCAAGTAGTTGTGCAACCTCTCATACCATGTTCTGGTAGCTTGCTTCAATCCATATAATGCTTTGTTCAGTTTGCACACCATGTGTCTTCTATTTAGATCAATAAAACTTCCTAGTTGTTCTATGTAAACTTCTTCTAGTATACCATTCAAAAATGCAGACTTGACATCCATTTGATATACCTTGAAATCTTTATAAGCAGCATATGCAAGCAGATTTCTTACTCCTTCCAATCTAGCTACAGGGGGAAATGTCTCCCCATAATCTATTCCTTCTTCTTGAGCGTAGCCTTTGCATACCAGCCTAGCTTTGTTCCTAGTGATTCCACCATTTTCATTCATCTTATTCTGAAACACCCACTTTGTTCCTATAACATTTTTGTTTTTAGGTCTCGACACCATAGTCCAAGTATCATTCTTCTCAATCTGGTCAATCTCTTCGTTCATTGCTTGTATCCAGTCTTCATTCTCCAATGATTTACTAGTTGTCTTTAGTTCAAATTCACATAGTAGACATGTTGGATCCTTAGTCTTACTTCTGGTCTAAATTCTAGTATCTTTGTCTCCAATTATCTGTTCAGGCTTATGATGTCTTCTTACATATTTTGCCAAAATAGGTTCAGTTGTTCTCTCCTCTATTTCATCATGTTCCTCAACAAGATTGTCAGATTCAACTTCAGAATGCTCGGCAACCTCTTCCTGATACTCAACAGCATTTTCTTGTAGCTCGGCATGTTCTTGTTCTTTCTCGACACTATTTTCCTGATACTCGGCAGCTTCTATTTGTTGCTCGGTATTGCTTACCCGAGACTCGGCATTAGGTGCAAGTCTGTTACTTGCCTCATCTTCTTCTTCAATGTACACAAAAGATCTATAATTTTCTGGTTCTATTTTATTGTCAGCTTCATTTCTTTCTACATACTCATCAATTTTGACATTCGCACTTTCCACAATTTTGTTAGTGTTAGAGTTCAAACACTTATAAGCTTTACTTTTTGTGGAGTACCCTAGGAATATGCCTTCATCACTCTTAGCATCAAACTTTCTATTACTAGTGTCTTTTAATATATAGCACTTACTTCCAAAGATTCTAAAGTATTTAACACTCAGTGCATGCCCATGCCATAGTTCATAGGGTGTCAGATTTGTACCTTTCTTGATCTGTACCCGATTGAGAGTGTAGACAGCAGTGCTTATAGCTCCTTTCCAATATTTATGTTCCACATTCTTTTCAATCATCAATTTTCTTGCACAATTCAAGATAGATCTATTTCTCCTTTCTGTTATACCATTCTATGGAGGTGTTCTAGGTGCAGACATCTATCTTTTAATTCCTCTATCATTGCAAAATAGATTAAATTCATTTGATGTAAATTCTCCACCTCGATCAGATCTAAGACATTTCAAGTTCCTACTTGTCTCCTTTTCAACCTTAGCCAAATACCACTTAAAGAATTGAAAAGATTCAGATTTTTCTTTTAGAAACATCACATGCATCATCCTAGTATGATCATCAACAAATAAGATAAAGTATCTAGCACCACAATAACTTTGTACACCCAAAGGTCTATAAAGGTCAGTATGAAGCAAATCTAAAATGTTTTTAGAAGTAAAGGATTTTCTCTTGAAACTTGACTTTGTCATTTTTCCTAATTGACATTCCTTGCACATCACATTCTCAGGTTTCTTCAATCTAGGTAGACCTCTTACCTTTTTCTTCTTACTTATCTCTACCAGATTGTCAAAGTTAACATGACAACCTTTTATGCCATAACCAAATATCATCAAGTTGTGCAATCAAACATGTTTCTTCAAATAGGTCAAAATAGAACAAATTACCTCTAGCCTAATCACCACTTCCAATCAATTCTCTAGTAGCATCAAATATTTTAGCTTGCTTGTGATGAAATTCCACTCGGTAAAAGTTTTGTTAAGTTGAGAAACACTTAACAAATTTTAATTAAGACCTTCAACCCAATATGCATTTTCACAAGATATCTTATCAGTCAGTTTAATCAAACATTTTCCTCTAACAGGACATGGTGCATCATTACCAAATTTTACACTTACCTTTGTAATGATGTAGGGTTTCAAACTTATTTTTGTCACCAGTCATGTGATGTGAACAACCACTATCAATAATCCATTTATCATTCTTGTTCACATAGGATATCAATGCATTTTTCTCATCCTCATCATATTCATCTTTCATTGCCACATAGACTACCTCAATTTCAAAATCATCACTATCAGTGTCAGTCTCTTTTTCAGCAATGTAACAAGATTTCTTACCTTTTCCCTTGTAGTCTATGTTCCATCGGTAGCTTCTGTCATCTTTTCTGTCTTTGTGTTTGCTTTTCCTTTCATCATCTTTATCCTTCCTATTAGGACATCTAGCACCTATATGACCAACTTCATTACATGCAAAACATATAATAGGGAGTTTACCTTTATACTTTCCTTTTCCCCTTCTCAGTCTTCTAGCCATAAGAGCTTCTAGATCTTCTAGGTCTTCATCCGAAGTATCACTGTCACTTTCACTATCACTTTCACTTTCATTGATGCATCTTTCTTTTTCTTTCTTTGGCTTGTTCAGAACTAGCTGTGACTTAAAAGCAGATTCAACATTTCCAATGCTTCCAACCATGAAATTATCATAGTTAGAAAGTTCAAAAGTAGTCAGCTTACCAACCAAAATTTCCAAAGTAAGCACATTAGCAGAGTTACATCTAGATTCCTGAATAGCTGAGATCTTAATAACATATATAAGACACAGGGTTCTTAGTACTTTCTCAATTATAGTTTCATCATCAATAGCTCCATTTTATCCTCTAATAACATTCACGACTTCTTTTATTCTACCACAATATTGTGCAATGTTTTCACCTTCTTGCATTCTCATTTCATCAAAATTACCTCTAAGACTCTCGGCCTTTTATTTCAGCACATTTAGGTCACCACCATAGATCCTTGCAAGACTGTCCCACATATCCTTAGTAGTTGTGCAGTCCTTAATGTCCTCAAATTTTGGATAGCTTAGGGCAGATGCAATTTCCAGCATTGCCTAATTATGTTCTTGTTTGGCTCTCATTTCTTTGGCAGTCAAAGGTGCGACAGGTGAGACATAACTGTTTTCAATGTAGTACTTTGTAGAGTCACCAATACCGGCTAGATGTAGCTTCATCAAGCTTTGCCATGCAGGGAAGTTTTCCTTGTTCAGCTTCAGTACCTCCTTCTTATACATTCTGATCATTTGCTTCAAACCCCTTTAAACTTGATATCTATCAACACTAATAATAAGCAACAAATCTCTTATACCAGTTGTTAATATGATTTAGAACAACAGAGAGGGGGGGTGAATCAGTTGTTCTTAGGTCCTGATGTATCAAACAATCTTTAAAACTTATCCTTAAATCAGATCCAAAACCAAAACAAACTCGGTCATCACTGATTGCAAAACATAGTAATGTTCAGATCAAAACATTCACACAAGTATTAACACCAGGATTTTATAGTGGAAACCCAATATGGGAAAAACCACTTTGTAACATGCTACTATTATTTTCACTCTTCTGAAGTGAGCTCGGTAAAAAGCCAACCCTATCAAAAGTTACAATACACACTGTCAGGTGATCCGGTTAAAGGATTTCAATCACCCTGTTAAAAGTGAGCCTAGTCATAGGACTTACATACACTCCATTAGAATGCAACCTTGTTCAAAGGATTTAACATATGACTATTAGGTCAACCTCTATTAAAAGGATTTTGACTGTTACAATAGTTAGAAAGTAGCAGCAGCATTATCTAAAAAATATACAACTCACTTTGCAAATATCAGATCCGATTCCATACACTAATGCTGATTTACTGACTTTGAAACTTTTTCATTTCCATCTCTGATCTGCTCGGAACTTTTCTTCAAGCAATCACCACAATTCTCTTTTAGCCTTTTCTGCTTATTCAGTCAATAAAACTTTCTTCTTCCAGCATTCTCTATTCTCCATGTACATACATATCAAAATGTTAGAATAACTAAGAGGGGGGGTGAATCAGTTATCTAGTGTCCCAATTTAAAATGTATAATTCAAAACAATTTCTTCAATTTCTGCTCATCGGTAAACAATAAAACTTCTTACTGTCTGTGCTTTTACCGATTACTAGTCTAATACTATAATAGTTTACCGATCAACTCTAACATGTAATATGCAAAGTATGATAACAAAAAAATATCACAATCAGCACATAACACAAGAGATTTAATGTAGAAATCCTGTAAATGGAAAAACCACCTAGGACCAGCAACTCAAAATTGTTCACTCTTCTGAAGTGATGTTGGTTAAGACCCAACCCTATTAAAAGTTACAAACATACTGTCAGATGTGACCTTGTTAGAGGATTTTAAACTAGAAGTTATTGTCCAATTAGCATTCACTATGGGGTTAACAGGATAACAATGTTCATTCTGTGAATGATACATCATAAGACTTTCAGAGTCCACTCGGTTATGAGATTTTGACTGTATACAATGGTTAAATATGTAATAGTAAATGACCTGCCCTAATACAACTTCAATTGCAGATTACAGATCAATATTTAGTCCATACAAATCCTTTCGATCAATAATTCACTTCAGATTCAATACTATATCAACTTACTGTCCATCAATAATTTCTCTTTGTAGCTCGGTAATTATTCTGCAACTCAATTCTTACTAACCAGTATGATCAAAATACATGAAAACCTTGTTCATGTGATATTCCTGCAGCTTCTTCTTCTTCCAGCATCTTTCATAAAAAAATCTATTCTCTTATATAGACAAGTAAATTATTTTCTTCTCCACCATCAAATTTTGCCAATTAACCTCATTCATAGATTTTTCCGCTTCAAAATTTCTCGGTACTTATGTTAATAACACGTTTCAATCTTTTCCATTAGATCTCCCCTAAATTTTGTCAGCCATCGATCTGTGTAACAAACATTATCTGTTACCTCGATGTTATACTTTTTCCAGCTCATCAATCTTATTGACTAAACTAATCATTTAATACATTCTGTTCTGCTCGGTTAACAAAGAAATGCATCGGTGAATACTTTTTGATTAATACTACAATTGGTATACACTACACTCCTTCGATGTATACTAGAAATGCTTCATTTACCGACAACACTGCTTTGTGTCTTTCAGCTCTATACTTCATCATAGATGAATGCAACATAATAAAGTCAATATCACCAAGTTATAGACTCATCAACAAGTTACTCAATGTGTTCCTTATCCTCATCTATCATGTACATCTTTCTTCATGTATATTTTTCTATTCTTCATCTCTTTCACCTTTCTTCAGATGTCTTGGTATAGTAACTTAAAAGATAAGTGTTGTCAAACTATATGACATCAATGACAACATAATACTAATTTAATCATATTACATATCTAATCAACAACTCCTTAATGATCTTTAATCATAGATTCTTCAATCAGATTCCAAATCAATTGTAGTCCAACAATCTCTCCCTTTGGCATTGATGGCAACTCAAGTAATATGAAATGTACCATACACATAACAAACATACATTCTACAACTTTGTGAACAAATATTGTAAGTTGAATAGACTTAATATGTTTAATCACTATGTTACTAAACCAACATTAAATAATACAGCTTTACCATTCTGCAGTTGTGATCTTTTTAGTTCTCTTGTTCTTGCTTATGTTCTCTGTAACTGATCTTCAATACTTTGTCTCATTCAGATTGTCTCTCCCTTAGATAATTCTCATCAGCGCTTGTTCCTTTTCATATCTTGTTTATTTCTTCCCTTTTATTGTTTATCTCTTCCCTTTTCATTTCATATTGTATATCTCTCCCTTTGATAGCAATGCCAAAGAAACAAATGAACAAACAATTATGTCTTCCTTTGTATCTCTGAATACTGATATTCCAATCGGTTCAAGTTCACAAACTTAATCACAACCTTGAACATGATTCAAACTATGAACTATGTTGCATCAACATGAATCATCATCTGATATAAGTAGGCTAATGCAACAACCAAATCACCTTAGTGACCAATAGACAGGGGATGGACCCCAAGTCTAGTCCTCAAGTATTCAAATGTGTCCTTCGGTAGGGGCTTTGTAAAAATATCTGCAAGTTGTTCTTTGGATGTAACAAATTCTAACTTTACTTGCTTCTCTTGCACTTGTTCTCTTAAGTAATGATACTTAATAGATATATGCTTTTTTTTAGAGTGCATCATAGGATTCTTCGAAATATTAATAGCACTAGTGTTGTCACAGTATATAATTACCAGGTCAGTGATTACCTCATTCATTCCTTCCAGCACTTGTTTGATATATGCAATGTTTGAACAGTTAGTAGCAGCAGCAACATATTCTGCTTCAGCTGTAGACTAAGAAATACAAGCCTACTTTTTACTTGTCCAGGTTACAAGTCTTTCACTAAAGAAAAATGCTCCTTCGGTGGTGCTTTTTCTATCATCCACATTTCTATCCCAATCAACATCGATGTAAACTTTCAATTCAAACTTCCCTTCCTTAGGATACCATAATCCAAAATTCTCTATTTTCTTCAAGTATCTTAAGATCCTTTTTGTAGCTATCATGTGTGATTCTCTAGGATTGGCAGAAAATCTTGTAACAATTCCCACAGTATGTGCTATATCAGGTCTATTGTGAACTACATACATTAACTTACCAATCATGGATCGGTAGAGTGTCTGATTTACCTCTGTAGTTTCATCCTTCTTTGTCAATTTGCATCTAGTAGCCATCACTGTTCCTACAGGTTTAGCATCTTCCATGCCAAATGTCTTTAGTACTTCCTTTATGTATTTAGATTATGTGATGAATATCCCATCACTCTGTTGAATCACTTGTAATCCAAGAAAGAACTTAATCTCTCCAAACATAGACATTTCAAATTCCTTTTGCATTTCATCAACAAATGCCTTGCAGACAAGATCTGAGCCTCCAAAAATAATGTCATCAACAAATATTTTAGCAATGATAATAGTATCATCAATATCACCTTTCACATACAAATTGCTATTTTCACTTGTTCTAACAAATCCAATACTTAACAAGTAAGTATGTAGTCTTTCATACCATGCTCTTGGTCCTTGCTTCAAACCATATAAATCTTTATGTAATCTACATACCATGTCTTTATTGTCAGGATCAACAAATTCTTCAGGTTGTTCAATGTAGACCTCTTCTTCAAGTATACCATTCAAAAATGCTGACTTCACATCCATTTGATAGACTTTGAATTTCTTGTGTAGCATATGCAAGTAGCATTCTAACTCCTAATCTAGCAACAGGTGCAAATGTTTCACCATAGTCAATGCCTTCTTTGTGTACATATCTCTTGCATACTAATCTAGCTTTATTTCTTGTGACTTCACCATTTTCATTCAATTTATTCCTGTATATCCACTTAGCATCAATAACATTCTTATCTTTTGGATGGGGTACTAAGGACCAGGTTTTGTTCTTCTCTATTTGCTCTATTTCCTCCTTCATTGCATTAACCCATTCTTCATTCTCTAATGCAACTTTCATAGTTTTAGGTTCAAATTCACAAATTAAACATGTACCTTTTCTTGTTTTGCTTCTAGTTTGCATTCTAGCATGTCTGTCTCCAATGATTTGTGTCTCGGGATGATGTCTTCTAAAAAAACTAGCCAAAACTTGATTTCTCCTTTTTTGTTCATCCTTTTGAGGGTCATTTTCTTGATCGGTAGCTCCATCTTGTTCCTCAGTTTGTGTTGTTTGTTGTCCTGCATTGTTTCCCTACTGACTGGTTGTCACAGTCTGCAGTGTCGGTAGATACTCTGGATGTTCAATGTAAGTGAATCTACTAGTCTTTCAGTTCCTTTGTACTTTCCTCTATGTACTTGTCATCAAACTCATCAACATGAACATTAGTACTTTCAACTATCTTATTTGTAGCCTTATTCAAACATTTATATGCTTTACTTATAGTGGAATATCCCAAAAATATTCTTTCATCTCGTTTAGAATCAAATTGGCCATTTCTCTCATCTTTCAAAATAAAGCATTTACTTCCAAAAATTTTGAAATAACTTATAGTAGGTTTGTGTCTAAACCATAGTTCATAAGGTGTTCGGTTGGAGTCCTTCAATTGTACTCGGTTAAGAACATACACAGTTGTACTAACAACTTCCTTCCAATATGTCTAAGCAACATTCTTTTGTATCATCAATGTTCTAGCACAGTCAATTATAGACCTGTTCCTCCTTTCAGCAATGCCATTTTGCTAAGGTGTCCTAGGTGTAGATACCTGCCTTTTGATTCCATGCTTATTACCAAAATTAGTAAATTCATCAAAGGTAAATTCACCTCCTCTATCAGATCTTAAACATTTTATTTCCTTTCTGGTTTCTTTCTCTACCTTAGCTTTATACCACTTAAACATTTTGAAAGCTTCAGATTTCTCTTTCAAGAACATAACAGTCATCAGTCTAGTATAATCATCAACAAAAAGAATAAAATATCTATCACCAAAATAGCTCTAAGTTCTCATAGGACCACATAGGTCGGTATGAACCAACTCAAGTATCTTCTTTGTTGAATGGTATTTGCTTTTAAAACTAGACTTAGTCATCTTACCTTTTTGACATTCATGGCACATGGCATGATCAGGTTTTGTCAAGTTAGGAAATCCTCTAACTCTTCTCTTTCTACTAATCTTGATCATGTTGTCAAAGTTCACATGGCATAACTTTCTATGCCACAACCAAGCATCTTCATCCTTTATTAACAAACAAGAAGACTGATCCATATCAAGATAGAATAGATTACCTTTGGATTATGTACCAGTTTTGACAAGTCTTCCTCCATCATCATAGATTTTCACCTTTTTTCTCTCAAAAGCCAATCGGTGGCCTGAATTGTTAAGCTAAGCCACACTTAACAAATTATAGTTTAATCCATCTACCCAATATGCATTTTCACATTGTAATCTATCATTGATCATCAGTGAGCCTTTACCTCTTACCATACAAGGTGCATCATTTCCTATTCTCACAGATCCTCCATTATATTCAACAAGATGATCAAACTTCTCTACATCACTGGTCATATGATGTGTACAGCCACTGTCTATGATCCATGTATCATTTCTACTTACTTTAGGGATCAGTGATGTCTCTTCATGTTTCTCTTCCTCTTCTGAGTCATCTTTCATAGCAACAAATACAACTTCTTTATCATCATCAAAATCAGATTCAGTTTCAATATCTTCGGCTATGTAACATACCTTTTTGCCTTTTTCATCTTGGTTGTCTCTGTTGTAGTGTCGGTAGCCTCTGTTGACTCTTCTGAAGTGAGGTCAGTTAAGACCCAACCCTATTAAAGGTTACAAACACACTGTCAGGTGTGACCTTGTTAGATGATTTTAGACTAGAAGTTATCATCCAACTAGAATTCACTATGGGGTTTATCCAGTGTCCCAATTCAAAATGTATAATTCAAAACAATTTTTTCAATTTTTGCTCATCTTTCAAAATAAAGCATTTACTTCCAAAAATTTTGAAATAACTTACAATAGGTTTGTGTCTAAACCATAGTTCATAAGGTGTTCAGTTGGAGTCCTTCAATTGTACTCGGTTAAGAACATACACAGCTATACTGACAGCTTCCCTCCAATATGTCTGAGTGACATTTTTTTGTATCATCAATGTTCTAGCACAATCAATTATAGACCTGTTCCTCCTTTCAATAATGCCATTTTGCTGAGGTGTCCTCAATGCAGATACCTACCTTTTGATTCCATGCTCATTAAAAAAATTAGTAAATTCATCAGAGGTAAATTCACCTCCTCTATCAAATCTTAAACATTTTATTTCCTTTCTGATTTCTTTCTCTACCTTAGCTTTATACCACTTAAACATTTTGAAAGCTTCAGATTTCTCTTTCAAGAACATAATAGTCATCAGTCTAGTATAATCATCAACAAAAAGAATAAAATATCTATCACTAGAACAACTTTGAGTTCTCATAGGACCACATAGGTCAGTATGAACCAACTCAAGTATCTTCTTTGTTGAATAGTCTTTGCTTTTAAAACTAGACTTAGTCATCTTACCTTTTTGACATTCATGGCACATGGCATGATCAGGTTTTGTCAAGTTAGGAAATCCTCTAACTCTTCTCTTTCTACTAATCTTGATCATGTTGTCAAAGTTCACATGGCATAACCTTCTGTGCCACAACCAAGTATCTTCATCCTTTATTAACAAATAATAAGACTGATCCATATCAAGATATAATAGATTACCTCTAGATTGTGTACTAGTTCCAACAAGTCTTCCTCCATCATCATAGATTTTCACCTTTTTGCTCTCAAAAGTTAGTTGGTGGTCTGAATTGTTCAGCTGAGCTACACTTAACAAATTATAGTTTAATCCATCTACCCAATATGCATTTTCACATTGTAATCTGTCATTGATCATCAGTGAGCCTTTACCTCTTACCATACAAGGTGCATCATTTCCCATTCTCATAGATCCTCCATTATATTCAACAAGATGATCAAACTTCTCTACATCATCGGTCATATGATGTGTACAGCCACTATCTATGAGCCATGTATCATTTCTGCTTACTTTAGAGATTAGTGCTATCTCTTCATGTTTCTCTTCCTCCTCTAAGTCATCTTTCATAGCAACAAATACAACTTCTATATCATCATCAGAATTAGATTCAGTTTCAATATCTTCAGCTATGTAACATACCTTTTTGCCTTTTTCATCTTGGTTGTCTCTGTTGTAGTGTCGGTAGCCTCTGTTGACTCTTCTTCCATAGCTTCTTTCAGATGGGTCTTTGGATCTATCATCATCTTTCTTCTGAGGACATCTAGCAGTGATGTGACCGACTTCTCTACAATTAAATCATGCTAAAGATAGCTTACCTATATACCTTCCTTTTCCTTTGGGAAATCTTCTGGCCATAAGTTCTTCAAGCTCTTCAAGTTCATCATCGATATTTTCATCACTATCACAATTCTTACTATTCTTGCTAGACTTTCCAATCTTCAAAGAAGACATGAAAGAGGATTCAACAAAAGGAACAACACTATTATCAAAATTGTTTAATTCAAAGTTTGTAAGTTTACCAATCAGAGTGTCAAGAGTAAGGTTGGATGTAGCTCTTGTTTCATGAATTGTAGAAATCCTGATTGCATAAACCGGTATCAAAGTTTTGAGAATCTTGCTTATCATTGTTTCATCATCAATCACTCCATCAGATGGTCTAATAGCATGTACCACCTCTTTGAGTCTATTTGAATATTGGACAATGTTCTCACCTTTCATTCTCATGTCATCAAATCTACCTCTCAAACTTTCAACTAGGGCTCTTTTGACATTCAGATCTCCACTGTATATTTGTGCTAATTTATCTCACATTCTTTTGGTAGTTGTGCATGTCTTGATATCTTCAAATTCAGCGTCAGTACAGGCAGCAGCAAGTTCCATCATAGTAACATTGTGTTCATGCTTGTCCTTCAATTGATCAATAGTTAAGGGACCAGTGGGTAGTTGCATGTAGCCATTCTCCATCAGCTCTAGTGCAGAGTTCCCAATTCCAGATATGTGCAGCTTCATTCTGCTTTGTCATACCATGAAGTTCTCTTTGTTCAGTTTCAGTACTTCCCTCTTATACATCTTGAGACCTTTATGCTTAAGTCCTTAAAACTCTGTTCCAAGCAACCAAGGCTCTGATACCAATTGTTAGAATAACTGAGAGGGGGGGTTAATCAGTTATCCTGTGTCCCAATTCAAAATGTATAATTCAAAACAATTTCTTCAATTTTTGCTCGTCGGTAAACAATAAAACTTCTTACTGTCTGTGCTTTTACCGATTACCAGTCTAATACTGTAACAATTTACCTATCAACTTAACATATAATATGAAAAGTATGATAACAAACAAATATCACAATCAACACATAACACAAGAGATTTAACGTGGAAACCTTGTAAAGGGAAAACCACCTAGGACTGGCAACCCAAAATTGTTCACTCTTCTAAAGTGAGGTCGGTTAAGACCCAACCCTATTAAAGGTTAAAAACACACTGTCAGGTGTGACCTTGTTAGAGGATTTTAGACTAGAAGTTATCATCCAACCAGCATTCACTATGGGGTTGACAGGATAACAATGTTCATTCTATGAATGATACATCATAAGACTTTCAGAGTCCACTCAGTTAAGAGATTTTAACTATATACAATGGTTAAATATGTAACAGTAAATTACCTGCCCTAATACAACTTCAAGTGCAGATTACAGATCAATGTTTAGTCCATACAAATCCTTCCGATCAATAATTCACTTCAGATTCAATACTATATCAACTTACTATCCATCGGTAATTTCTCCCTGTAGCTGAGTAATTATTCTGCAGCTTGGTTCTTACTAACCAGTATGATCAGAATACATGAAAACCTTGTTCATGCGATATTCTTGCAGCTTCTTCTTCTTCTGGCATCTTTCATAAAGAAAATATGTTCTCTTATATAGACAAGTAAATAATTTTCTTCTCCACCATTAGATTTTGTCACTTAACCTCATTCATAGATTTTTCCGCTTCAAACTTTCTCAGTACTTGTGTCAATAACATGTTTCAATCTTTTCGGTTAGATCTCCCTTGAATTTTGTCAGCCGTCGATCTATGTAACAAACATTATATGTTACCTCAATGTTATACACTTGCTAGCTCAGCAATCTTATCAACTAAACTAATCATTTAATACATTATGTTCTGCTCGGTTAATACTGTGATCAATATACACTACACTCCATCAATGTATACTAGAAATGCTTCATTTACCGACAACACTACTTTGTTTCTTTCAGCTCTATACTTCATCATAGATGAATGAAACATAATAAAGTCAATATCACCAAGTCATAGACTCATCAATAAGTTACTCAATGTGTTCCTTATCCTCATTTGTCATGTACATCTTTCCCCATGTAGATTTCTCTGTTCTTCTTCTTTTTCACCTTTCTTTAGATGTCTCGGTATAGTAACTTACAAAATAAGTGTTGTCAAACTAGTTGACATCAATGAAAACATAATATTGATTTAATCATATTACATATCTAATCAAAAACTCCTTAATGATCTTTAATCACAGATTCTTCAATTAGATTCCAAATCAGTTGTAGTCTAACACAAAATGCTTAGGTTCCCTTATATTTTCCTCAATTAGGTTAACTCATCTTTTGCCACTCAATCTCAATCGTAGATCTTAGGGTTAGGTTAGATTCATTGAATCTACCCACTTCATGTTCTTCGGCTCTTTTTCTAGAATCATCTCAAATCTCTTAAAAATTTACAATAAAACATTTTACAATGCATTTAATGCTTCCAAACAATCAATAAATAAAGTCAACACGTTTTACATAATCTAAGAATTCAACAATGTTAGCTCCAAAATTAAATTCTCTTCAAATATAAAATTGTTGATGCTCAGTCAATACTGTGATTGTTCACTCCATCTTCATGTAGAAAGCTCGGTCATTACTAAAACTGTCTCCTCGGCTTACACTATCTTCCTCGGCAATTTACTGATGCTCGGTCGAGACTAAAATTTTTCTCAGCATATACTAACTCGGTCGACACTAACATCACTTAGCTTAAACATGATTTTTCCTTTCTTTGCTTAGTTAAGCCTACCAGTTTACTCTTCAGTCTTACTAAGATAAACAATATATTATCTCATCACTATGCAACATAGTCAAGTACACTTTGTAGTATCAAGATAACTTATCATTTCCCTTAGATGCTATTGTTACCAACCTTACCTAGCCCCTTAGCAACACTCAAATAGATATATTACTTTCCTAAGTAACAACAGTCTTACCAATTAAGGTTTGACATCAATGACAATACAATAATTATTTCAATTGTAGTTTCCAACATTAACCTCCAATAACATAAATGATCATTAAAAGCCACTCAAAAGACTACTCAAAGAATGAATGTGAAAATGAAAAAGAATCCCACTCATGGCCCCTACAAATAGAGACCACTTACACACATTAAACACTTGAGCATTGTAACTCACAAGACATGTGTCAATTGACACCACAAATAAATCACATTACATATAATACACATGGCATGCCAAGTAGACTAAAAATAAATAAATAAAATGAACATAATACAACAATTACATTCATACACCATTTTACAAAATTTACACTTTACAACGAGGTTAATTTCTCCCCTTGGAGATAACCTTGGCTTAAACATGATTTTACAAATATCCATCTTTAATTTCTCCCGAAAATTTCATGGTCTTTCCTGCGCACTTGACAAAGCATCAGTAGCTCATGAAAAGTCAAATATCATATACATATATGTAAATGAAATACATCTAAAAATCACATTCTTAACATCAAAATCTCTAACTATATTTCATAATAATTCCTATCATTTCAACATTGCATTTCCAAAGCACATAAAGTCAAGATTAAAATGATACATGATAATCCATCAAACATAATAGCCATAATCAATTCCCATAAATTTTCCTAACATGAATGTAACATCAAAATATCATCTACAAATCAAAGATGTATCAATTACTATGCTCATAACCTACTAAATAGCATCAAAGTGAAAGTCCTATATCACCATCACATAAACATAAATCATCACATAGCATCATAATATAATGTCTCTGTCTTGATAGTCCAACATAATAAAATAAAGTGTCATCATGAGTCTAAAGATGGAAAATAATTTTCTATGAACTGATGTCATGGGGTGAGGCCTCATAGACGTCATAGATCTTTGTGAAATAATTTTGGTCTTAGCATGTCAGATTAATCTGTCTACTTTGTTTTGGTTAAAATTGAAAAGGCTAGAGGACTATGCTCTACTCCCTTTTTGGGTAGTATTAGAAACTCATATCCTTGAATCTGGAACCAATCTCCATGTGGTCTCTTTTGTGAGTCACCTTGAGAGAGGGTTAACCGTATTTCCTTAATTGGGTCAACCACGTGGATGGAACCTCAAGCGGTAATAGCCATTTTCATCATGGTAGAAACAACCACTATATAAATGTCCTTGTGGAGGAAATCTTCACAGGTGTGATCTCTTGTTGGGCTGTCAGATCTCTAGCAGCCCCTGATTGATTAAATTCTCAGACTATGTCAAAACCCCAGTGCACCTGGATTGGAGTTTGCCCTCTTGAGATCACAAAATTTGCAAAGTCAGACCATTACTACAAACCCTAGTGAGGTCAAATTTTTATTTTTCAAGAATATGTGCGTTATTGAAAAACTTTTTGGAACATACACAAGTAGTATTTCTAGGGATTAGCACAATAAGTCACTATTGCTTGTTCATGCACAAGGTTTCTTTTTCCCTTGTTCATTGTTTTTAGATGATTGCTTGGTCCCCTTGCTTGTTATTCTATGTGCTTGATATCTACTTGGTTACTTGAGACAAAATTTTACACAGATCTTCAAAAACTAGACAGAAAAATTTACAAACAAACTGATACTAAAAAACTAAAAAATTACAAATCTGAAACAAAAATCCTTTCTGGTGTCAAAATTCATCCTAAAATCTCAAAACTCGTATCAAAGCCAAAGTCAAAGTTGTTAGAAACCTTCCAAATTTGTCAGAAATCCAATTTGCAACAACTTCCAAATTCTATCAAAACAGCGAGCTGATTCTTGTCATTTCTAGTCTTCCTTGGTCAACCTGGGTCAAATCTTAGGTGCTATGACATGTTTCTCAACATCTAAATGAACTTAAATGGTATCAAGTTGGACAAAATGATTCTTGGTCTTCTTTCTTCCACATCTCTCATGTCTTCCTAGTCTCCCATTTCAATCCTTTCTCCTATTCCTTCATGCTTCTTCCTCTTCTTCCTAAAACTCTTCAAGTCTTCTTGATTCTTTTCCTCTTATTATCTTGTCTTCTTTCTTCTATTCATCTCTTCTGTCACTTCTATGCTTGATTTCTCCTCTTGCAGAACCATGAATTTCAACTATCTTGTTATGGAACCTCTCTTGAAAATGGATGATCTCAAACTCATTGCTCAATTCGAAGAGTATTATTCCAAAAATCCCATGAGTGATAAGTTTATGACAGAAATAAAAGAAAAATTGATTAAAGCAGATGCCTTTTTTAGGATCATATGCATGATCCTGTCATGACCTCCTTCTTCGAAATGTCTTTCATCTTCTAAGTCTTTTCATTCTTCCTCATCTTCCAAGTCTTCTTCCTCCACTAGGTCTTCACCTTCCTCTTCTCCATGATCTTGTTCCTCTTCTACTTCTCCCAAGAGTCTTACTTCTCTTCTCAAGACATACCATGTTGAGAAACATGATAACCCTTATGATACCTCTTCCATGAAGAGTGACACACCCATCTTTGAAGACTATGATGACTATGATGGTGGAAAATATACTGATACCTATGACACCTTTGTTCCTAAGAGTCCTCCTCATCGTGTGCTCATGCTTACTAGAAATGAGATGTCACATTGGAAAGATCATGATGGTGATCCATATGATTCTAATTTTGAAAGAGACTTTGATAATTTATGTGCACAATACCTAGATGATCCATCTGTTTCACTTGAGGAAGAGAAAGATTACCATGTTGATTATAAACATCAGTACTATAAGGATCTCTCCTCTAAGAACTCTCATACTAAAAATAAAGATTACACTCTTAAGAAAGATCATGTTAATGTTGAAGCTTTGTCTTGTGATGGTTCCCTTCTATCCCCTACTTCCTCCAATATCCATACATTTTCTAAAGCTTTCAAGTCTTTCAAATCTTTCACAAATCCTTCATCCGACAAAAATCCTAATACTTTTCATGCAATTTCCTATAGTTATCCTCAAGGGATACCTCTTAAAGATACTCAAGCTAACCTTCACTTGGCTGAAAATAATTTCAATAATGTTAAACCTAAAGAGCCTAAGCCTTTATACGCTATAATGCCTACTTCATCTAGTCCTTCACCATCTCTTCCAAAGTCTTCCATACAATTCCAACATGCTTCCTTGTCCTTAGAAGTGGCTCCATGTTAAGAAGACTCTAAAAATGATAAAAAAAAGAACATAAAGAAAGATCAAGATCAAGAACCCTCCATGTCATCCACTCCTTTTCACAATGTCTCTTATCTACTTCAGGGTTCTTTTGATCCTACACGTCCTTTCTCATTCATCCCACCCTATCTTAAGTCTTCTCCTAACCAAGATCAAGTTACTACTTACACCATTGAGCTTATTGATAATCAAAATAACCTTACCCCACTTCCAATTTCCAAACATGATACTTCCATTAAGGTTGGTAAAAATGGTGTTGTTACTTCCAATGTTAAGCCTATTGAAAATCAAGAGAAAAATTATGTGCTTATGCTATCCAAAGATCCTTGTCAAGATCAAAGTCTTCCATCTTCTTATTCTACCACTCTATGTTCGTTTCCACTTTCTACTCTTCCTAAGTCTTTGCAAGCTTTGAACAATCCTATCAAAGAAGGTTCTCATATTCAAGATATCCATGATTCTATTTAAAATCCTAATGCTCACTCTAAAGATGTCGATGTCCTTGGTTGTCATATAGATGTTGATGAACTTGTTGATTATCCTTTTGCGTCTTCCACTTCCATCCTTGGACCTCTTCCACCGCTACTAAGGGCTTCACATCTGCCTTCCATCTTGGGTCCTTATGTCCCTTCACTTACCCCTCATAACTCTCCTAATTCATCAACCATCTTGGGTCCTTACGTCCCTCCATCTCCTATCTTTCCTCAAGATCAACATAGATGCATACCCTTGAATCTTTTTCATCCACCCACCCATGTAAACCAGTCATATCCTCCTTCCACAAGTCTCAAGTATTTTGGAAGTCACTTGAATGTTCAATCCAAGAAAAAGAAGCAATACAAGAATCCATCAAAAAAATAAGATCACCATGTCTCCTCTAATCAACACGGAGGCATAAAGTCAAAAGAGATATCTAAGAAAAAAATTACAAGACAAGTATGGGTTCCAAAATCCATCATTAAAGATATTCTCTCTAGATCATCAAAAAGAAATGAAAAGCCTACGGCTATATGGATTCTAAAATCTCTCTTGAAAGTGTCTGGTGTTGAACAAGTTAAGTTGACATTCAAGCTTCCAAAGACTTCCACTTCATCTTCTTCCAAAAATATTCTTCCATTCCATGCGCCTAAACCACAACCTCTGCTATCCATTCACCATATTCCTTCACGTATTCCCTCATTCATGTTTCCTCCATATTCTCACCACCCTTCAAGGTGTGTGTTGATGTTGACCTTTCCTTCCTTTCCATCTACCCTTTCACAATCCTTCCATTAATTATCCTTCTACCTTCTATCTTCCAACCTCACTCGCTTTACATAAAACCTTATCCTTCATTTTTCTCTTCCATCTTCCTTTCCCTATCAGCATCTTTGAGTATATCATCTTGAATCCTTGGCATATCATGATTTTATCCTTTCAAGGAGCATTATCTAAAAAATTTGCCTTCTTCCAAAAAAAATATAAAATTAAAATTAAAAAATTAAAAAATTAAAAATGTGCCTTGGTGAAAACCTAGAAATAGGTGCCTTGGTAGAAAAAGTAAAGAGAAATAAATTCATCCTATGGTCAAAACCACTCCCTTGTGGAACCTTGGATAAGTACCATGATGAAAACCTAGTAATCAAACATCATGCGTAGTTCTTCTACATATTTCATACATTCCATCTTCTCTCTTTGATCTTGACAATGTTGATCTATACACGAACATTTGGCTATCTTGTTCAAGCTATCTTACGATGATCTTGCTTTCATTCCCTTCCTGTCACTAATACATTTGGGGTCATTTTGCGACGACTATGTGTCGCAATTGCGACAGCTATGTGTCGCAATAGCAACACCCATAGACGTCACTATTTTTTAGTCGCAAATTGCGACGTCTATGGGTATCCGTCGCAATTGCGACACATAGCCGTCGCAATGTGACTAAGATTTAAGAAGCGGCATGGCCATCGCCCCCCCGTCGCATGGCTTCGGAGGGCCATCGCAATCGCGACGGACCTCCCAAGCAATTGCGACGGGTGCCTGCATCACATTGCGACGGGTTGCCGTCGCAATTGCGACGCCCGTGGGTGGATTAAAAAAAAAAATTAATTTAATACATTGCTAATGAACCACATTAATGTTTTTTTCTTTCAACAAATGAGGACAGCCACTGTAAAGACAACATGATAATGTACACTCACTGTAAGGACAGTCACAAATGAGGACATCTCACAGTGACTGTCCCTAGTGTAATTGCCACTTGAATGTATTGCTATTCAGCCACATTAATGCTTTTCTTCTTCAACAAATGAGGATAGTCACTGTAAAGACAACATGATAATGTACACTCACTGTGAGTGTACATTATCATGTTGTCTTTACAGTGACTATCCTCATTTGTTGAAGAAGAAAAGCATTAATGTGGCTGAATAGAAATACATTCAAGTGGCAATTACACTAGGGACAGTCACTGTGAGATGTCCTCATTTGTGACTGTCCTTACAGTGAGTGTACATTATCATGTTGTCTTTACAGTGAGTGTACATTATCATGTTGTCTTTACAGTGTCAATATATGCATTATTACTTAAACTGAAGAGTACTCTAAATAATATGTCATTGTGGAGTTCTGATTGCTTCCAATTTGATATACGCTTGTTCTACTTATGTATCCAGCATCATGTAAGAAAAGTTGATGCTTTTAAATAGATTCATTTAGCCATGAAATGCCTGTGCATGTTACATACAAGATTCCAAGGCCCAAAACTGATTACTCATTATAATTCATGTACAGAATGATAATCAACCACAACGAGGCATGCGTAGGCGCTGCTTAGATTTTGAGGCATCAGAAGCTCATAGAAGAAACTTGACCAATGGCTCATGGAATGCAACAAACTTATTGCCTAAAACAGGAGCATTGGTAACCACAGATGATGGTTTTGAAAAGAACACTTCACCATCAATGTCACGTGAGGGAACTGCAATTTCTGATGGCAAGTAACTTGTAGTATATAAGAGAGATGCAGGTACAGATGCTGGGAATACATTGCTAATGAACCACATTAATTCTTTTTTCCTTCAACAAATGAGGACAGTCACTTTAAAGACAACATGATAATGTACACTCACTGTAAGGATAGTCACAAATGAGGACATCTCACAGTGACTGTCCCTTGTGTAATTGCCACTTGAATGTATTGCTATTCAGCCACATTAATGCTTTTCTTCTTCAACAAATGAGGATAGTCACTCTAAAGACAACATGATAATGTACACGGGCTGTAAGTGTACATTATCATGTTGTCTTTATAGTGACTGTCCTCCTTCAAGTGGCAATTACACAAGGGACAGTCACTGTAAAGGCAACATGATAATGTAGAGAAACGTTGTCATTTGTATTTTCAACAGTGCCGAGAGAGATTCCCTCCGTGAAATCACAGCTACAATTTCTGAGTACGTTGGGTTTATTTTTCTTTTGCCATTATTATGTAATCTAGTATTCAGCTGTTACAGAGCTAAAATACCCAGAAATGAGGACATATCTGTGTTGAATTTATTGTTAGCGGCTCTGGTTATTTAGAAGTTTAATTTTATTTGTTCATCTTTCAAGCACAAACATTTTATGGACCGTAACATCTTCATTGTTTCGGGTATGCAATGAAACAGCCGTAACTTGCAACTACCTTCACGGTACTTGTGTACATTATCATGTTGTCTTTACAGTGACTGTCCTCATTCAAGTGGCAATTACACAAGGGACAGTCACTGTGAGATGTCCTCATTTGTGACAAGGACAGTCACACATGAGGACATCTCACAGTGACTGTCCCTTGTGTAATTGCCACTTGAATGTATTGCTATTCAACCACATTTATGGGCCCGTTTGGACCCCAGCACACAGTAGCATCTACAGAGAAGAATATCCCAGGTGTAACAAGTTGTAAGAATATACCAACAGTTCTAAGAAGTTCCCTAGCACATAGTAGCATCTACAGAGAAGAATATACAACATGAGGGCAGCCACTGTAAAGACAACATGATAATGTACACTCATTGTATGTGTACATTATCATGTTGTCTTTACAAGGATAGTCATTTGTGACAAGGATAGTCACACATGAGGACATCTCACAGTGATCGATTGTCCCTTGTGTAATTGCCACTTGAATGTATTTCTATTGAACCACATTAATGCTTTTCTTCTTCAACAAATGAGGACAATCACTCTAAAGACAACATGATAATGTACACTCACTGTAAGGACAGTCACAAATGAGGACATCTCACAGTGACTGTCCCTTGTGTGATTGCCACTTGAATGTATTGCTATTCAGCCACATTAATGCTTTTCTTCTTCAACAAATGAGGATAGTCACTCTAAAGACACGATAATGTACACGGGCTGTAAGTGTACATTATCATGTTGTCTTTATAGTGACTGTCCTCCTTCAAGTGGCAATTACACAAGGGATTTGTGTTTTCATTTGTGTTTTCAACAGCGTCGTAACCCTCCGCGAAATCACATCGGGATATAAGGGCAAAACAAACAAGAACGTTGTCATTTGTATTTTCAACAGCGCCGAGAGAGATAAACAAACTTAAAACTCAGACTTAAGAAAGATGAAGGCAATGCTTCAAAAGGCCGATGCCCTAAATACGAGAAAACACAATACCACCATTAAACAATGCCCTAGTCACCGTATCAATGTTGCTAGCTCCGTACCAGTATGCTGACTGCTCACTTTCATCCTATGATAAAGGTAACTTCATTAATCATACTTGAAATGGCAGCATACGAACTAAAGCTGATGAACATTTATAAACTAAAATTTTAAAACTACAGATTACAAATGTAGTAGTTTCATACGAAAAGAACTTGATGTCTGAAATTTACCATTAGAAGTATCCAAAGGAATACCACAGTACTGTTGAACTTGGAGAATCGGAGATGATCTACACGGCAAGGTTCAACAGCTGTAAGGACTGTTACACCATCTTTAGCATTTGAATACATTTTCTCCTTGGCTTCTGGTGGATCCTCAAAGACCCCCAATGATGTTTTCCCTACAATTATCAATTGTTTGTCAGTATGAGATATTAATAAATAAACATTAATCACAATATTAGGCAAACAATGTTCTTGATGTCTGAATCTAAATCACAGAAAGATCTAATAAAGTAGTTCTCAGTTTCACATTAAACTAAGTTTCAATTTCAAATGGTTATAATAATTTTTGCAAGTTATAAGTAGCTAGTTACAGTATATGACATAAAAAGAAAAAAAATCATTTCTATTCTTTTCTTCTTTTTCTCTTTCAACGAAGCTTTTGCACCACACAAATGCATACCAAGAATTTCTCAGGAGGTTTCAAGACCATTGCATACCAAACTTCTTCTCTGTAGATGCTACTGTGTGTCGTGGTCCAAACGGGTCCAAATAGACCTAGTGACTCTAGTAGGTCTCCAAAACCTGTTCTGCAGCAATAACTCTTCAATTTGACAAAGGACCTTATGAACTTATATGTTTTTTGAGTACCCTTTTTGATTTTCTAACAATCCTCCAACTCCCAGACCTTGACTCCACTCCAGCATATCAATGTCCTTATTGAGTCCGCAGACCTAATCCATGCCTTTGGGTGTGGGTTCCAAAACAAGGCATTGAAAATGGGTGCATGAAACCAAGATCAGAGTTTGAAGATGTCCACCATGCTCTAAAGATCTAGATTCAACAAGGTTTGAGGTCCTTTACTTGCCGCTACCCTCTGATCTTGCATAATCCATCAACTCCTAGTCAAGAATATTGAGATTCTTGACCTAGGGCTTGCTCTTGAAATTCTCTGGCTTAGTATCCTATTCCAAAGCTTTTAAAATATGAAAATAAACCCCCTTAACTTGCATTTTACAAAGAACAGAGGATATCCTATGGTTTATTTGCAAGTTAAGGCCATTTGAATGCAATAACCCAAAAAATGAGGGTTTGACAGAACAACAGATAAGAAAAAGGAATAACTTTGATATAAGGTGTCTTGAATCTACCAAATAAACTCTCAAAGCATAAGATATAAATACTCTAACTTCCACACTGGTTTGCCCTCCCTTTCACATCCGTACACTGTACAGTGCTTGAAGGAAATGCACAAAAAAGGCTCTGAAATAGTGGCTCTATCTGACAGAGAGTCCATGCTAGGCTTCATGACTAACCTAGAGCACATTCCTTGTTATGGAGGAAGTTTGAATGGTGAAGAACTTATGGAATGGATAGAGGACCTAGATAACCATTTTGACTACAAGTATCTTATTAATAACCATTTTGACTACAAGTATCTTATGGATAGAGGACCTTGATAACCATTTTGACTCATTTAGTATCTTATTGAGCTTCACTTTGTTTCGAGAATATAGTTTAATATTCTCTACTAAACAAGGCCAACCACGTGAAGGTGGAAGCTCATTTGGCCCCACCCCCCTCCCCCTAACATCACTCTAAATTCCCCGTTAACATCTAACATTCATTCATTCTTTCAATTATTAATAAAATGTAACATTCAATCAATATCACATGATAACATTCATTAACACATTAGATTCGTTAACACACAACATTCATCAATATGAAAATAAACACATAATTCATGAACATTCATTAGCACATAATTAAATTCATTGAGACATAAAATTCAGTCATTATCAATTAAGGTATTTAGATGACAATCATTTCTTTTTTCTCTTTCTAATTTTTTTTTCTATGTAAGCTCTAAGAGGAGCATCAGTGTTATCATCAATACCCCCCTCATCAGTTGTTTTGTTCTTTGTTCTTGATGATCTCAAATTCCTATGCTGCTGCAAAGGGGGGTCCTCTACAATAACAAATAAAAGAGTTAAATTTAAAATATTTAATTATAATTGTTACAAGTATTTAATTATTTTAAAGAACATAACTGTGGCGCTCTTTAATTACCTGATCTGGCCACATCATTTTGTCTAGACTCAACCTCAACATGCTCATGAGCACCGACCCCTCGATCCTCTACAGTTGCTATACAAAATGTTACATTAATCCAAACACCAATTGTAATTACATATAAAAATTTTAATAGCAAATGTATACCTCCACCACTAGGATGCACATCATGCGAACCTTCATTATGCATAGATTGTGTAGAAGGATTGTCAGGCTGCATTCCAATATCCTACACATTGTTATCATTGCTTTCTTAAAATAGATATACTCACTTTATATTAGAACTTAACATCAAATAGACTAATTGGTAAAGTATTCAATTTGAAATAAATTTCATTTAGCTTATTTACCTGTGGCTCAGATGCATCATTATTTGAACCTTGCACACTGATTTCAGCTCGTAGCCGTTCAGCCACGGCTCTATAGCCTTGTTGGAAGCCAATTCTCTTGTCCTCTTCTGTGAGGCATCTATTGAACTCTGACCCCTACATTTTTTCTTGGTATGGTGAATTTTACTTGCATTGTTTGATCAAAAAAAATTTCCTTGCAATATATAAAAAAATTGATACAAGTTTTCATTTACTAATACTTACAACTCGTGCTTGAAGTTTGGAAAAACCACCAGAGCCGAGCTTGTGTGTCCCGTGCTTTTCTAATCTTGCCTTTGTTTCCTTTGATGTGTCAGGCAATCTATGAAAAGTTTGAAATATGTTAGAGACCAGTATAGGAAAAATTTAGAGGTTAATTAGTACATAATTACATTCTCAAAAGTATCACATACCTTGCTCTACTCTCTACTGGCGTAATTCCTTTTTTCATGTCAGCTTTATACTTTCCATCCAAAATCAAACCCTGCCACTCAGCCTCAAGAACACAGGGCGGACGCTCGTGCCTTGGGTTAACCTCTAAATATTTCCTGTACTGGTCCCTAATATACTTCAAACATAAACCAGCTCTTTCAAGGAGCTTGTTTCTCTCGAATGCACGAGGTCCAAAAAGCTGGGTCATACTATGTACAAGATCATCCTTCAACTTTTTATCTTGGTTATTCCACCTTTTAAGTAAAAAAAAACATGTTAGACTCATAAATGAAGAGAAGCTACCTTTAATATAGTTCAAGAAATTGATGAAAAGGAAAACTATTCTAGCAATGATATGAAATCAAAATAGTGGTTTGGGGTTTTAGTTAGGATATGATGTTCCACCATGTACGTATGGTGGGCCCGAATATCCGCAAACACTCGTCACCAAGTTTTCGCCAAAAAATATCATTCCCTACAAAATAATCATGGGATCATTAGTCGATGAAGAGTGATCAAAAACTAAATTACTATTATATCACTATAGAATAATAATAACTTTAAAGTACCTGGAAGTTTGGATACTTTTAAGGGAACGCCTTCATCGTCGCTGATGATCAATACGCAATCCTTCACCGTTCCCGTACTAGGAACACGGGAACATCCAGGAAATGATGTTGCATCGGGACTTGTTGCATCTCCTATTGCAAAAAATGAAAACCATTATCAAATGCCTCCAAGAAATAATACTTCAAGGGAAATAAATTGGTGCAGAGCATCCATGGCACAAACACAATCAAGGGATCTACATCGTAAACACATAACACTTAAACACATAACAAAAGAGAGAAAAAGAGGGATTTATGTACCAATAGATGGTGCAACAGTTGGTGCATTTAGGCTGTGTGTTGTTGACATGGCAGTCGGCAAGACATTTGTGGCTGTCCTGGATGGAGGCGGCGTTGTCATATCATCATGGAAAGGAGCTGAAGAATAAAATTGTTAGAGCATGCATAAATATAGAACGCGTGGACTAGCATGGACAAGATTGTTAGAGCATTAAAAAAAAAGATTGTTCGAGCATGTATTGTCAATGATTATGATAATTCCTATATATATTCAGTGGAAAACACAAGTGGGGAATGGAACATGTGATCTACCTGAACCACTTGCAATACCGGCCTCATCATGGGAATGGGGTTCAAAATTACGCAAATAACTCTGTAAAGACAATGCATCCATATTTTAATTAATGTCATAAAAGAGCATAACATAAAAACCATTATTGAACTCTTGTAATAATTAAAAATTTCATTAATACTTACTTTAAAGTTTTCAGAAGTGCGCAACAACTCAGCTGCCCTGTCTTTTATTTCCTGAGTCTGAGGATGTATGGATACCAAACGTAGAAGTTCTTTCCCAATTTTCTTTAGCAGCTTTTTAATGGAACCGATCGGGTCATCGGTCTCTGCTAAATCAATAAAAAAAGGGTCCACAAGGGGGGACTCCTGAGGGACTGCAGGTTGCTTTCCCTCTCTCCGACCACCGGCCCTCTGTGACAACAATAGTATTAGTATTATCAAAATTACTCCAAAACAATGAAGAAAATAACATTAAAAAAAATAACATTTTGCTTCTATCTAGTTTGCACAATTACAATGAGTTTTACCTGCTCATGTGTAGATGAGCTAGGAATATCGTCACCATCACCTTCGAGCGGTTGCTCCATATTGTGCCCCTGTGTCAAAGATCAAGTATAAAAATGTTAGCCAAAAATTTAATAACTAAATGGTATGTTGGAGTCATTGATTAGAAGTTGGTTTAATAGTATGTACCACCCCCATGATAGTAGCCTCATTTGTATCTATGCGGTTCAAATTGTAATCAATAAGCAGCTCTTCCCCTGCACGTATTGATTTTATCACACAGATGAATACACGATTTCCCTCGCGCGCCTCAAATATGCAATTGGGTTGCTTTATAGTTGACCCAGGTCGTGTACTATTTATAAAACCCGCAATATTCCCTGTTGCTTTTGGCCTTCCATCAATGTATATAGCCACACTTTTACTTTGATTATTGTCTTGCTGTTGTATATAATTTGCCGAGAGTGCATACCTACGCATACTTTTTTTATATTGAACAATATGCATCCAACTTTTGTAATCGTAACATGGTCCAACATACTCCATCAATTCAGAAACTTTGTTGTAAGACACCTTTATGCCATCCATAGAAAATAGGCCCAAACCATGTAATGATGATGGTGCTATGCGATATATCCTCTCATTAACACAAAAATCAGTGTTTATTGGAGGAAGTTCCTTGGGTACCCAATGTTTCTGTAGATGTTGGTACCTCAAGGGCACCTCGATGTCGCCTTTCATCTCATCATCATAAGAACATGACCCCCCTTGAGCAAGGAAAAATTTCATGTGTTTATTGAATTTCCTTCTAGTCCTTTGACCTCTAGTTAATCTCCCTATTCTAGATAAACTGCATGTCTCACTTTCCTCTTCTATTCCTATATTTCCCTCACTCGAGGAAGACACTTCTGACAAATACCTATTTGCTGGTACCTGCAAATGGGAGAGATCTTAGAAGACATCAATCTTACTATTGATAAGTGTATTAAATAGACTTTCTATAAGGTGTATTGACTTATACCTGTCGATCCATGAGACTGTGCGGGATGCTCTTGAAAGGGGTTCAATTTCCTGCAAATGTAATTCAATTATCGTGAGCATAATCACATCATAATCATAATCACATCCATCATAAGCATCACATAAAAATTAAAAACATTAAAACGTACACATTATAACACTTATAGCTTTTAAATAGATAATGAATAAACTATGTAACCATTTAAGACAAATATATTTCTATCAAGAAATGAATATTAAATACATTAAGGATTGATGGCATACCTTTAAATTTCATCATCATCATCCTCATCATCATCATCATCATCATCATCATCATCCTCATCATCGTCGTCATCATCATCGTCCTCGTCCTCGTCGTCGTTGTCGTCATCATCAACATCATCATCATCAACATCGAAATCATCTTCATCATCATCATCAGTAGCAGCATCATCTTTTTCTTCTTCTTCATGAAAATTTGTCTCAGGAACATCATCCAATAATTGTCGATCGTGATCATCATCTACATCATCTTCTACTTCTTCAGTATCTTCTTCTTCCATCGCATTATACTTTATCGGCCTTCCTCTCGGTTCATGTCTAACAACAAATGACCAACCCGGTTTATGTGAAACCTCTGAGTAAAATACCTGTTCACATTGGCTTGGAAGAACATAGGGCTCATCCCCAACTGGCTCAAATGACCTTGTATTAACCATTGTAAATCCATTATCATGTTCAATAACAGTTCTATTAGGATCATTTGGATTAAGTCGTAGCCTGTACCATTTGACAACGAAGAGTACTAATTTGAAGGAACTAAAGTCGCACTCAAATATATCATCCAAAATGCCATAGTATTGATTTTTAGACTCTTGAGGATCTAAGTCATTTCTAGATGAAATATTAGTCACTTGAAAGACTGCAGTTATTCCAGAATCACAAGTTTTCTTCGTGTCATCCAACACTTTGACGCGAAATTTTTAACCATTACAGAACATACCCTTGTGGTGTTTAACCTGCAATAATATGTGAAACATGTCAAAATTATTATATCGTGAGTTGATAAACATACGGGTGATTAATAATTTTGTACGTACCTGGAAATCTCTTAAACCATATGCTAAATCTATTTCCCTTTGCGTAACATTAGAATCTCCATTACGATGAGCTTCTTTAACCAATGAAGATACACCTTCCCATGTTAATGTGTGACCAAAATGTTGACATCGTTCAATCCATACCGTCATCCAATCAAGATTGTTTGCAATATACAAATGTAGTGCATCCCACTCTCGAGCAACTGTACAAAAAAAAATAGATGACTTACAACCGATTTATTTTGAAGATTAAGAAATAATTTATTACAATAACATCTTATAATTTATTACCTGTCACTTTCCTCAATCTACCTTTCCCCATCAAGTACTCCCCTTTGAATTTTTTAAAAGGGTCGAGATCCCAAATGCGATCTACATGGATATTTGAAGCAAACTTAGGAAGATATTCAGTAATGTACACCATAGTCTGGTATACCATGTATCCCTCTACCATAGAACCCTCAGGATGTGCTCTTTGTCGAACCAAAGGCTTCAAATATTTCAAGTGCCTCTCAACCATCCACATTGACCTAGTGTGTGCAGGTCCACACAATTCAATCTCCTCAACTTGGTGTATGAGGTAGTGTTCTTGTGCATTGAAAAAAGTTGGAGGTAGACACTTTTGCATTTCACACAATAAATGAGGAATTCTTCTCTTCCAATAGTTTATATCTTCTTTATGGATTTCTTTAGATGACAACCACCTACATTAAGAGATTCAAGTCACAAAAAATATATAAATACGAGACTTTACAAAATAATATACAATAGATTACATAGCAAGAAAAACAAATCGCGAATATAATAAATATATACAACAAATTGAACAGATATTACTACTTACCTCATGTATTTTCCAAGATCATATATCACTTGTTTGATGTTATTGTTGAAGTGCTCTGGGAGAGATAGAGGTAGCACGTACTGCAGTAATTATAAACCAATCATTTCATTATTTTCTAACATAACATAATGAATAGTACACGTAGTTTATGAATATATTGTAAATACAGAAGAACATAACTTACCTTGATGAAAGTATGCCAATCATGCGTTTTGAGCCCTGGCCCAAATTCACTTTTCTTTGATATGAGATTGCTTATGTTCCTAGCAAATCCTGTGGGAAATCAAATTTTTCGTATGACTTCTTTTATGGCATCACTTTGCTGCTCCGTTAATAACCAAGGAAGGGCACTTATATTAATCTGATCTCTATTGCTATTTGAGTGAATGAAATTCTTCAGTGCATGATTGGATTCATGAATGTCATTACAAATTTTGACAATTTTTTCTTTGTCACACCTTCCATCCAGTATTTTCCACAATGTCTCTGTTATATTCTTTCCAACATGCATAAGATCAAACAAATGCACAATTTGTAGGTCCTCGTAGTAGGGCAACCTACTAAATTGTCTGGGATAGCTTTTTAGTCCCTTTGGAAGGTTGTCAGTAGTGCCTTGACGACCTTCACGATCATCAATTACATAATTAGTAAACAAAAATCACAATAGAAATATATAAATTACAAACATAAACCATTAAGTGGAACGACATTACCTCGACGATTAATTCTATTATATTCCAACTTCCATAGGCGAGGTGTCATTCTTCGTGGCTTTGATGTAGTCTCTTCTTTCCCATTGAAAAGATGTTTTTCCATACTTCGATACTTATGATTCCTGTGGAGGAAGTGTCTGTACTCATCAAACACATGCTTTCCTAAACTTTTTGAATGACGAGATTTCATCTTTGGACCACAAACTGGACATGCAAATTTTCCCTTTGTTTGAAGACCTACAAGATAATGATATAATTGGATTATTAAATATGTTGATTTTTATAATTAGAATTATCATGCGCAACTTGAATTCACTATAACATACCACAAAAATGTGTTAGCCCTGGGGCATCATGTATTGTCCATACAAGTATTGCATGGAATTGAAATTGTCTTTGTCCTATTGGTCTAGACACGTCATACATAGTGACACCGTTCCATAACTCCACCAACTCGTCAATAAGAGGCTCAATATATACATTCATATCTTTAACTTGATATTTACCTACTTGAATGAACAGTAACATTACATAATTATTGTGACCATTTTACTGTAAGATTTGTAAGTACATGTAAATTAATAACTATCAAATGATAAAATACTTGGAACAATCATTGCCACATAATGTGCTCCCTCTTTATTGACATCCACGGAGGAATGTTATTGTTGATAACAAAAACAGGCCACACCGAGCAAACAGATCTCATCTCTCCAAATGGATTGACACCATCCGCTGCCAATGAAAGCCTGAGATTACAAGGTTCTTCTTTGAAGTGTTGCCACTTTTCCTCTATGTGCATAAATGCTGAACCATCCACAGGGATTCGAATAATGTCATCTCGACTTCTATTGCGTGCATGGTAATCCATAAATTGTGCCAAGCTAGTACACCTGAATAATTGTCGCATCCGTAGAATAATGGGGATGTAACGAAGAACCTTGTGAGGCACCTTTTTTGTTATTCGATCTGTTTGATATCTACTCGTATGACATACAGGGCATTGTGTTGCAAATTCATGTTCTTTATAATATATAATATGATCATTGGGACAAGCATGTATTGCTTGATACTCCATTCCAATATCTTTCATAATAGCAGATAATTCTCGATATGAGCGAGGTAGAATATTTGATGGTGGTAACAAAAACTCGCCTATCAATCTACAGCAAAAAATATAAGTTGTTAATATAAACAATATTAGTGGTACATTATTCACCCTTTGTTAACTATAAAGACATATATGACATACCTTAACATACGTGACATTGTTATGTTGGATAAACCATTCATAACCTTCAAGTTCAACAACAACAATACAGCAAAGAGAAGAGTTGTTTGGGAGTCTTTGTATAGGGGCTCGTATGCCTTCTCAAGTAGAGGTACATCAAGGCTATCATCATCATCATGATCAGATCCGCTTGGACTAAATGTGTCATGGATCAATGTATTTATACCATCATCTTCAATTGTGTTTTCTGGTGCATGATCGTCATCTTCCATGGGATCATTATCTTCACCTTGGATATTCGCACCCCCATGTTCCTCCATATCATGTACTTCCCTGGGGAGATCAACCTATATAAAATTGATTAACATAAATAAACCATGATCTTCAACTCATCATCAAGTGATTTCATATGTATATAAATTGTTAAAATGATATAATGAACAACTTACCAGTGGATGATAGTCATGCCCCCCTTCAATGTGACCATTCTCCCTACAATGTCTCTTAACTGTTTTGATTAGCAATCTTCTACGGTTTAAGCCCTTACAAATTTTGCAGGGACAATAACATTTTCCATCACCTTTTCTTTTCAAGTTAGACCACAATCTAGTGATTGTCTCCCTATTTTGTTCTTCACTTATATTATCTGACATGATCGTTCTTTGCAGGAAGCAAAAATTGGGCTATGAAAACTTCGGTCTACAACTTTCAGTGACTAAGCAAAATTGTCAAAAGTACACAAAACATATAAGCTACAAGGCCTTCTTGCTTAGCTCTAGAAGCTCTCTAGCAATCAAAACATATAAGATACAAGGCCTAACAGCAATTTCAAAACATATAAGCTACAAGGCAAGACATATTACATGACATGGCAAAAGGATTAAAATATACATTAGATTAAAAAATATACAATTTTCAAACCTAAGCGCGTGGCTATAACTCGTGCAATGGTCTTCTTGCTTAGCTTTAGAAGCTCTCCAGCAATCAAAACATATAAGCTACAAGGCCTAATAGCAATTTCAAAACAAGGGTCATCAAAAGAACCAAAAACAATGTGTGCAAACAATACCTTGTGAAGTGGTATAGACAATTAGAAGATGCTACTATGTGCTAGGGAACTTCTTAGAACTGTTGGTATATTCTTACAACTTGTTACACCTGGGATATTCTTCTCTGTAGATGCTACTGTGTGCCGTGGTCCAAACGGGCCCATAAATTTGGTTGAATAGCAATACATTCAAGTGGCTTACACAAGGGACAGTCACTATGAGATATCCTCATGTGTGACTGTCCTTGTCACAAATGAGGACATCTCACAGTGACTGTCCCTTGTGTAATTGCCACTTGAATGAGGTCAGTCACTGTAAAGACAACATGATAATGTACACATACAATGAGTGTACATTATCATGTTGTCTTTACAGTGGCTGCCCTCATGTTGTATATTCTTCTCTGTAGATGCTACTACGTGCTAGGGAACTTCTTAGAACTGTTGGTATATTCTTACAACTTGTTACACCTGGGATATTCTTCTTTGTAGATGGTACTGTGTGTCGTGGTCCAAACGGGCCCTTTAAATGTGGTTGAATAGCAATACATTCAAGTGGAAATTACACAAGGGACAGTCACTGTGAGATGTCCTCATGTGTGACTGTCCTTGTCACAAATGAGGACATCTCACAGTGACTGTCCCTTGTGTAATTAAGTATTGTGGGGAAGCATTCTAAATAACCAAAGCCGCTAACAATAAATTCAACATAGATATGTCCTCATTTCTGGGTATTTTAGCTCTCTAACAGCTGAATACCAGATTAAATAATAATGACAAAAGAAAAATAAACCCAACGTACTCAGAAATTGTAGCTGTGATTTTGCGGAGGGAATCTCTCTCGGCGCTGTTGAAAACACAAATGACAACCCGCTTGATTTTGCGGAGGGAATCTCTCTCAGTGCTGTTCAAAACACAAATGACAACCCGCTTTGTTCAAAACACAAATGATAACCCGCTTGATTTCGCGGAGGGAATCTCTCTTGGCGCTGTTGAAAACACAAATGACAACGTTCCCTTTTTTTTTTGCACTTATATCCCGACCAACATAAGGTCCATTTGTAATACAACATGATAATGTACACTTACAGTGAGTGTACATTATCATGTTGTCCTTAGAGTGACTATCCTCATTTGTTGAAGAAGAAAAGCATTAATGTGGCTGAATAGCAATACATTCAAGTGGCAATTACACAAGGGACAGTCACTATGAGATGTCCTCATTTGTGACTGTCCTTACAGTGAGTGTACATTATCATGGTGTCTTTAGAGTGACTATCCTCATTTGTTGAAGAAGAAAAGCATTAATGTGGTTGAATAGCAATACATTCAAGTGGCAATTACACAAGGGACAATCACTGTGAGATGTCCTCATGTGTGACTGTCCTTGTCACAAATGAGGACATCTCACAATGACTGTCCCTTGTGTAATTCAAGTGGCAATTACACAAGGGACAGTCACTGTGAGATGTCCTCATTTGTGACTGTCCTTACAATGAGTGTACATTATCATGTTGTCTTTAGAGTGACTGTCCTCATTTGTTGAAGAAGAAAAGCATTAATGTGGTTCAATAGCAATACATTCAAGTGGCAATTACACAAGGGACAATGTCATGAGCCGTGACATATTGAACTTAGTATAATAATAAAATGATTAGATGATATATAATAATCTATTATTAACGGTATATAACAATAATATATAATTATTATCAAAAGATAATAATAATATATAGTTAGCATAATAAGTAATATGTTAATTAAATAATATTAAAATATTAATAAATAATATAATTATGATTATAATTATAATATAAATTAATAATAAATAATTATTAATAAATTATATATATTATATTATAATAATATATTAAGTAATAATATGAAATCAATTATTGATATAATAATTTTAATATATAAATAATATTAATAAACCTCTCAATATAAAACAATATGTTATCACTATAATAATATTTATTATAATATTATTAATATTACTAACATCATTAATTATAATATTTAATAATAACAATAACATTAATAATAATAATAATAATAATAACGTTTAAAGCAATATCGAATATCTGTAATCGATATACATCTACATTAAACATCTGCATTATCTATCACGATGAGGAACGAAGAAGTGATACAACAATCACTAGTCATTACACATCGATACCATGAGAGGATGATTAATGAACCAAATACTATGAAGTCAAGATCAACATGATATGAATAAGGGATAGGTCGCTATGTGTTTCAGAAGATGTATTGATAAGCAAGAAGGATAACCATTCATATATTATAAATAATCATTAATTGCACAAGTTTAGACAATGACATATCCGATAAAGCAATATCAAACATGAAGACCCGCTAGCAAATATGCACCATCACTTCCTATGTTATCATGACAATAACATAAACTAGATTGAATTCTACTATCTATATCAATAGACACCACATAGGAGGATATCGACTAAAGGATTGAAAGATTATCGATTGTCTGAGATAAACCACATCTTGTAGAAACACAAAAGCATCAGTGATTATATCACAAGCTATTGATGAATGAGGCATCAGTCATGGATAATAAGTACAATGTATCCTTAAGTATTAACAGGAATGGAAGTCAATTTGAAGATCAAACTCCATTACCAGCAATCAACCAATAAATGGACAATTATCAGAAAATGATATCGACTTATATCAGAGTAGAAAGATTGGATATCATCATAACAATATGGGATAAGGCAAGAGTTAATATCGATTGACTAAATACTAATGATAGTTAGACCAAACTAATACAAACACAATGGATGTTAACTACTGGTTGCACTACCAATTAGGGAAGATTACCTTCATAAAAAGATTTGATATTGAGTCAATCTGGGAGTTATCTATGATCAGAAAATAATGAAATAATATTATGTGAACTGTCGGATTATGGAAAGGTGTGCTTAACAAAGGGACATGGAGGAAGAAACAAGACACGTCTCATTCATAGCATCTCTTCATTTGTTAAAGACAATATAAGAATGCATTCTCGTCAGTCACTCAAGGCATCATTAGAACTTTATTTACTTATCCATATTTGGATATACTCAATAGAGCATCTGCCTTTGGCAGTTTGGTTTCAAGTTTATCATTGCAGATCAGAGACAACACCATGATTGCATAGATAGAAAGGATAGTCAGAAATAGCATCAATATTTGAAGTTGCAAGCATATAATTCAGAATCTGAAATAGCAACATATCACTCATAGCGATATTACACATTTTCATAATTACATCACCATATCAGACACAGCAAATACATTGCTGTAAGCAATACTTATTGATTGTATATCGATATTGTTTATATCAGACATACCATCATTATACTATCACTATAAGTGATAGGAAACATCATATTCATAGCATATTTCATATCATTATATCCGACAGTGCTATTAAACATATTGGTATCAATATCATCTTGCACACATATTGTGATTGAATCTGAAATAGCGGTTGATATCTTAAGTAACCTCCATTACTTAGTTTAATTGTAAGTATCTGATAGAGTAAGTCTGAGAAGTGGAGTAATTGTTCCTGTTTTCCAAGTTAGCCAAAAAGGGGACATTACAGACAATCACTGTGAGATGTCCTCATGTGTGACTGTCCTTGTCACAAATGAGGACATCTCACAATGACTGTCCCTTGTGTAATTCAAGCGGCAATTACACAAGGGACAGTCACTGTGACATGTCCTCATTTGTGACTGTCCTTAGAGTGAGTGTACATTATCATGTTGTCTTTAGAGTGACTGTCCTCATTTGTTGAAGAAGAAAAGCATTAATGTGGTTCAATAGCAATACATTCAAGTGACAATTACACAAGGGACAATCACTGTGAGATGTCCTCATGTGTGACTATCCTTGTCACAAATGAGAACATCTCACAATGACTGTCCCTTATGTAATTCAAGCGGAAATTACACAAGGGACAGTCACTGTGAGATGTCCTCATTTGTGACTGTCCTTACAGTGAGTGTACATTATCATGTTGTCTTTAGAGTGACTGTCCTCATTTGTTGAAGAAGAAAAGCATTAATGTGGTTCAATAGCAATACATTCAAGTGGCAATTACACAAGGGACAATCACTGTGAGATGTCCTCATGTGTGACTGTCCTTGTCACAAATGAGGACATCTCACAATGATTGTCCCTTGTGTAATTCAAGCAGCAATTACACAAGGGACAGTCACTGTGAGATGTCCTCATTTGTGACTATCCTTACAGTGAGTGTACATTATCATGTTGTCTTTAGAGTGACTGTCCTCATTTGTTGAAGAAGAAAATCATTAATGTGGTTCAATAGAAATACATTCAAGCGGCAATTACACAAGGGACAGTCACTGTGAGATGTCCTCATTTGTGACTGTCCTTACAGTGAGTGTACATTATCATGTTGTCTTTAGAGTGACTGTCCTCATTTGTTGAAGAAGAAAAGCATTAATGTGGTTCAATAGCAATACATTCAAGTGACAATTACACAAGGGACAATCGATCACTGTGAGATGTCCTCATATGTGACCTTTGTGAAGGCAAGTGCCAATTTGTACCCAAGTTACCAATATTGTGGAAAAAGTGGGAATGAAGCATTTAGGGGTCAAATTGGGCAAAGAAGTGTAGAAGTGGCCTATGTGAGGTCTAAATAGCCTAACTAAGTCATGGTTAGGGTCTTATGGTGTTTGAACAATAAGTTTTGAACCAAAATCCCAAAGGTTGTAACAAGTTGTCAATGTTGTCATTCACAACATTGACAACATTTGTGCAAGGGAGCATTTTCGAGTAAGATGGTTATGTAACTATATGAAACCATTGAATTAGGCATCAGATCAACTATAAGAGGCCTCCATCGATCTGTGCAAAAGGTTGGGGGGAAAAACATTTGGAATTAAGAAGATTTGTAGAGTAACACGGTTTTAGTGAATTCTTGAGTTTTTTTGTTTCTTTGTTTTCAGTTGATTAATGGATTAGATAGCTCGCAGTGTCTATTGGAAAAGTTAGTACAAGTTGTTTTTTTATTCTGTGTTGTGTTTTTTTTGAGTTTTGAAGCATTCCAACTAGTTTGTTAATTCTTTTGTTAAGTACCCTATCATTGGTTTGAACCAGGCAGGTTGAACAAATGGAGTCTTAGCTCATCATTCCATTGTCAATTTTGTACGGGCTCTTGGAATGGGTGAGGAGACTCCATGTACTATATGTTTGGAAGGAGGGGCCCTGGGAAGCTCATTTTCTATGTTTGCAATGATGTCCTAGGTGAGTCAGTTGAGCACAGTTAGGGATGACAAATCATTACAAGAAGATTACAACAAGTTGAATGCATTGGTTTCTTCAACTAAAATCTCATGGAGAGGTAGACACACATCTAAAGAAGCCCCAAGTCAAATTAGAAGATTGGGTGAGTTTCTTTGGCTGCTAAGAAAACAAACTCTTAGTCAGACTGTCCAAGTTGTGTCAAAATACTTGTTTTCAGGCATGGCTGTAGCAGTTGGTGTACAAAAAATCTAGGAGGAGAAGACCTTAGATATCTTGGAGTTCTCAATAAAGGGCATCTGAATCCTAAGCCCTTTAGGTGGCTTAATATAAACAAAAAGGCTTGACAAAGGCCTAATTGCTAGCAGCCTATTTTTGGGTGCAATTGGCATGCATGGTTTGATGAACCGGATTGAAGTACTGATGAAAAGTATAGGTGAAGGAGTAATATTGAAACCAATAGAGGTCCTAGTGGCCAGCCTCTCCATGGAGTAAAGTTCTAGTTGAATGTGTTTCAATTTGTGAAGACAAGACTAGGAGTGTCCTAGTAGCTAGATTGGTATTGAGCAGAGTTCGTTGTATTTCTTGTTGGTGTGCACTAGTTGAAGGAGTGGGATCTTGGGTAGAGATACCTAAAGAGTGTAGGGATAGTTAAGTACCCTATCAAGTCAAAACATTGGCCTAAAGAGACCCTAGTGAAGGATAGGGAGTGAGCAAGACAAAGTGTTACATCAATTAACAAGATCATTTTTTGGTAATTGTGTACATTATCATGTTGTCTTTACAGTGACTGTCCTCATTTGTTGAAGAAGAAAAGCATTAATGTGGTTCAATAGCAATACATTCAAGTGGAAATTACACAAGGGAATATCACTATGAGATGTCCTAAGTGTGACTGTCCTTGTCACAAATGAGGACATCTCATAGTGACTGTCCCTTGTGTAATTGCCACTTGAATGAGGACAGTCACTATAAAGACAACATGATAATGTACACAAGTACCGTGAAGGTAGTCGCAAGTTAGGGCTGTTTCATTGCATACCCGAAACAATGAAGACATTACAGTCCACAAAATGTTTGTGCTTGAAAGATGAACAAATAAAATTAAACTTATAAATAACCAAAGCTGCTAACAATAAATTCAACACAGATATGTCCTCATTTCTGGGTATTTTAGCTCTCTAACAGCTGAATACCAGATTACATAATAATGACAAAAGAAAAATAAACCCAACGTACTCAGAAATTGTAGCTGTGATTTCGCGGAGGGAATCTCTCTCGGCGCTGTTGAAAACACAAATGACAACGTTCTTGTTTTTTTTGCCCTTATATCCCGATGTGATTTCGCGGAGGGTTACGGTGCTGTTGAAAACACAAATGACAACGTTCCTTTTTTTTTTGCCCTTATATCCAAACAACATCGCAATTGCAAGTTAGGGCTGTTTCACTGCATACCCGAAACAATGAAGATGTTACGGTCCACAAAATGTTTGTGCTTGAAAGATGAACAAATAAAATTAAACTTCTAAATAACCAAAGCCGCTAACAATAAATTCAACATAGATATGTCCTCATTTCTGGGTATTTTAGCTCTCTAACAGCTGAATACCAGATTACATAATAATGACAAAAGAAAAATAAACCCAACGTACTCAGAAATTGTAGCTGTGATTTCACGGAGGGTTACGGCGCTGTTGAAAACACAAATGACAACGTTCTTGTTTTTTTTGCCCTTATATCCCGATGTGATTTCGTGGAGGGTTACGGCGCTGTTGAAAACACAAATGACAACGTTCTTATTTTGTTTGCCCTTATATCCTGATGTGATTTTGCGGAGGGTTACGGCGCTGTTGAAAACACACATGACAACGTTCCTTTTTAATTTTGCGCTTATATCCTGACAACGTCGCAATTGCGACAGTGACAAATGTATTGTCGTCGCAAATTGCGACGGTGTCGGGCTATATTTGAAAAAAAAAGGGCAAAACCACATGACATTTGCCTGCCGTCGCAAATGGCCGTCACAATTTCACCCCAAATGTATTAGTGTGTTTAGCCTTGATATTTATTTTCCTACATTCATTTTCACCTATCGCTATCATTTTCCCCTTTGGTCTTAATCTAAAATTTAAAAAAAAATGAAACACAGTGCTATGAAGCCTCTTGACATGTCTACTCCTTTGGACTACATCCTTTCCTTCTTTGGCATTACGCTTTTGTGACTTCTTCTATGCTAACTTTTCTTTTCTTGTCCAAATGTGCTTTACATGACAATTTTTCCCTAGCTTGGGTACCCTTGAGGAGTTTTCCCTTGAGGATTTTTTCCCCTCATTCTCCTTCATTCTCTTGTCTTCCATCTCTTCCACCAACTTGCTAATCACTCTTGTTCTCCACCGTGCTAGACATTGGGACTACATGATATGATCTTGCTTGGGAGTTTGCAATGGAAAAAGAAGCTATCAAATATGCAAAGAACTATCAAAAGTGCCAAGTGCATGGCAACTTAATTCATGCTCTAGGGAGAGATCTGATTCCCTTTATTGCATAATGGCCTTTTCACCAATGGGAATTTGATCTTATAGGAGCTATATATCCTCATTCTTCTAATGGACATACCCATATCATCACAGCTATAGATTATTTTACAAAATGGGTAGAAGCAGTTCCCTTAACACAAGCAACTAGGAAACAGATATCTATGTTCATCTTGAACTACATCATATGCAGATATGGGATCCCTCATTCCATAGTCATAGATAATGGAGGACAATTCAAAAACAAAGACCTAGATGATCTATGTGCTAAATTCAAGATTACACAACATTGGTCTTCTATCTACTATCCTCAAGGGAATGGACAAGCAGAGGCTTCTAACAAGAATCTATTGAAAATATTGCACTGAATAGTTAATAAAATAGGAAGAGACTAACATCTCATGATCAATCCAGCTCTCTAGGCCTATTGAACAAGTATCAGAATGCCCATAGGGGCTACACCATTCACTTTAGTTTATGGGTCTAAAGCGGTACTGCCTATTGAGGTTGAAATCCCATCACTAAGAATCAGAATGCATGGTCTAGTAACTGATGATGACTATAGAGTGTCTAGGTTGCATGAATTTGAACTACTAGATGAGTGCAGACAAACAACATATGATCATCTCAGAGTGTATCAGAAAAGAATGTCTAGAGGTTACAACAAGAAAATCAAACATAGAGAATTTCAGGTTGGCGATCTAGTATTGAGAGAGAATCCTAAAAATCAATCACATAGAGAGGGCAAGGGGAAGTTTGAACCTAACTAGCTGGGTCCCTTTGTTATCACTGCTACTTTTAGCTTTGGAGCCTATCAACTCTCAACAATTGAAGGAGAACAACTCCGAGAACCAATCAACATTCTCTATCTAAAGAAATTCTATGCCTAAGTCATTCAGTCTATGGTAAAATATCCTGAAAAAATCTTTAAAATCAGAAAAAGTTCTGAAAAAATGAACATCTTGGTGAAAACCTAGTAATGGGCACCTTGATGATTCACAAAAACATAAAAAAATATCAAAAATACAAAAAAATTAAAAAAATGAAAAATATCAAAAAACTTGAAAAAATGAAAAATATAAAAAAATGAGAAAAAGAAAAAGTGCCTTGGTGAAAACCTGGAAACAAGCACCCTGGTAGCAAAAATAGAATCTCTACCAAGATGGTGAAAACCTAGCAAACGGGTGCCACTTATTCAAAATGCTCCATCTATTAGTGCAATCTTGGTCTTTCCCAGCTTTCAGTCTTGCTTTAGTTTGTACATATTTCTTGGTTTGTTCCCACATTCTTGTTTTCAATAAGTCAGTCTGTACCCCAATCAGCTCAACCATCTGTATCCTATCAATGTTCACACTTGGGGGCAATCAATGTCATATCCTATGGCCTCCAATACATCTTAGACGAGTCATTTCCAGTCAGAATCCTTTGAAGCTTCATCCGAGTCAGTCAGTCAGTCTCCTCTCCAGAAAAGATTTTACATCTACAACAATGCAATCAAACACAAACTGAAAACAATCTATGCTTTTACATGCTTTTATCTCCTTGTATGCTTACTGATTCACATTGAGATTTTTGTATATTGTGTCCCTTTGAGCTCTTCGATGATGTCCTTTAAAGGATTTAGGGAGTGATGACTAGGGGCATAATCTTTTCTTTGTCTTCTACTTATATGTGAAAATCTAACAACTTTAGAAAATTTGGATTGAAATGGTGTCTGTCTGTAAGAGCCTTTATCTTGAATTGGATGGCCATGCATAACTCGACCATTGATACCCATAAAATTCAAGGAAGTTTGATCTAACTATTGTATTTTTGAGTGAATTCTTTCTCCTACTGTGAAACATGATCTTACCTAAGGATGTGAATGATAAAGGGTCACTACGGGTAATTCACACTAGACTTAGAATGATCTCTTGACTGTTTGATGTGTTTGTAACGCAAGGTGTATTCAGGTCATCATGATGTTTATGTTCTAATTTTTATACAAATTGCTATATCAAAATGGACATGATATTCAGGTCATCCTGGCGTTTGTGCTTTGGTGCTTATATCTAATGTGACATTTCGAACATAAAATCAATATTCATATGTCCATGGTTGTCTAACCAGTGGGTGTTGTATTGATTCTTGTGCATACAAATCAATATTCATGTCTATAGTTTCCTAGCTAGTCGGCATTGTATTGATTTATCTGATTACCTAAAAATTCAATGATGATAAACGACCGACACATGATCAGTGACGAGGTCCTAGGTCTTAGGTTGCATTTCATTCTGCATTTCATTTTTTACACTTTGCATGATCTCACAATGGTTGGATAAACTTCAAAGCTTAAATGATTCTTCAATCACATCTTCAAATCTAACAAGAGCTAAATCCTACAAGAAGGTTCCTCCAATGAAACAGCAAGTAGAATCCTTTTTCAAGATAAAAAATGAAATCTAAGATCATTTATATTGTAAATTGCTTGCATAATCGACCTTCAATCATCACAAAAATCTAAAATTCAACTTAACTGATTATCTTACATCAAACTATCAAAATTTCAACTTGGTCAACTATGGTCAACTCATGGTTTAACCTAGTCAAACTTGGTCTTCTGGACCTCTAACCAATGTAGAATGTGTTCTCGAGCGTGAATAACCACTTCTCAAATCAATTAACATGCTTCTAAACCATTTACCACTAACTTTTCTTGTCAGATTTCAATTTTAATCCCGAAGGGGGCATGGTATTACACATCATTCAAAGTCTGTGAATCTAAAATCTAAAAATTAAACCTTTCCTCAGTGATCAAGACAAAAACCATGTCTAGTTACTGACTCATCTAAAGTCCTCATCGCTTGGGGAAAATCTATCATCGCTTGGGGCATATTAGATTCATCGAGATCCATATCAATCTGGTATCCTAATCTATCTTGTATACTGTATCAACTTTTCATAACCATCAGTTCATTAGTGTTATTTCCTTGGTTCTTCATAACGGAAGGGTTCAGATGTGATACCAATGTCATTCTTATTGACAATCAGGTCTGGAATCGGTCACTCACTTCTTCATAATCATAAGGTTCAGAATCAGGTGTTTTGGTACTTTTTCGTAATCATCAGTTCATTGTTGATATAGCTAGCATCATCTCGATTCCTGGTCATTTTGGGCCTGGGTCAATATCTCTCTTTCCAATCTTTCAATCAGTTTCTATCTCAGAATCAGTTAATCTTTCAAATCTTTCAAATCAATCTCAAACATCTTTATCATACACATACTATTCTTTGAACCACTACACTTTGCACAGTGATTCAAAGAGGGGCAAAATGTAATACCCCAAAAATTGGCTATAGGTTCATTAACCTCCTACATCAACAATTTGAGTGAAATCGACATCAAAGTCCTAACCTAATACACATCTGCACATTATCGAATCCTAATTGATTATCCTCAATTCTGCATCGGGAAGTATTCTTAAAAATATTCCTAAATTATCATAATTATTCTTAATTTAATGATTATTTGGTGATAAATCTTATTTATCCTAAAGTTTGATTAATTGAATATTCTGAATAATAATTAATTAGATTTAATTATGCCACTTAATTATTTAATTCAATTTAATTATATTTATTCTAAATTGTATTATTTAATTTTGACAATAAATCAAAAATCTTATGAATAATTGATTAAATTCTTATTTAATTAATTAAAGTCAATTGTCAAATTTAATGATATAGTTTTTGAATGAAATTTTGATTTAATAATTGACTAACCCATAAATCAATTATTTTAAATTTAAAATCAGTTAAGTTGAGGATAATTCACTTTATTTATTTTATTAATTCATAATTAATTGTGCACATTCAAAGAGCAGTTAAACTTTGAATCAAAAAATCAATTCAAGTTATTCTAAAATTAAACTCAACCCTATTTTGAGTTGAAAGCGGATCTCAACTTCTGATTCAAGTTAAAAAGCTATTCTTGCATGATTTTGCATGATTTTGTGAGTTAATCATCTCTGATTTCTTGTTGACTCATTAATCAGCCTAAGTTCATCAAGAGTGATTTATGGCTTTTCCCATGCACCTCCAAAGCCCTAGATTTCTATAAAATCAAGGCTTCAGCTATTCATATTGATCCACGATCCATGAAATTGCATCCTCACGCTGGCGAATTGGTGATCGAAGAATCCATCTTTGCGAATCAAAGGTTGTTGTGAGATTTTCATTATTTTTGAGCATTCATATCATTTAGCATATAAATTCTTAGATCAATTGCATATCATTTCAATTTCATATAGAATAGATTCATATCAGTTTTCTTCGTCATAATTGCATAGAAAATACAAAAATATAGATTAATTTGCATTCATTTCATATCTAGATTCTACATTCAAATCCTTCATTTAGGTGTCATCAAGGTCACTAGTCTTGGTCTAATCTAATAATATCATACTCGCACCTACTAAAAGGTAGTAAATGGCCTGGTTAGTTTAGTTTCCATTTCATTGCAAATTTTGATTTTTGCTAACCTCTAATATTTTACTGAAGTGTTGTGTCTACAACTAGGTACAAAATTCACACACACACATTCCTTATGTTGAAAAGTCAGATGCTACATCTACTTCTTGAGCCAAACAAGGATTGTGACTCTTTGGTTTTAAAGTGGTTGAGATGTACAGTGTATTTATTGCAGGGACAACCATGAAGAAATGGTGATCAGATTTGTTTGAAGAGATCGAGGAAAAGATTGAAGACATCAACTGAGGTGGCTCGTTTACAAAATATCAGTCCAAGATCTGATCCAGGCATTTATTGTAAATCGAGTAGGGTTTTTGTAAAGTTTTAGGGTAAATTTTTGTAAACTCTAATATGATCGATAGCTTGTTGCATTTCCTTGTATATAAAAGGATTTTTCACGATCATATTAGGCATTGAGAGTCTTAGGTGTTGAGAAGATAGAAATTTTGAAACCCTAACCCTCAGTCGAGAATTGTAATATTTTGTATTATTTCTTGTCAAGTAATAGAGAAAAAGCACAGGTTGATACTATTATTTAAAGGCTTGCTACTCAGCATATATTGTATACAAATGATCAAAGGTTATACTTAATATAAATCTCAGGTCTTTACATCTCCTTCATGTCAAATCTGTGAATTTATGAGTCTATAAGAGACTTATGTGTATGTATTTTTGCTTTGAGTTCTGATCTAGGGTTAGATTAAATATTTCTCAAAGTTGCATACATGTTCATTTAATTTTCATGAGGATTGTTTGCAAGTAGGAAAGAGTTGGAGTATTTGTATTTATGTTCATGAGCTAAGTTCTTCAAGGATCTTTGTATTTGCTCTATTTTCTTGTGTTATTTTCCCAATGAATAAGGCACTGGCCTATGTAAACATATCTTTATTTTATGAGGAATGATTGAAGTCATTATAGTCAGAAACACAGTAATCAAAACTAGTCATTTAATTTCATTTACTTTAAAAAATAGTTGTCCTACCCAGTGATAGAGAGTCAATGAATAATAGGTTGTTATTTAGTACTTTCTCACTGATATCTATTGTTAGATCTAGTATCAAGTTAGGAACATAATTATACCTATTGGATCAGGTGTACCCACCTTGGGTTTACAGAGCCAAAAGTAAAGAGGGCAGTCTTGTCCCTACAGTTGGTCTAGTTACTTATAGATTTCTCATATTTGGAACTAACCCCTCCTTAAAATTAGTCTTAGGTATATTGGTATCTCATGCAGTGTAAAATATTTTCAAGAACCAACAAAATGGTGAATCTTGTTAGGAATGAATGCTAAATTTTTGGCAGTCATTCTGTAATAGTTGTTGTTGCATTCATTACTATGATTGTCATTGATGTCAACACAGTGATTTACCGGAGACTTGCAAAGAAGTAGATAGAGTTTGAATTAATGCACATGGGATATTGCAGTTGGAGCTATGCAATGTTGAGGATATACTTTTTGATATGTTATATGTCTATGTTTAAGAGCACAAATAGTAATTCATTTTTTCATGGAAGTTATGAGCATTTTGGTGGAAAAAGTATTCAGGCAGTGTTCCTGAGTAGCAATTTGTGGAAATTAGATAATATCTCCTAATCGGGATAGAATCTAGTTTTGTGTAGTTAAAGGGAAGTTGAAGACACATTTTTAATAATGTGGATGATAGCACAAACTTTGAGGTCACACGAGTGAAGAATTATTATATTTGGAAGCTGACAGTTTTGTGTAATTTTGATGTAGCATGTGGAAACTTTTATTTTGTAATTGTATGCCGACTCATTTGTAATTACTTGAGTGTGGTATAAAAGAAGGAATGTTTTTCCTTGTTGTATTGTATTGGATGAAAATGAAGTAAATAAAAGAGCTAAATGTGAAAGTGAATTGTGAAGGAAGACAACAAAGTACAGAGATCTGAAATTGAGATCTGGTGTAATAGTGAGTGCGGTTTGGTAAAGTCAGAGAAGAGGTAACATATTATTCTATTGAGTAATACAAATATTATTTGGATAGTGTGTTCAGTGATCTTACCATGAAGCTGTTTGGGCAGTGGGTCCTTCTATCTTCTATAACTCTTAATAGGGTTAGAATCTTTTAATAGGGATTCAAAATCTCCTAACAAGGATTCATATGTACTGAATGTATTTCAGAAGACTCCTAATAGAGTCCAACTTTTCACAAGGAATATTCATATTAGTGCATCTTTTGTGGGCATCATTCCCACCGGAGTTTACTCTTTGATCAAGAGGTTCCCTAGTCAACATAACTATCTAATAATTAATTCAATCCCCCCTCTTAGTTATCTTGGTGGACTTTGCTCTCTAACAATTGGTATCAGAGCAACAGGTCCTTGAGAAAGAAGTTTAACAACTTAAGGAGATCCATGGCGAATTTCAAGAAAGAAAGACCTAAGTTTGATGGAGTAAATATTGATAGCTAGAAACAAAAGATGAAGACACACCTACTGTGTTTAGGACCAGGTTATTGGTTGATTACAAAGAATGATAAGACTATCATTGAAGAGGACAATCTTGAAACATGTACTGCTAATGAGAGAGATCTCTTCATGTGTATCATACTTGCAAGAGAAGTACTTTTGACAGCCCTTCTGGAGAATGAGTATAGTCAGGTAAAATGTTTGAAAAAATCTCATGAAATTTGGAATGCATTACACTCTACTTTTGAAGGTGATGAACACGCAAAAAGAGTTAGATTACATAATTGGATATGTGCATTTGAAGATATAAGAATGTTGGAAGATGAATCTATTAGAAGCTATATTGGTAGAATGTCAGAAATTGTTACAGGTATAAAATCTTATGGAGGAACAAAGACAAAGAATGAAGTGATATGGAAAATTTTGAGAACATTGACTCTTGTATTTAAGCAGATAACACAGATGATTGAACAAGTTATACCTTGTACTACAAATTTTACAAGAGAGACTCTTCTTGGAAGATTAGAAGCAATAGAAATGAACCTGAGGTTATCAAGAGACTTACCTAGAATGGAGACAACATTCAGTGCTCTTAATGTTCACCCTACTTTTTCAAGAAGTATCAGTGTGAGTAGAGATTATGCTGGCAGCAGCAGATCTAGAAATGAAGAAGACAAGAAGATTGAAGAAGGTATTTCCTTGCTTCTGAAGAGAGAACCAGACGGTAAGAAAAATTTTAAATGTTGGACTTGTCAAGAATATGGTCATTTTGCATCTAAATGTCTTAAGAGAGTTAAAAAGTATAGAAACAATTTCAAACTTAGAAGATCTGAGGAATGTTATTATGTTAATGATGAAGATCTTGAAGCTAGTATAGAGAGAACTCTAAGTGAAAGTGATACTGAGAATAATGATGACATAGGATTTGTAGCAATTAAAAAAGAGAATCCTAAAACTAATGTTAAGGAAGGAAAAGCCTTTGTTTCTCAAGTTGAAAAGAAAGTTGATTGAATTATAGACAGTGGTTGTTCACATCATATGACTGGAGACATGAAAAAGTTCATAAAGTTTAACGAATATGATGGAGGAGTTGTTAGAGTTGGAAACAATGCACCTTGCTTGATTAAAGATATAGGATCTATTATTCTTGATGGAAAGACTAATACTGATGATGTTTATTTTGTGGATGGATTGAAACATAATCTTTTGAGTGTTGGACAGTTAGTTGATAAGGGATATCAAGTTTGGTTTACTGAGAAAAGTTGTGTGATAAAGGATAAAGATGGAAATCTAATTGGAACTGGAGCTAGAACTAGAGGTAATGTATTTTAGTTGAATCCTACTAAGATGACATGTTTGATTACTAAAATTGATGACAGTTGGTTATGGCATAGAAGGTTTTATCATATAAACTTTGACAATATTGTGAAAGTAAGTACTACACTTGCAGTAAGAGATTTACCTAAAATTATGAAGCCTACTAACATGTTTTGGAAACAATGTGTGATGGCTAAACAGAAGATAAGTTATTTTCCCAGTAAGAAGTTTACATTTGCAGAAAAGCTAGAAATTATTCATACATATTTGAGCGGTCCTACCAGGACTAGAGGATTCTATGGAGAAAGGTATTTTATGATTCTTGTTGATGATTTTACAAGAATGATGTGGATTGCATTTCTTAAAGAAAAGTCTGAAGCATTTGATAAGTTTAAGATTGTTAAGAATAAAGTTGAGAATGAATCTGGAATGAAGATTAAATGTTTGAGATCTAATAGAGGTGGAGAATTTACTTCTAGAGAGTTTAACACCTTTTGTGAAGAAAATGGCATTAAGAGACAGTTCTCAGCCCCTAGAACACCTGAACAAAATTGTATTGCAGAAAAAAGAAAGAAATCAGTGACTGAAGTAGCAAGAGCTATGTTATTTGAGAATGATTTGGTGAAGATATTCTAGAGAGAAGCAGTGAACACAACAATGTATACAATGAACAAAGTACAAATCAGAGCAGACACAGACAAGACACCCTATGAATTATGGTTTGGACATACACCCTCAGTTAAATATTTTAGAATCTTTGGAAGGAAATGTTATATAAAGAGAGATGATGATATTGAAAAGTTTGATCCTAGAAGTGATGAAGATATATTTCTTGAATATTCATTGAAATGAAAAGCCTATAGATGTTACAATAAAAGACCTAAGACTATTGTTGAAAGCGCAAATGTTAAAGTTGATGAAAAGTTCAAAATTCAAGAAAGAATGCTTGATTATGAATCAGATGAAGAAGCTCATCCTAAACCTAACACTAGATCTACTGAATTATTTTATGAGACTGACAGTGATTTGTTGAATGAAAGCCATAGTGAAGTCATTGAAGAACCTAAACCTGAAGTGAGATCTGAGACAGTGACACCTAACAAGAGTTTATCAAGAAATCATCCAATTGGGCAAATTATTGGAAGCATCAAAAGAGAAGTTCTAACTCAGAATAAGGTTTTTGATTTCTCAAATTGAACCTAAAACTACTATTGAAGCTTGTGAAGATGAAAGTTGGACTAATGTTATGAAAGAAGAACTAGATTAGATTGAAAAGAATAAGACATGGGAATTGGTCCCTAGACCTAAAGATAAGAATATTTTTGGAACTAAATGGGTATTCAGAAACAAGATGAATGAACAAGGAGAAGTAGTAAAAAATAAAGAAAGATTGGTATGTAAGGGATACTCACAGCAAGAAGGAATTGACTATGAAGAAACCTTTGCACCTATTGCAAGAATTGAAGCAGTGAGAATGTTTTTGGCTTATGCAGCTTACAAGAAATTCAAAGTATATTAGATGGATGTGAAGTCAACATTTCTAAATGGAGAATTGGAAGAAGAAGTCTACATTGAGAAGCCTAAAGGTTTTCCTTTGACTCAAGAAGGAGACATGGTATGTAAACTGAAGAAATCTTTATATGGACTAAAACAAGCACCTAGAAATTGGTATGCAAGATTGGACAAGTATTTGTTAAAGTTGGAATTTACAAAAAGAACAGCTGATAGCAATTTGTACACAAAAGAAATCGAAAATGGTTTGTTGGTTATAGTTATTTTTGTCAATGACATTATTTTTGGAGGAGAAGATGAAGCTAGTGACAAATTTGCTGATGAAATGAAGACTGAATTTGAAATGAGTATGATTGGTGAAATGAAATACTTTTTGGGATTGTAGATGACACAGAACAATGATGATATCTTTTTAAGTCAGACAAAGTACCTGAATGACTTGTTGAAAATATTTGGAATGGAGAATTGTAAACCAGTTGGACCACCTATGGTAACTGGACATAAATTATCTAGCACAGATGAAACACCGATAGTTGAACAGAAGAAATATAGATCTATGATTGGAGGATTGTAGTATTTGACTCATACAAGACCTAATATAGAACATTCAGTTGAAATTATAAAAAGATTTCAAGCTGAACTTAGAGAATCACATTATGCAGCAGTAAAGAGGATACTGAGATATGTAAGAGGCATAATGGACTATGGATTGTGGTATGAAAAATATGATGATTTTACCCTATGTGCATATACAGATGCTGATTGGGGAAGTAGTGTTGATGATAAGAAAAACACCAGTGGTGGAGCATTTTTCCTGGGAGGAAGATTGGGTTCTTGGTTAAGCAAGAACCAAAATTGTATCTCACAAAGCATAGCAGAAGAAGAATATGTAGCAGCAGCAAACAATTGTAACCAGATAATTTGGATGAAGAAAATGTTGAAGGATATTAGAATGAAGTTTGTTGAACCTATAGTCATACATTGTGACAACACCAGCACAATTAGTATGTCTAAGAACCCTGTATTACATTCTAAGACAAAACATCTAGAGATTAAGTATCATGTTGTAAGAGAGAAATTTGCTGAGAAAGAAGTCAGACTTGAGTACATAAGTACAAAGGAGCAAATAGCAGATATATTTACAAAGCCTTTGCCTAAGGATACATTTGAGTATCTGAGAGGTATGCTTGGGGTTATGCCCCAGCCTACTTTTGAGAAGTGATGCAGTTGGTTGCATCCATCCAGTGGTATATGAGCCTTATCTTTCTTCTAGACTGGATGTTGGTACTTCCTCTATGGGAGAGTATGTGTATCTAAGCTGAGTCATGAGGACTCTAGTGAATGTATTTTTTGAATAGTTTCTTTTGACATTTAAGTTGTTATTGACATAATGATGAAATTTCTATCATTGATGTCACTGGGGGAGAAGTGTACATGAAAAAACTATTTGTACTATCTGAATAGGAAAATGAAGAAAGATTTGATTGATGAAGAGGACTAGAAGCAGAAGTGTTGCAGTTTTGGATTTTTGGAATATTGGATGTTTTTTTTATCTATGTTGCCATCAATGCCAATGGGGGAGATTGTTAGGAATGAATGCTAAATGTTTGGAAGACATTCTGTAACAATTGTTGTTGCATTTATGACTATGATTGTCATTGATGTCAACATAGTGATTTACCGAAGACTTGCAGAGAAGCAGACAGAGTTTGAATTAGCGCATGTGGGATATTGCAGTTGGAGCTATGCGATGTTGAGGATATACTCTTTGATATTTTATATTCTATGGTTAAGAGCACAGGAAGTAATTCATTTTTTCATGAACGTTATGAGCATTTTGGTGGAAGCAGTATTCGAGCAGTGTTCCTGAGTAGCGATTTGTGGAAATTGGATGATAACTCCTAATCAGGATGGAATCAAATTTTTCATAGTTAAAGGGAAGTTGAAGACACATTTTTAGTGATGTGTATAACAGTGCATACTTTGAGGTCACACGAGTGAAGAATTATTGTATTTGGAAGCCGATAGTTTTGTGTAATTTTGATGTAGCGTGTGGAAACTTTTATTTTGTAATTGTATGCCGAATCATTTGTAATTACTTGAGTGTGATATAAAGGAAGGAATGTTTTTCCTTTTTGTATTGTAGTGGATGAAAATGAAGTGAAGAAAAGAGCTAAATGTGAAAGTGAATTGTGAAGGAAGACATGCGAAGTATAGAGATCTAAAATTGAGATCTGGTGTAACAGTGAGTGCGGTTTGGCACAGTCATAGAAGAGGTAACATATTATTTTGTTGAGTAATACAAAGATTATTTGGATAGTGTGTTCAATGATCTTACCCTAAAGCTATTTTGGCAGTGGGTCCTTTTGTCTTGCATAACTCTTAACAGGGTTAGAATCTTTTAACAAGGATTCAAAATCTCCTAATAGGGATTCATATGTATTGAATGTATTTCATAAGACTCCTAATAGAATCCATTCTTTCATAAGGAATATTCATATTATTTTGTGGGCATCATTCCCACCAGGGTTTACTCTTTGATCAAGATGTTCCCTAGTCAACATATCTTGTGTCATTGTGTTATTGTGTATGAATATCTTTCTATGGTTGGTAATTATATTGCTTACATGGTTTAATGTTGTTGAAGTTGATAAAAGTTATAATTATCTAATAACTAATTCACCCCCCCCCCCTCTTAGTTATCTTGGTGGACTTTACTTTCTAACAACTCTACTAGGGAAAGTATAGAGTTTGTGTCAAATAATGCAGGTACAAGTTGAGCTGGACTCCTGGCCTGCTTATTTAAAGTTTGTTAGTTACCATTGAACACACAGTGTTGTTTCTTTTTCTCTAAAATTTGCCTACTCTTTCTTATTGTTTTCCTTGATCACAAGAGGAATATCTTATAAAGAATCCTAGTTTACTTGGGTGGTGACTCAAATAGATCTCTATATGAGTGCTAATTAAAAAATCATTTTGTTACAATGAGTTTCAAGAATACAAGGTCCTAGAGAAAAGAACATCCAAAGGAAATTTTGGAAGGTGAACTTCCAACCACATCTAGACGTTGTCAAATTAGAAGAGAGAAGAGTACTGATGATATGTCCTTTGCATGGAAGTAGAAGGGAAATTCAAGACAAGAAAGTCTTTCCCGTCCTAGCCAGGAAGGAAATGCCTCAGAGTATGAAGAGGCTATTGACTTAGGTTTGAACCAATATGAGGACTATTATTTTCCTTCAAAGAGAGAGGGTGAGAAATTATAATATAATAAGAAAATAGTCCCTAATAAATAGCATGGAGTAGAGAGGAGGTCTAGAAGCAAAAGTAGAAATAGACAAGATTTTGTCCCTCCTTTCACCCTTGGTTCTTCATTAATCCAAGGTCTCCATGAATCCCAAGATCGGCAAGAAGAACCCCAGGCACACTAGGCTGAGTCTAAAACAACTTTACCAGATTTTGAGGAATTTTTTTAAGAAGTATTTTAATTAGAAAGGAAAATTTGTGAGAAAGTAGCTATTAGGAAAAGAAGAGAAAAGGAAAAGGAAGAGAAAATCAGACATGCTATGATAAGAGCTGAGCAATTGAAAAGACAATTGTTAGACCTTAAAGCCATAAATCATGTTCCTATGCCTGAACAAATGAGGGAGCAACCCATTATCCAAGAGATTTTTGAGATAAGAAACCCCAGGGATAGAGGTAAACAAAAGGTTATAGGAGTTTCAATTGATGAGCCCCTAAGCCCTAAAGATCCCATAGACCAAGTTTTAAGGTAGCAAGCTGACCTTGAAAAGGCTAAGAGGGAAAAGGAAACGTTGGCCAAGGAGTTGGAAAAGGCAAAATTGGAAGCTACGACTCTAGAAATGAGAAAGAAGATAGATTTTCTCAAACAATCTGCAGGACCTACTAATGTTGCTACCTCTTCTTTAACACAAGGAGTGAATTCTACTAATATTGCTAACCAGGTAATAAGTATTCCTCCACCAGGTGGACTCAAGATTTCTGCTATGTCAAATACTAATGCATCAACATCCCAAGGTGTTGGTTTGTCTAATGTAGGGCCAATTCATGAAAGATGTAAATAGTTGGTTTTTAAAGGCATTCCTAGATACCCCAACCCTATCCTTGAAGAGATTAGAAAGAAGCTTCCAAAGTTCACTGGTAGTAATGTTATCACCTGTGAAGAACACTTTAAGAAGTTCATTGATGTGATAGATGATTACAACATTGTGCTAGATGATGTAATAATGAAGTTGTTTGTACAATCCTTAACTGAAGATTCAAGGGATTGGTTTAGGGCTTTACCACATGGTAGCATAGGTTCATGGGATCAGCTGAAACATTTTTTCAAGGAACAATATGGTGATAAGACAAATGAGGGATTTATGTTAAATGAATTTAATAACATTAAGAAAATTTTCAATGAGGATGTTATTGAATTTAATACCAGGTTTTAGAAGGCCATGCATAAGCTCTTGCAAGTTATTAGGTTGGATGATAGGGTCTGTCTTGTCACTTATTTAAATTCCTTTGATTCTAAGATGGGATACCTTTTAAGAGATAAGAATCCAAGGAATATTGAAGAAGTTTATAAGTTGGCTATAAATATAGAGAGTAATCGTAGAATCTTAGGGAAATTGGGAAGAAGGGATGATAAAAAGTTACAAATGTTGAACAGAAAGGAACTAGGAAAGCCTACAAGTGCAAAACCAAAGGATGATGATAGTTTAAAGCATATTTTAAAAGCTATAAAGGATTTTAAGCCTGGTGAAAACAAAAGCAATAGGGTTGCAGGTAATGACAAGTCTGCGTTTAACAATTTTAGAAAGTTGCCAGGGATGCAAAATTATCCTTATAATACTCAATGGAAAGATGGGAAACCTATACTCCCAGAAAGAAAGGATAAACCAAATGACAGGACCCCTAATCCATTGCAAAGGAATTCAATGAATATGGTTGAAGAGGTCCCATGGTGTATTGTATGTCAATCACCACTGATCCTAACTATTATGTCATATCCTAGAGTGTCTCTATACAAGAAGAACAAGAGTGTAATGAGGAAGAGCCCTATGATGACCAGGGATGTGGTATGACTTCCTCCCACCTTTAGGATGAAGTTGATTCTACCGAGGAAGATGAGAATCAAGATGTTTAAAATTCCCAAGTTAGAAATGAATCATAACATCAGCAAATTTTTTGAGATGAGGAAGATGATAAATTAGATAATATCCAGTTCAATGCCTTAAAAAATGAGGAGACAATTGTTTTAAGGAGGCCATCTGCTGAGGAAATAGTTTTGATAATAGCAGATATGATTACCCGGGCTAAGACAAGTTACAGTCTAAGAAATAGAGTAGTAGGTGACCCAAGTCAGAAGCCTACTAGTATTTTTTTTTTAAATAGAAAAAGATGCTAAGGTACCCCAAAACAAACAAAAGGGGGTCAATACTATTAGCAAGGTCAAAGTGAAGAAAAATGTTAAACCTAACATTATTTATAAAGTAAAGACTAAAACCTCAGAGGAGGTTGTTCCCCCTTTACAGAAGGAGGTTAAAATCTAGACTAAGGAACCCCCAAATACATTCACACAGAATGATGATAAAGAGACTGCAAATGTGAAACAGGGTGTGTTTCATTCAAAATATGTTCCAATTGATATGAGTATGTTACTATCATAGATTACTGTTAAGGTCCCTTTGCTGGAGATGATGAGGATAGAGGAACATAAAGAAAAGGCTCTGAATTGGGTGAATCGTGTAGTATCCATAGATACCCAAAAGACAAAAAGGATTGATAAACAAGTGGAAACTTTGAATGATGAGAATGAAGGTCATAATGAAGAAATTATCTCTAAAATTCCTCAAATTTATTTGGACACAAATATTGTTAGTACATTGGTAGGTATAGTTGATCCTTTCTTTTTAACCTTGTTGATAAATGGAAAGCTATTAAAAAATTGTATGATTGATTCAGGAGCATGAAACACTGTTATGCCAATGGAAGCTATGAAGTCACTAGGGTTGAAGGTGGATACTCCACATGGGAGATGTTAGGCTATGGACTCAAGAGAATTACTAGTTGTGGGTACTATCAAATCTTTACCTTATAATTTGGCAGCTTACCCTAGCAAACAATTGACCATGAGTGTTTTGGTTGTTGATATTCCTCCTCAGTATGGGATGTTATTGTCAAGAAAGTGGAGTGCTTCTATGGGAGGCAACAACCAATGTGATTTATCATTTTCTACCTTTAACTTTGAAGGACAAAATATCAAGGTTTCCAAGGAACCTAGGACCCCACACATGATTGAGGAAGAAGAGGACACCATGAACTGCTTTTTAGATATTGACATTAATGCTTTCATAGTCCAGGATAAGGAAATAGAGGAAGATGTTGAATCTTCCCTTGTATCAAGTGTCCAAGAGGAATGGACTAACCTTGACAATCTATGGACTATGTATTTTGATGGAGAAAGCTCAAAAGAGGGGTCTACTATTGGAATATTGCTCATATCTCCAAATGGTAAAAATTTCAAATTCTCTTTCACTTCACTATTCTCATGTACAAATAATGTTGCAGAGTATGAGGCTTTGTTAATTGGCCTAAGATTAGCATCAAGACATGGCATAAAGTGCTTAAAAGTGGTGGATGATTCTAAGTTAATAGTTTCTCAAGTTAGATCATAGTATGCATCAAAGAATTAGAAATTAAAATAGTATAGAAATGTAGTATGGGATGAAATTGAAAGATTCAATGCTTTTAACATTTTTTGGGTGGAAAGAAGTCAAAATAGAATGGTTGATTTATTAGCTAATGTGGCTTTAAGGCTAGAAGATATTAAATTTGTAGATATATCTAATATAGAGGTTCAAGCTAGACCTTCGATCCCTGAGAATGTGGAAAATTGACAAGTTTTTTCTGATGACCAAGACATTTTGAGATTTTTGCAATGTGAATCTCATTTTGGTGACAAAGAGATGGATTTCAGTGCTTATGTTGATACAGTAAATGGTAAAGAAGTTTTTTTTGGAAAGGAGGTACTGTAATTGAAATCAAATAGACCCCCTAAGGGATTAGTTTCTCTTGAGAGGGAATTTGACAACAAAGACAAGGTTTTCTTGACTAATATTGATAAATCAAATGACCATGAGGAAATCAATTTAGGAACAAGAATGGTACCTAAGAAGGTTTACATTGGCAAGTGCCTATCCCCTAGAACCAAGAAGAGTTTGATTGATCTCCTTAGGAAGTTTAGACATATTTTTGCATGGTCTTATGAAGACCTCAAGGCTTATAGAGAAGACTTGTTTCAACATGAAATCCCATTGAAAGAAGGTACTAAGCCTTTCAAACAAAAATTAAGACCTATCAATCCTACTCTGGCACCCATGATGCAAGGAGAGCTCAAAAAAATGATAGATGTTGGGATAATCAAGCCTATTAGGCATTCCACTTGGGTCTCAAATCTGGTTCTTGTCAGGAAAAAGAATCATGATATCATACTTTGTGTTGATTTCAGGAACTTAAACATAAATTCCTTAAAAGACAATTATTTTTTACCTAATATGGAAAATATGTTCCAAAAAGCAACTGGGTCAGAATTGATGTCCATGATGGATGGCTTTTCTGGATATAATAAGGTCATGGTTAAGGAATTAGAACTATTCAAGACTGTGTTTACTACCCCTTGGGGGACATATGTGTATGTAAGAATGCCCTTTGGATTAACTAATCCTGGTGCCACTTTCCAGAGAGCTATGGATGTAGCTTTTGTAGATTTCATTGACAGACTTATGGTGGTGTATCAAGATGACCTTACAACATTTTCAGCCAAAGAGGAGCAACATTGCCAACACTTGGAAAAAAATTTCATCAAAGCCTTAGAATATGGGGTTTCTTTAAACCCAAAGAAATGTGCCTTTGGTGTTGTGGAAGAAAAACTTCTAGGGCATATTGTTTCAAAAGATGGGGTGAGAATAGACCCTAAGAGGGTTGAAGCTATTGAAAAATTGTCCCAACCAAAGAATGTCAAAGGAGTGCAATCCTTTTTAGGACAAGTAATTTTTTTAAGGAGATTTATTACAAACTTTGCAGAAATCAGTATCCCTATATTAAGAATGCTAAAGAAGGGAGCAAAGGTTGAGTGGAATGCTGAGGTAGTAGAGGCTTTCAAGAATATCAAATAGGCTATTAAAAATGCCCCAATTTTGAAAACACCAGATTACAAAAAACCCCTGCAAATCTTTTCTTTTGCATCCACCCACACTGTTGCAGCAGTATTATTGCAAAAGAATGTACAAGGATTTGAGCAACCTCTTTCCATTTTTAGTAAAACCTTACAGGAAGCTGAATTAAATTATGACATTGTTGAAAAGAAAGCCTATGCCTTGGTTAAGGCTATCAAAGCATTTAGATGCTACTTGGTTGGAGCTATAGTAATTGCTTATGTCCCAAGTGCTGCAGTCAAAGATATTTTGGTCCAACAAGAAGTTTCAGGAAGGAGGTGTAAATGGAGCAATTGGATCCAAGAATTTAATATTGATATCCATATCATAAAGCTGGTGAGAGGCTTAGGCCTTGCAAAGCTAATGGCCCAAAGCAATTTGGCTACAAATCAGATAAATATATTGGAAGAAGAAAAAAGGCCTTTTTTTTGCAATATAGATTGTTGTGAATGGTATAAGGACATTATTAGGTACCTACAAAGAATGATCCTACCTCCTAGGATGGATGACAACAAAAAGAGGACTATTAGGCTCCATTCTGTGAAGTATGTAATCATAGGTGGTGAATTGTGGTGGAGAAGTAGCGAGGAGGTCTTGCTCAAATGTGTAGATCAAGATAAATCCAAAATCTTACTAAATGAAATGCACAATGGGGTTTGTGGGGGACATTATATGGAAAAGATCGCAGCACACAAGATTATTAGATCAGGTTTTTGGTGGCCAACACTTTTCAAAGATGCCCACCAATTTATTAAAATATGTGACCCCTGTCAAAGGTTTGCTAGAAAACTAAAATTCAATGGGAATTTACCTCTCAAGCCTGTTGCAGTGCAGACCCCTTTCCAAAAGTGGGGTATGGATTCTATTGGTGAGATTCCCAATAAATCTAGTGGTGGACATTCTTATATTTTGGTAGCAACAGATTACTTCACAAAGTGAGTTGAAGCAATCGCTTCTAAAAAAGCAACTAGTAAAGTTTTAATGGACTTTATGATGCAAAATATTCTTACCAGGTTTGGTTGCCCAGAAACAGTGGTGGTAGATAATGCAATGTGTTTTAGATTAGATGAGTTTGTTGAGTTTTGTTAGGAAAATGGTATAAATATTTCATACTCATATCTCTATCATCCACAAGGAAATGGCCAAGCTGAATCCAGTAACAAAAGCTTGATTAAGATATTGAAAAGAGTACTAGATAAGAATAAAAGGGCTTGGCATTCAAAGTTGTTGCAAGCATTATGGGCTGATAGGGTTACTCTAAAAAAGTCAATAGGATGTGCCCCTTTTGACTTAGTGTATGGAATCAATGCAAGATTACCCCAAAATAATTTGTTGCAAATGTATCAATTCATGCAAACATATGATAGTTATTTGGAAGATGAAATGACAATCAGAATTAATGATTTGATCTAGCCGAATGAAGTAAGAGGTGATGCACATACAAGAAATGAAAAGATTCAGGCCTAGTGTAAGGTTTTATATGACAAAAGGACTACTCAAAGAGGTTTTGTAAATGGTGATCTTGTGCTGATGTAGAATGCAAGATTGGAAAGCAAGGGAAAACATGGAAAATTTGATCCCATTTGCCTGGGCCCTTACATCATTGAAGAAAATTGGGGAACATGTTCGTACATGTTGAAAAATCTGATAGGAGAACTCATGGAGTTGTTGTTAGAATAACTAAGAGGGGGGTGAATCAGTTAATCACTGTCCCAATACAAAATGTATAATCCAAAAACAAATACTTCAATTTTTGTTGCTCGGTAACTTAAAATACTTTAACTATTTGTGCATTTACTGATTACCAGTCTAAAACTTATAGTAGTTATAGATCAAATAAAATATGCAACATGTAAATATGACATCAAAACAAACATCACAATCAACACATAATACAAGAGATTTAACATGGAAACCCTGTGAAGGGAAAAACCACCTGGGACCGACAACCCAAAAATATTCACTCTTCTGAAGTGAGGTCGGTGAAGACCCAACCCTGTTAAAGGTTACAAACACATTGTTAGGTGTGACCTTGTTAGAGGATTTAAGACCAACCGTTATTGTCCAACCAACAGTCACTATGGGGTTGACAAGATAACAATGTTCATTCTATGAATGATACATAATAAGACTTTCTTAGTCCACTCGGTTAAGAGATTTGACTGTGTACAATGGTTAAATATGTAACAGTAGGTGATCTATCTTAATACAACTTCAATTGCAAATTACAGATCAATGTTCAGCTCATACAAATCTTTCTGATCAATGTAACATTTCTAATTCAACAATATATCAACTTACTGTTCCTTGGTAATCACTCTCTATCACTCGGTAATGCTCTGTGGTAGGGTTCTCCTTAACCAATATGATCAGAATGCATGAAAACTTGTTCACAAGATGATTCTACAGTTTCCTTTTCTTCCTGCATCACACTCATGAAATCTCCAGTCTCTTAGATAGACATGTAAACCATTTTCTTCTGCTCCATGCATAATACCAAATGACTTTGATTACTTAAGAGCCGATAACTACTATTGGTCAATATTAGTAAGGTGAGCGTAAGTAATGTTTATACATATAATAGTGTGTATCAATAGTAATGCTTCGATAACAATACATTTTTCCACTTAATCATATTCATTGATTTTGCCTCTTAAACATACCTCAGCACTTGTGTCAATAACACATTTGATTCTCATCCTTTAGATCTTTCCTGAATTTTGTTAGCCATTGATCTGTGTAACAAACATTATCTATTTCCTCAAAATCATACACTTTCTAGCTCATCAATCTTATCGGCTAAACTAATCATTTAATTCATTTTGTTCTTCTTAGTTAACAAATAAATTCGTTGGTGAGCACAAGCTCAGTTTATACTATTCTCAGTATACACTACACTCTGTCAATGTATATTGAAATGCTTCATCAACCGACAACACTGCTTTGTGTCTTTCAGCTCTTTTCCTCATCATAAATGAATGAAACATAATCAATTCAATAACATAAAGTCATAGACTCATCAAAAAGTTACTCAATACATTCCTTATCCTCATCTTTCATATCCATCTTCCTCATGTAGTTATTTTTGTTCTTCATCTCTTTCACTCTTTTTCTACAGATGTTTCGGTATAGTAACTTACAAGATAAGTGTTGTCAAACTAGTTGACATCAATGAAAACATAATATTGATTTAATAATATTAAATATCTAATCAATTTGCTCAGTGAGCTTAAATCACAAATTCTTCAATCAGGTTCTAAATCAGTTGTAGTTCATCAATCTCTCCCTTTGGCATTGATGGCAACTCAAGAAATATCAAATATACCATACACATACCAAACATGTATTCTACAACTCTGTGAACAAATGTTGTACAAGCTCTCCCTAGCTTAATATGTTTAATCACTACGTTACTCAATAGCATTTACAAAATATAGCTTTGTCAATCTACAAATATGATCTTTTCAGCTCTCGGATTCCTTCTTCTATTCTTAGTAACTAATCTTCAGTGCTCTCCCTTCTTCAATTTGTCTCTACCTCAGATAGTTCTCATCGATGCATATTGTTTCATATATTTCATACTGTTTATCTCTCCCTTTGACAACAATGCCAAAGAAACAAATAAACATACAACTCTGTAGTAGCCAAGTAACTCTTTGTTTGTCTGGTGCATACTCTATATCTCTGTATACTGATATACCAATGTGTTCCAGTATCTTTTCACAACCTTAGACATGATCCAAAGTGTGAACTATGCTACATCAACATGTATGATCTTCTGATAGGATTAGGCTAATGCAACATCTGGATCACCTTAGTGACCGATAGATAGGGGACGGACCCCTAGTCTAGTCCTCAAGTACTCAAATGTGTCCTTTGGTAGAGCTTTTGTAAATATATCTGCAAGTTTTTCTTTTGATGTAACAAACTCTAGCTTAATTTGCTTCTCCTGTACTTGTTCTCTCAAGTAGTGATACTTAATTGATATATGCTTTGTTTTAGAATGCATCACTGGATTCTTTGAAATGTTTATTGCACTGGTGTTATCACAGTATATAATCATTGGCTTAGTGATTATCTCATTCATACCTTCCAGAACTTGCTTAATATATGCAATGTTTGAATGGTTTGTAGCAGCAGCAACATACTCTGCTTCGGCTATAGACTGAGAAATGCAAGCCTGCTTCTTACTTGTCCATGTAACAAGTATTTCACCAAAGAAAAATGCTCCTCCGATGGTACTTTTTCTACCATCCACATTTCCAGCCCAATTAGCATCGATATAGACTCTGAGTTCAAACTTGTCTTCCTTAGGATACCATAATCCATAGTCTTCTATTTTCTTTAGGTATCTTAAGATTATTTTATTAGAAATCATGTGTGATTCTCTAGGATTAGCTGAAAATCTAGCAACTATTCCCATAGCATGTGCTATGTCTAGTCTACTATGAACTACATACATTAACTTACCAATCATTGATTGGTACAATGTTTGGTTTACCTCTATAGTTTCATCTTCCTTAGTCAGTTTACATCCAGTAGCCATCGGTGTTCCCACAAGTTTAGCATCTTCCATGCCAAATGTTTTCAGTACTTCCTTGATATATTTTGATTATGAGATTAATATCCCATCACTCTGCTAAGTCACTTGTAGTCCTAGAAAGAACTTAATCTTTTCGAACATAGACATTTCAAATTCATTCCTCATTTCATCAACAAAGGCTTTACATATTTGATCTCGACCTCCAAATATAATTTCATCCACAAAAATTTCAGCAATAAGAATTGTATCATCAGTATCTCCTTTCATATACAGATTGTTGTTCTCACTTGTTCTTACAAATCCTATACTTAACAAATAAGTATGCAGCCTCTCATACCAGGCTCTTGGTGCTTGCTTCAAACCATATAAAGCTTTATGTAATCTACATACCATATCTTTCTTTTTTGGATCAACAAACCCTTTAGGTTGTTCTATGTAGTCTTCTTCTTCAAGTATTCCATTTAGAAATGTTGACTTGACATCCATTTGATATACTTTGAATTTTTTGTGTGCAGCATATGCAAGTAGCATTTTGACTCCTTCCAATCTAGCAACAGGTGAAAATATTTCACCATAATCTATGCCTTCCTCCTGTGCATATCCTTTGCATACCAATCTAGCTTTATTTCTGGTCACTTCTCCATTCTCATTCTGCTTGTTCGTAAATATCCACTTAGTACCGATAATATTCTTATCTTTAGGTTGGGGTACTAAGGTCCAAGTTTTGTTCTTTTCTATCTGTTCTATTTCCTCTTTCGTTGCATTAACCCATTCATCATTTTCTAATGCAACTTTTACATTTTTTGGCTCATAATCACAAACTAGACATGTACCTTGTCTTGCTTTACTCCTTGTTTGCATGCCAACTTGTTTGTCTCCAATAATTTGTGTTTCAGGATGATGTCTTCTGACAAAACTTGCCAATATCCTATTTATCCTTTCTTGTTCATCCTGTGCAGGTTCATTTTCTTTCTCGGTATGGCAATCCTACTCATCAATTTCTCTTTCCTGTTGTTCGGTATTTTTTTCCTGCTGACCAGTTATCACAGGCTGCAGTTTCAGTGGATACTCTGGTTGTTCAATGTAAGTGAATCTATCGTAGTCTTATGGTTCTTTTCTACTTTCCTCTATGTTATTTTCATCAAACTCATCCACTCAAATATTAGTGCTTTCAATCATTTTATTAGTAGTTTTATTCAAACATTTATATGCTTTTCTTTTACTGGAATATCCTAGAAATATCCCTTCATCACCTTTTGAGTCAAATTTACCATTTCTCTCATCTTTCAGAATAAAACGTTTGCTTCCAAAAATGTTGAAATAACTTACAATAGGTTTGTGTCCAAACAACAACTCATAGGGTGTCTTGTTGGTGTTCTTCAATTGAACTCAGTTCAATACATAAATAGTTGTACTGATAGCTTCCCTCCAGTATGTCTGAGAAACATTCTTTTGTAGCATCAATCTCCTAGCATAGTCAACTATTGACTTGTGTGTGTGTGAAAATTGTACCTGATCTATAGACACAACACTTCAGTAAAACATTAGAGGTTAGCTATAATCAAATCATGCAAAATTAAAATCTAATCTAACCAAGTGATTTACTGCCTTCTAGTAGGTGCGAGATTAATGTTCTCAGATTGTTATCAAGATCAGTGACCTAGACGACAGCTAAACGAAGGATTTGAATGCAATTGATCTAGATATGAATTGAATGCAATTAATCTATATTTTTTTGATTTTCTATGCAATAATAATGAAAAATTGATATGAATCTATGCTAATATGGAAATTGATATGCTAAAATGATCTAACAATGATATGAAAAAGAATCTAAATGAATGTAAAAAAAAAAAAAATTTGATCTCACAATAGCCTTGATTCACAATAAGCTTTGATTCTCCCAATTCCAATTCTCCAGTGTGATTGTGCAAAAATATGAGATGCTTGGATGCAAATTTGAGAGATGAATTATGAAGAGCTGAGCCTTGGTTTTATAGAAATCCAAGGCTTTGGAGGTGCATGGAAAAAAGTCATAAATCACTCAAATAACTCAGGTTGATTTTTGAGTTATTTTTAAATAAAGATAATTAAGTCACAAAAATAATGCAAAAGCACAGTTCAACTCGAATTAGAAGTTTAGATCAACTTTAAAACTCAAAAAGATGTTGAGTTTCAAAAAACTAACAACTTGCATTGATTTTCGAATTTGAGTTTAATTGGTCCTTGAATGTGCACATGGATAATTATGATTTAATAAATAAATAAAGTGATTTATTCTCCACTTAACTGATTTTTGAAATAAAATAATTAATTTATGGGTTAATTAACTATTTTATCAAACTTTTATTAAAAATTATATTATTAAATAATGACAACTTGCGTTAATTAATTAAATAAGAATTTAATCAATTATTCATAGGATATTGGATTTATTGTCAAAATTAAATAATATAATTAATAATAGATAGAATTAAATTTAATTACATAATTAAGTGGCAAGATATTAAATCTAATTAATTAAATATGAAAATATTCAATTAATCAAACTTAGGATAAATGTGATTTATCGCCAAATAATCATTAAATTAAAGATAATTAAGATAGTTAGAAATATTGCTAGGAATATTCCCCGATGCAGAATTTAAGATAATCAATTAGGATTCGATGATGTGCAGATGTGCCTTAGATTAGGACTTTGATGTTGATTTCATTCGATTTGTAGATATAGAAGATTAATGAACTTATAGCCCATTTTTGGGGTATTACATTTTGCCCCTCTTTGAATTGCTGTGCAAAGCGCAGTGGTTCAAAGATAGTCTATGTTTGATAGAGATATGAAACAGATTCGAAATTGATAATTGATATGAGACAGAAGCTGATTGATATTGATTTGATATGAAGATAGTAGGTCCTGAATGACCAAAGATAATGTTCACTATAACAGCAAATGAACCTATGATTGCGAAAAAGTGTCAAAACGCCTGATTCCAAACCTTATGATTGCGAAGAAGTGAGTGACCGATTCTAGACTTGATTGTCCTAGTAGAACCATGATAGAGGTATCACATCTGAACCCTTCAGTTGTCGAAGAACCAAGGAAAGAACATTATGATCCAATGGTTGCAAAAACTGATACAGTTTACAAGATTAGGAGAATACCAGATTGATATGGATCAACGAATCTGATATGCCCCAAGTGATGATAGATTTACCCCGAGCGATGAGGACTTTTGATGAATCAGCAACTAGACGTGGTTGTTGTCTTGATAACTGAGGAAGATATGATTGAATTTGATTTACAGACTTTGAATGATGTGCAATATCATGCCCCCTTCAGGATTAAAATTGAAATCTGACAAGAAAAGTCAGCGTTGATAGTTTAGAAGCATGTTAATTGATTGGAAAAGTGGTTATACACATTCAAGAATGCATTCTGCATTGTTGGAAGGTCCCAAAAGACCAAGTTTGACTAGGTTTGACCATGAGTTGACCATGGTTGACTAAGTTGAAATTTTGATAGTTTGATGTTAGATAATCAATTAAGTTGAATACTGGATTTCTGTGATGATTGAAGGTTGATTATGCAAGTAGTTAATAATATGAATGATCTTAGATTTGAATTTTGATCCTGAAAAAATATTATACTTGTTTCATTGGAGGAACCTTCATGTGAGATTCAGCTCTTGTTAGACTTGAAGATGCGATTGGAAGAATCTTTTAAGCATTGAAGTTCATTTCACCATTGTGAGATCATGCAACATGCAAAATGGAAAGAGACATGCAAAATGAAATGCAACCTAAGACCTAGGACCTAGTCACTGATCATATGTCGATTTGTTATCATCATTGAACTTTTAGGTAACCAGATAAATCAATACAATGCCCACTAGCTATGAAACCATGGACATATGAATATTGATTTTATTTTCAAAATGTCAGATTAGATATAAGCACCAAGGCACAAACACCAGGATGACCTGAATATCATATCCATTTTGATATAGAAATTTGTACAAGCATCAAAACATAAACATCATGATGACCTGAATACGCCTTGCATTACAAACACATCAAACAGCCAAGAGATCATTCTAAATCTAATGTGAATTACCCGTAGTGACCCTTTATTGTTCACATCCTTAGGTAAGATCGTGTTTCACAGTAGGATAAAGAACTCACTCAAAAAGACAATAATTAGATCAATACTTCTTTGAATCATCCGGGTATCAATGGTCAAGGTACACATGGCCATCCAATTTGAGATAGAGGCTCTTACAATCGGACACCATTTCAATCCAAAATTTCCAAAGTTGTTAGATTTTCACATACAAGTAGAAGACAAAGAAAAGATTATGCCCATAGTAATCACTCTCTAAATCCTGTAAAGGACATCATCGAAGAGCTCGAAGGGACACAATATGCAAAAATCTCAATGTGAATCAGTAAGCATACAAGGAGATAAAATCATGAAAAGCACAGATCATTTTCAGTTTGATGTTTGATGTTGATTGCGTTGTTGTAGAGGCAAAATCCTTTCTAGAGATGGGACTGACTGACTGATCCATCTTGAAGCTTCAAAGGACTCTGATTGGATATGACACATCTCATATACACCGGAGACCATAGGATATGACATTGATTGCCCCCAAGTTTGAACATTGATAGGATACAGATGCTTGAGCTGATTAGTGTACAGACTGACTTATTGAGAACAATAATGCTGTAGACTAGGATTTGAGTGTGCACCTAAACCTGTTTTGAAGGCCAAAGACAAACAAACGTCATAGCATATAATCAAATCAAATTTAATGGTAAACAAACTAAAATCAAAGCCACCTCAGTTTAAGCCTAAAACGGATGTGCCCATGCACCGTTTGATATGCTTGGATATAGATGGATGTGGGTGTGCAAACTCAAGCACTTGGAGCATGCAAGATAAATGATGATTTGAGGATCAAGAAGACTCAAAATGACACAAAATAGGTATGAGGAACCTATTTTGCCTCAAAGGCCTCAAGAACACACAAATATGCAAAGCTAAATGATGAACTAAGATTGATTAAACAAGAAATGAATCTATATTAATCCAATTAAGCTAATTTAGATGTGATTAAAGCTTGGAAATGATCTAAAATGATGAGTTTATGCTTATGCTAGAATGAAAATGACATTATAACTTTGCTATTGAGTTTGAGAGTTAAAAGATGAGAGAGGATTGTTTGCTCAAAGAAGTGAGGCTATTTATAGGAAAAGGGAAGGTCTTGGGTTAAAAGGATGAGTCAGAGTTAGGGCTAAGGTTAGGGTTGAGTCAAGGACAAGTGTCAAGGGAGGATTGAGTTGAAAGTTTGAGGGCATGTGCACAATTTGGTAAATGTGCCCAAGGCCAAGAGGTGGCAAGGAAGGGATAAGAAGGTCTTAAATGCATAATGAATGCATGTAAGAAAGATAAGGAAGGCTTAAATGCATCTTTAAATGCATTTGCAAGAGGTGGCCAAGAGGTGTCAATCCTTGTTGACTAAAGAGGATGACTAAGAGGAGGTTAGCATAAGTTTTGGTAAACTTTTTGCTAATGGAATGTGACAAGATTAGAAAGGGGATTAGGATTAGGATTAGGAGAAAGGGATGGGCAAGTGGCTTTTGGTGAGATTTAGATATTTATTAAAGGTAAATTTAATAAATATTAAATATCTAGGCTTAGGGTTTGAAGGGACTAGATTAGGGATTTGACCCATTTAGAGGAAGGTTTAGGACTTTCTAGAAGAGTTTAGTGCTCTTTAGAATTTTGGCCAACTTTGGGATAAAAAATAAATTAATTTATTTTTGAAATTTTTTGGTCAATTTATTAATTAAATAATTAATAAATTAGGGATAATGTCCAAATGACATTTTTAGGCTAGATTCCTTAATTAAAGATTTTTAATTAAGAGAGAGGGATTTAATGCCATAAAAATAAATTAATTAATTAAATAAATAATTAATTAATAAATGATGATGTCATCAAGGATTTTCAGAAAACAAAAATAATTTATTTTCTGAAGGATTTTTCGGTGTCTACATTTTGCCCCTCTTTGATGCGATGCCGCAAGTGGCATGGCGTCAAAGACAAGAAAACAAGATGCCAAGGCTAGAATCAGAAGAAGAGGGTATGACGCACGGGGGGATTTGGAAGAAAGAGGATACATGCCCCGGTGGGACAAAATCATGGAAGATGCGCCCAGTGGGACAAGGAGAAAGAGGGATTACACCCTGGGACAGAGTGTGCCCGACGGGACGAGGAAGGAAGGGCCTAGGAAGAAAGGGGAGATAAATAACCTCACTTCTATAAGCAAAAGGTGGATGAACGCAGAGTGAGATGGAAATGCAAGATGCAAGATGCAGCTATATGCAAAGATGCAAGATTAATCTATATGATAAATGCAAGGGACCAGATAGCTCCAAGTGCAAATGGGAGTGCACAACCTAGATTTAATATAGCTATGTTAGAGACCTGCCAAGGATACTGGGATCACGAGGCCTGTCAACAACGTCGAAGAGGACTGACGAGGACTGACGCTAAACAAACACACAGGGTTGCCCCAACATCACACATGAAGCACAGAGGTGACATGGCGAAACCGATGCTGAAGGAACCACAAACACACAACTGAATCATGGGCAGAAGTGAAAGATCAAAAGACCTTGCCCCAGATTATCCGCACACGCAGCACACCGTGATATAAAGAATCGTGGTGACCCTGGTGGGATAAAGAGAAGCCAAAAAGATTAACAAGACCCGAAGGACAAAAATCCAAGATCAAAATGATAACTCCAAAAAGACATCCTTTGCCAAGGAGAGAGATTAGGTTTGATTGATGGTGGGAAGATTGGTCGGACAGGAGGAACGATATATCCTCAAGGACTAGGATGGAAGATTAGGTCAGACAGGAGGAACGATATATCCTCAAGGACCCATGGGTTGGTGAGAGAATAAGTGTAGTTGTTTGCTGGCAAAAGCTGAAGTCAAAGGAATAATCAGGATGAGCAAGGATAAGTCAACAATTGATGTTGCTGAAGCACAAGGCCCGAGTGGGAATAAAAGTTTTCTGAGGCTGGGGATGGGACAAGATATTTGATCAAATGTTGCTGCAGGACGGACAAAGGTTATGTACAACAAGGAGGAACGATATGCACAAGGGATATGTACAGAAGCTCAGGATTGGGGATAGGAAGATCACACTCAGCGGGACTCTCACTAGGACGGAGACAAGAAGGATAACTACAGGGAGGATTGTGCTATACAGGAAAGGGATAAGGATATGGTACAAGATATGGTATAAAGCTTTGGAATAGGATATGGATTGCAGATGGGTTGGAGGAAGATGGAAGCTGAATGCTTGGAAGATAGGGGAGATGGAACTACTGGGAGATCTATTAAGAGATTATGGATGGAGGAAGACGACGGTAGCTAAAAGGACAACTGAATAGATAAATAGCTCAGTTTACTATGTTGGTGTGTGTTTGCCAGGTTTTCACCAACATACTTGTCCAAGGTGCTTGAATTGCCAAGTTTTCACCGTTGGACGATTATTTTCTCTTTTCTTTTTTTTGCTCTTTTACTTTTTTGAATGTTTTTGGATTTTCTGATATATGCAGGATCAGGTTCAGGCATAGAACCTCTTCAGATGGATGATGTTGATAGGATCATTCAAGGGCTCACCTTCTGGTGTTGATAGTTGATAGGCTCCCAAGCCAAAGGATGCGGTGACAACATAGGGGCCCAACCAAGTAGGCTCAAACTTGCCTTTCTTTTCTCTATTTGCTAGGACCTTCTGATTTTCTTTAAGGACCATGTCACCGACCTGGAATTGTCTAGGATGGACCTTTTTGTTATAACTCCTTTTGAGTTGATTCTGGTATGCAACCAGGTGATCGTAGGCTTGCTGTCTCTTTTCATCTAGCAGATCTAGCTGTGTGAGCCGGGCCACACGATAGTCTTCATCAGTTGTATAGTTCTTCATGGAGATGCGCAAGGATGGAAGCTCGACCTTGAGCGACAGAATGGCTTCAGCACCATATACAAGGGAGTATGGGGTGGTGCCCATAGGAGTGCGATAAGAAGTACGATAGGCCTAGAGGGCAGGATTAATTTGGAGATGCCAGTCACGACCAGAATCATTGACAACCTTCTTGAGGATTTTCAAGATAGTTTTGTTAGTTGCCTCAGCTTGGCCATTTCCTTGAGGGAAATATGGACTGGAGAAACAGTGATGGATGTGGAGTTTGGCACATAGATCATCCACATGCTGGTTTTCAAAAGGTGTGCCATGGTCTGTGAAGATGGTAGATGGTATGCCGAAGCGACAAATGATATGATAGAGGATGAACTTGGATATTTGGATGCCAGTAGTAAGGGTGAGCGGAATCGCTTCAACCCATTTGGTAAAGTACTCTGTGGCTGTTATGATATACTTGTGTCCATCCGAAGAGAGGGGGGTGATCAAGCCAACGAGGTCGAGGCCCCAACATGAAAAAGGCCACGGTGGTGCAATAGGCTGTAGATCCTGTGCTGGTGCATGTATCAAATTGGCATGCTGTTGACATGGGAGACATTTCTTGACAAATTCACATGCATCATGTTCCATTGTTGGCCAATAATATCCAACTCTAAGCAGCTGCTTTGCTAGAACCATGCCACTCGTGTGGGCACCGCAAATTCCAGCGTGAACTTCTTGTAAGGGCAGGACGGCCTCATTTGAATCTAAACATCTAGATAGGACATTGTGATACCCATGACGATATAGGGTGTTGGCTACAAGAGTGTAGTAGGAAGCTCTGCGAATAAGGTTTTGGCATTGGTTATTGGTGAGATGGGGAGATATGATACCATTTTTTAGATATGCATGGATTTCATGGTACCATGGGGATTGGGGACCAACCAAGACACACACCATGTTTGCATCGGCGTTCTCATAAGCTGGTGAATGTAGCTGCTCGACTAGAAATTCATACTATGTTGCATCACGTGGGATTTCTAATAAGGATCCGATGGTTGCCATTGCATCTGCTACTTTGTTTTGAAGCCTTGGGATCTGATTGAATTGTAGATGTAGGAAATGCTCTTTCAGTTTATCCACCAGTTGCTTGTAGGGTAGCAATTTGTCATCCTTTGTCTGATACTCATCAAGGACTTGCTTGATAATGAGCTGTGAATCTCCAAAGACTTGTAGTTCTGTGATGTTCCATTGGATAGCTATTTTGAGACCTAAGATGAGTGCCTCATATTCTGCAATGTTGTTGGTACAGGGGAATCCCAACTTGAATGATTTTGGAATATAGTCACCTTGAGGTGTGACGAATAGGATTCCTGCCCCAGAGTTATGGGATGTGTTGGAACCATCAAAGTATAGGTGCCACATGGATTGTTCTTTGATCATACATAGATGTTCATCGGGGAATTCCATGATTAGCAGATAGGCATCCACCAGTGGTGCTTCTACTAGTTGATCAGCAATGACTTGCCCTTTGATTGCTTTGCGATCTACATACTGAATGTCAAATTCCCTGAGTAACATGACCCATTTTGCCATACGGCCTGTGAGGGTTGTCCTTGATAACAGATACTTAAGAGGGTCCACCTTTGATATGAGCTTGATTGTGTGGCTAAGCATGTAATGTCTAAGTTTTTGAGTGGCAAAGACCACTGCTAGGCATGCTTTCTCCATGGGTGAATAGTTAAGCTCATAGCCCACAAGAGTGCGACTGATGTAGTAGACAGCTCGTTCTCTATTTTCATCATCATGCTGTGCTAGGAGTGCCCCTAGTGCTGTAGCTATTGTTTAGATGTAAAGGATGAGTGGGCATCCTGGAACTGGTGGTACTAGGATTGGAGCATTAGCTAGATACTCCTTGAGCTTATCAAAGCTTCTTTGACATATGGGATCCCACTTAAAGTTGGTGTCTTTGCATAAGAGATGTGAGAAGGGTTGGCACTTGTCTGCTAGTTGCAAGATGAACCGCCGAACTAATTGAAGCTTACCCTGTAGGCTTCTGAGCTGTTTGAGATTTCTTGGTGGAGGCATCTCCGTTATTGCTTTTACCTTTTTAGGATCGATCTCTATGCCTCATCTAGAGACGATGAAGCCTAGAAGCTTGCTAGATGTAACACCAAAGACACATTTCTTAGGATTAAGCTTTAAGCCATAATGATTCAGACAATCAAATACACACTCTAGGATGTTGAGGTGCTCATCTCTTGTTTTGGATTTTGCAAGGATATCATCCACATAGTCTTCAAGGATCTTGTGGATCATGTCATGAAAAATGGCTGTCATTGCTCGCTGATATGTTGCTCCTGCATTCTTTAGCCCAAATGGCATCATGTTGTAGTAGAAGGTACCCCATGGGGTTGTGAATGTTGTTTTATGTTGATCTGCTTCCGCTATATGAATTTGGTTGTAGCCTAAAAAGCCATCCATTAATGATAACATCTCATGACCCGTTGTGAGGTCTACAAGCATGTCTATGTTTGGCAATGGGAAGTCATCCTTAGGGCATGCCTTGTTCAAGTCCCTGAAATCAGTACAGATTTTGATGTCGCCAGAAGGCTTTGTGACTGGCACCATGTTAGAGATCCACTCTGAATAATCTATTACTCTGATGATCTTAGCTTGGAGGAGCTTCTCAAGCTCTACTTTGACGAGCAATGCTACCTTTGGATGCATTTTCCTTAGCTTCTACTTCACTGGCTTGACGTTTGGATCTACTGATAGATGATGAACAACAAGGTTTGGATCAAGCCCAGGCATGTGGGCGTATGACCATGCAAAGTTGATAACTGATTCCTTGAGCAAGGCACTGAGAGCGATTTCTTCTCCTTCTGTTAGGTTGACTGCAATGTAGGTGATCCTTGGACATTCTTCTATCCCCAAGTTGATTGGCTTGGTTTTCTCTATGATGATCGGTGACTACTCTGGTCTATAATCTTGGATAGGGGGAAGAGGCAAGGCTTCATTTTCTAGCACCTGAATTGCCAGGTTTTCACTAGAAGATACGCCCTTTATTTTTACTATTTTGGAATCAGAATGTGCCCCAAGGGGGTTTTCACATAAAGACTCATGATGTTCTTTTGCTATATCATTTTTGTGACTAAAGCTTACCTCTTCCCCAAAATATCCTTTTGGGTGAAGCTTATAAACAGATGTCGATGTTGGATCCTGGTTGACTGCTGGATCTGATGCCCCCATGAATTCTAGGAGTGCTTGTGCGCTTTGGAACTCGTCAATGTGTGCTATGCTTGGTTGGTCCCAAGTTATGAGTTCAGGGTGTGTGAGGGGAAGGTCTATGAGGTTAATGGAGAGTTGTTGGAGAACAGAAGTCCCCAGAAGGGTGTCGTCAGCAAAGATATCATCGTAGGATCGGATGTCTTTCTCTTCGGGGATGTCTTCAATTTCCACAAGGTTATCCTGGCTATTCGAAAAGTTCACGTTGGTCATGTTAGTGCCCGCAGTTGTGGTATTGGGCTCTTGTTCAAGCAGGCAAGGGGTATTAAAGCCAAGTCCTTGCTGTTCTGGATTCTGGGATGGTATGATAGGAAACAAATTTTCATCCTCTTGTGGTCCTAGACCACCACCTTGATAGTTATAGTGTTCTGTGACATTTTTGTAGGGGATTGGATATTTCTCTTTGAAGTACTCAAGAAGTTGCGTGTCACAGGATGGGGGATCTTTGTATAACCATTTGTTAATATCTAGATCCATTTCTTTGCTGTTGATGGTACCATGAGACTCAAAAGTCATGTTTCTGATTTGCTTGAGCTTATAATGTTCCTTAACAGGCTTGTTTTGGCAACTTGGGCGCCCTTGAGTATGTGGATCATGTGGAAGAGCCCCTACAGCAAATGCATCACTGAGGCTGTATTCGCCACAACCCTGGTTGTTGATCTTGACGGATGATAAGGTGGAAGAGAGGATGGTCTCTAGATCATGATGGGATCGGGATGAGCTAGCAATAGAAGTACCAATATCGGTTCCAGGACAATGAGTAGAATGAGGGAAAGATGCTTCCATCGCACGGCAGTATGCGAAGGGGTTAGGATCAGTGTGGATGGTAACCTCAGTGCCTTGATGTGGAAACTTGATGCACTGATGGTAAGTAGATAGTACAGCCTTAATGGAATGGATCCATGGGTGGTCGAGAAGAATATTAAATGGTAGGTCAAGATCAACAACGTGGCAGATAGTATCTTGCATTGCTGGGCCTCACTGGATAGGCAAGGTGATAGTACCTTCAAAGGTACGCTCCAAGTTGTCATATGCTTTGATAGTGATCATCTCATGTTGTATGTCGGCCTCCGTGAACCCGATCTTCTTGATGAATTTTAATGTGCACAAGTTAAGGGCTGAGCCATTATCCACCAGAACTCATTTGATGGTGAAATCTCTGACCATGACAATAATGCGGAGAGGGAGAGTATGGTCAGGAGCGACATCTGGTATATCAAATTCTTTGAAGGATAAGACACATGCTGCTGATAGGTGTCCCACAACAGTTTCAAACTAAGTTGTGTTAATGTCTGTGGGGACATGGCATTCTTTTAGAGCTTTGTCCAGGATCTCCTGATGGATGGGTGATGTGTGGAGCAAATCCAAGATAGATATTTGGGCTGGCATGTTCCCAAGATGCTTTATGATATTGTATTGTGCACTTGGTGCATTATGCTATGTTGCGCGTACATTTGATGCTGGCCTGGTGTTAGACTGTGCTATGGATGCAGTAGATGTTGGCCTTGGAGGAGCAGCTGACCTCGGAGGAGCACCAGCAACAGTTATCCTACCACTGTGGGTAGTTGCAGCACATTGTCGATCCAGCCCTCTGACGTGGATGGTATTGATGGTGGGCTCATCTTGGATGGGCTCAATTTGAGTTATGCATCCGACATACTTATCATAGTTGATGTAGGCTGCTGTGTGATCTTCTTTCTTGGCTTTGCCATGATTTTGGGGCTGGTCGGCATTGGCTTGATTCTTCCCGGTATTGTGTTGAGGGAACATATTTTGATATATTTGCAAACCGGCGTTGGGTGAAGCTTGAGCTCGTGCATCAACTTGGATCTCCTTGCGATCAATGAGATCCTGGATGTAGTTCTTAAGCCGCATGCACTTCAATGTTGTGTGCCCCTTCACACGATGGTAATCACAGTATTCATGTTCTTTATACCAATCAGACTTTGGTGTGTTGTCATCCTTCTATGGGATGGGTGGATATGTGATCATATTTTCCTTGGCTAGCCGATAAAAGATTTGATCTAGAGGCTCACCCAAAGGTGTGAAAGTCCTCTTTGGGTTGTTCTGATTGTTAGGTTTGTTCTGCCTTGGGGCAATGTTAACTGCGTTAATAGGATTGCCCTGACGTGCTGGCTGTTGCTGTTGGTATTGCTACTGATACTGTTGCACAGGTGGTTGATGAGCTTGAGGAGGCTGCTGATAAATAGATGCTTGATATGTGGGAGCTGGTGGTTGCTGATAGATGGGCGCTTATGGCAGTTGGTATGTTTGAGCTGGTGTAGGACTAGCCACAATGAATTGTACATTCTTAGTGTTAGTGGCTCCATCTGTAACAATATTCTTGTTACGATTCCAGTAACGGGATTTATCATTGTTGGGTTTGTTTTTGGAATCATCCTTGAAGTGACGAATAGTGCCTTCGTCTAGGAGAGCTTTCTCGATGCCTATGCCCTTGCTCTTGATGTCTTGGTATGTCTGGAGACAGTTCATTCGCATATGATGGGATAGCTTTAGATGCAGGTTATCAATGAAGATCTTTTTTAGATGCTTCTCTGGCGGCTGATATGATAACCTAGTTGTAAGATTCTGCCATCTTTGCAAGTATTCTGCAAGGCTTTCTCCATCTTTCTGCTTTGAGTTGCATAGGTCTAGCAAGGACAACTCATTCTCCACATTATGGGCATAGTGTGTGATGAACTTCTCAGAGAGTTCAGCAAAGGTTTTTATTGTCCCATACGGTATTTTATAAAACCACTCAACAGCAGTTCCTCCCAAGCTTTTGGGAAATAGGCGCAGGAGATAGTTATCACTGTAAGCCACTTCTTGGCACGCCATGTAGAACTCTTTGATATGGTTTACTGGATCTCCTTTCCCCCGATACTTGTCAAACTTGGGCATCTCAAAATACTTGGGGAAAGGGATAGTTGCTATGGACCGATCGAAGGGATATGAGCACACCTCTTCGAACTTGTATGTTTTATTCTCTGTTCCACTTTGTAGCTCTTTTAGAGCATTTTTCATTGCTTCCCACTCAGCATTGAGTGGCGAGGGAACTGGGTCTTCTGCTTGTGATGGAAGCTGTGGAACTGGATATGGCGCTTGCTGTGGATAAATAGGTTGGAACTGATTTTGGGGCAATGGTTGCTGGGGATATTGCTGGTGTGGCATAGGGGGATATTGTGGTAAATGATATGGAACTACTTGAGGTTGTTGGGCTGCTTGCTGTTGTTGAACTGGCGGTTGTTGTGGGATTGCTTGCTGATATTGGACATTTGGAACTTGCTGTTGTAACTGATGGGTGGGAACTTGTTGTTGTTGGGGGATGATAGGGATTTGTTGCTGGGGCTGATAGCAAGGGACTTGCTGTTGTTGAGGAATGATGGGTGTTTGCTAAAAGGGGACATGTGGTTGCTATGGGGGAGGCTATTGGAACGATGCTGCTTGCGAGTATGATGGTGGTAGTTGCTGAGGTTGGCTTTGGGTTTGGCTGATATAAGCTAGGTGCATGCCTGCGTTACTTAAAGGTGGAACAGATGTGGGGAAGCTAGAAGCAAAGGGTGATGGGGTAAGATAGCTGGGGAAAGTTGGCTGTTGAGGTGGTGGAACTTGCTGGAAGGTATTTGAGATTTGGGATGAATAGCTTGAAGCCGACAGTGGTTGGGGTAGTTGCTGCTGTGCTGCTTGGGTGAAGGCGGTTTGTTGACTTGCAACTATAGATGTAGGGGATTGAGATGGGATCCTCCATGCCTTCATTTCTTCTTGTGTAAGGCCCCACTGAGAGCTTGTGTTAGGGTGCACTGCAGTGGATGATGGAATGGTAGGAGCAACGGGAGCTTGGGACACGAATGATGGTTGAGGGAAAGGAGCTTGTTGAGGTTGTGGTTGAGCGGATGCTTGTGAGGAGGAAAATGAAGGAAACACCCAAGAGAAAGATGAGGTTGGAATGGGAAGCGATTGTGCTAACCCCAAAGAAGAAGGTACGGGTGCTTGGGGGGTGAAGGGTGATGGTGCTCTTTTGATAGTGAAAGGTGTTGCTTGACTTGCGGATGGTGGCGAAGCTTTTGGTGTAAAAGCTTGCGTGAGAGGTGGAAGCTAACTTTAGGTTAAGCATTAGATTTGGGCTTGGGCAGCCATAGCAGATGATGAAGCAAAAGGGGTAGGAGATGGAGCGGATGGCGTTGTAGCGTGTGTTACGGGACTGGCGAGGCTTCCTTGCAAGAAAAGGGGAATGGTGGAAAGCTCTTGGGGTGTTTGCATGATAGGATCAGGGAATGATTGGACAAACAGAGAATATGCTTGTGCTGGAACTTGGATAGTTTTGATGGGGATGTGTGGATAGAGAGATGGTGGGATGGAGGTACTTTTTGGCAGATAGTGGGCAAGCATGCTTTGCTGATGTTGTGGTACAAGGGCATTGGTCACTGGTGGGCTTTCTGGAGGATTTGCAAATGCTTGGTTTGCCAAGGGGGATGAAGGGATGTTTGGATCTTCACATGGGTTACTGGCTTGAATCTGGGGATTGTAGGTCATCATGACATTGGTGAAAAGGTTGAGATCAGATGAGGTTGTTGGTGGATAAGGATTCATGCTTCTTCTTTTCTGAGATCTGGTCTCAACAGGCATGGAGATGCAAGTGCTAAATGGATGCAAGATGTTTGGCTAAAAGATGTTGATGGATGCAAAGTTGATGAACTTCTAAAGATGATGACTTCTAAGATGCAAATGCAAAGATAGGGATCAAGATGGTGATGATGGAAGCTGGAGGGAATGGATATGGATCAAGATGGTGGAGGAAAGATAGGTTGCTGGTGGAAAGCTGGTGAAAGATTACTGAGTGGTCAACAAATGAGCTGCTATTTTTCCCAAATGGAGGATTAGAGATATGATGGGGTCAACCTAAGATAGACTGATGATCTTTGGTCAACAAGTTTCTTATCAATACACTCCAATCTCTTGCTTGAGATGATGGCTATGCAAGGACAAGGTTTGATTTCTTTATGACAACACGTTGTGTCAAAAAAAGGATGATGGTCTCTTATCTTGGATATAGGATAGGAACAACTCAAAAGGTAGAACACTAAGTGTTGGTGGAACTCTGGATTTGGAACAAAAGATGGTGGATCTGCTAGAAAGATATGGAAAGCTGATGGGGGGATGCTGGTGGAAAAGGTATTGAAGGGTGAAGGGACAATGCTCTAGAAGGATGATGCAAGTGCAAATGACAAGGACTGATTCTAGAATGCTGGTAGGAGGATGAATGCATATGAAACTTTTATGATGTTCTTGAAATGCAACTAGGGTTTTGATGCTGATGCAAAGGGTGAAACTATGATGAAACCAAGATGCAAGGCTGTTTGAGACAAGATTTCAAGATCTGAAGATGGAACAAGACATGAACAAGGATTTTGGCTAATCTTCTGGCTCAAGGTTGACAAAGTGATGGTTAACTCAGAAACGGAAGGTGAACTGTTTGATGCGGGCATTATGGGCAATGTTCTCAAGTCTGGCTTGGGACTTTTCTTCTTCTTGGGTTGCTTGGATAGTGGATTGATAGGTCTTGAGTTTCTTCTTGGAAACTTTTCGCTCTTGATAGGCTTGGGATTTGGGCAACTTCGCTTTAGGATGTTTGTTCTTGCTGGGCATCACTTTAGAAAAGAGGCTTCTGATTTTGAGACAAAGGTTTCCAATGGAAAAGGTTAAAGTCAAAGCAATCTCCGCAAGGGACCAAGCAACCCTGCGGGATACAAACAAAGACAACTGACTCTGATAAAGCTCTGAAAGTGTATGTTTCAACAAGTGTTTTCACGGAGTCTTTGACTGTCAAGCACTTCAAACAGATCTACCTAAGGAAGGTGAGTATCAAAATCACTTGCCCACAGCTTGGTATCCCCCAGAAGGGAATACAAATGGTGAGTAATCTTGAGGCGACCCGGTAAACCCCTTGGAATCGGTCCTTGCACAAAGATTTTGATACTTTCGGATGTAGATAGGGTAGCCTCTATTTTATCAGTTTGCTAATGATTCCGTGGTGTCTCCATACCCGATTTTGCTGATCATCCGTGACTCACTTAAGAGTCTTGCCAATAATGCTAGGGGAGAGGAATGTTTACCATCCCCAGACACGTGTTTGGCATGAATGCCCAGCGATTAGGAGATGTAAGTGATTCTTTTGGACTTCACTTATTTATATACCGGCCGGAGGGGATACCGGTTTGAGGTCATTCTCCGAGGAGGAAGCGCTTCTCCTTGGACAGGCCTCGCTAAAAGTAGAACAAGTGAACTTGTCCAAGTTCAAATGTTCCACGTTGCTTACTCTAACAAGGATTATGCAAGAATTGAAAAACTCCTACATGCACATCAAGCAGATTTTGTTCATTTTCCCAAATTTGATTAAGTGATATTTGAACTTTGAAATGAAGACACTCGTGATTAGATTTTGATTTGTTCTTTTCCTCAAAATGTAAATAATTTGAATGGTTGCAAGTTCTTTCCTTTTGTGCATTCAAGATTTGATTAGCGAGTTGATTTAAGAACTTTGAAAAAGCTTTGTTTTATCCTTTAGATCACTCAAGATTGAATTTATTTGCTTGCTTTGAAATCTGAAACAGATGAGGGAATAGAGTTGTTTGTTCCTTTTAGTGCATTCAAGATTTGGTTTGATTTTCAAATTGACAATGACACTCTAGGACCTAAGTTCATTTCCTTAATGTCACTCAAGATTTTGTTTTTGACCTTTGCTGTAATAAAAGAAATGAAAAATCAGTCCTAAGCAACTCAAGATAAAAAACCAAAAAGCGACACTGTCCAGCTTATAGGCGACGCTGGAAAGTGCAGAGGTGACACTTCATTTTTATAGGCGACATTTTGTACCTCAAAAGGCGACAGATAAAAATGCAAAGGCGTGATTTCTTTTGTCAGAAGCGTGATTTCTTTACATGCAGGCGACAGAAGAAGAATTCTGGGACGGAACAGAAGTTATCGATCACGGGAAAATCTCAGTTATGCAGGCGTGAAAACAGAGCTCATAGGCATTATTTCTTTCCTCAAAGGCATGATTTCATTGCAAGAAGGCGTGACTGGATTGTTTGTAGGCGACATTTCTTTTCATGAAGGCGACATTTCTTTGGTTGAAGGTGACATTTCTTTGCTGTAGGCGACATTTAATTGCTTGAAAGTGACATTTCATTTGTTTCCTGCAAATACAAGCATATAAAGTATAATCTCATCAAAATGATTGTGGTTTGTGTCCCACCTGGCGTGCCAGAATGCAAACTAGGATTTGAGTGTGCACCTAAACTTGTTTTGAAGGCCAAAGATAAACAAACGTCATAGCATATAATCAAATCAAATTTAATGGTAAACAAACTAAAATCAAAGCCACCTCAGTTTAAGCCTAAAATGGATGCGCCCATGCACCGTTTGATATGCTTGGATATAGATGGATGTGGGTGTGCAAACTCAAGCACTTGGAGCATGCAAGATAAATGATGATTTGAGGATCAAGAAGACCCAAAATGACACAAAATAGGTACGAGGAACCTATTTTGCCTCAAAGGCCTCAAGAACACACAAATATGCAAAGCTAAATGATGAACTAAGATTGATTAAACAAGAAATGAATCTATATTAATCCAATTAAGCTAATTTAGATGTGATTTAAGCTTGAAAATGATCTAAAATGATGAGTTTATGCTTATGCTAGAATGAAAATGACATTATAACTTTGCTATTGAGTTTGAGAGTTGAAAGATGAGAGAGGATTGTTTGCTCAAAGAAGTGAGGCTATTTATAGGAAAAGAGAAGGTCTTGGGTTAAAAGGATGAGTCAGAGTTAGGGCTAAGGTTAGGGTTGAGTCAAGGACAAGTGTCCTGACAAGTGTCAAGGGAGGATTGAGTTGAAAGTTTGAGGGCATGTGCACAATTTGGTAAATGTGCCCAAGGCTAAGAGGTGGCAAGGAAAGGATAAGAAGGTCTTAAATGCATAATGAATGCATGTAAGAAAGATAAGGAAGGCTTAAATGCATCTTTAAATGCATTTGCAAGAGGTGGCCAAGAGGTGTCAATCCTTGTTGACTAAAGAGGATGACTAAGAGGAGGTTAGCATAAGTTTTGGTAAACCTTTTGCTAATGGAATGTGACAAGATTAGAAAGGGGATTAGGATTAGGATTAGGAGAAAGGGATGGGCAAGTGGCTTTTGATGAGATTTAGATATTTATTAAAGGTAAATTTAATAAATATTAAATATCTAGGCTTAGGGTTTGAAGGGACTAGATTAGGGATTTAACCCATTTAGAGGAAGGTTTAGGACTTTCTAGAAGAGTTTAGTGCTCTTTAGAATTTTGGCCAACTTTGGAATAAAAAATAAATTAAAAATAAATTAATTTATTTTTGAAGTTTTTTGGTCAATTTATTAATTAAATAATTAATAAATTAGGGATAATGTCCAAATGACATTTTTAGGCTAGATTCTTTAATTAAAGATTTTTAATTAAGAGAGAGGGATTTAATGCCATAAAAATAAATTAATTAATTAATTAAATAATTAATTAATAAATGATGATGTCATCAAGGATTTTCAGAAAACAAAAATAATTTATTTTCTGAAGGATTTTTCGGTGTCTACAAATGCAGAAACAAACCAGGAGATATGTACAAACTAAAGCAAGACTGAAAGCTGAGAAAGACCAAGATTGTGCTGATAGATGGAGTGTTTTGAACAAGTGGCACCTGTTTTGCCGGGTTTTCACCATCTTGGCAGAGATTCTATTTTTGCTACCAAGGTGCTTGTTTCCAGGTTTTCACCAAGGCACTTTTTCTTTTTTTTTCTTTTTTTTTGTATTTTTTATTTTTTGATTTTTTTTTTGATTTTTTGATATTGTTTTATTTTTTTGAATTTTTGATATTTTTTTAATTTTTTTTGTGAATCATCAAGGCGCCTATTGCTAGGTTTTCACCAAGATGTTCATTTTTTTCAAGACATTTTCCAATTTTTAGGATTTTTTTAGGATATTTAACCATAGACTGAATGCCTTAAGCATAGAATTTTTTCAGATGGAGAACGTTGATTGGTTCTTGGAGCTATTCTCCTTCAGTCATTGAGAGTTGATAGGCACCAGAGTCAAAAGTAGCAGTGATTACAAAGGGACCCAGCCAATTGGGTTTGAACTTCCCCTTGCGTTCTCGATGTGATTGATTTTTAGGATTCTCTCTCAAAACTAGATCGCCAACCTAAAATTCTCTGTGTCTAACTTTCTTGTTGTAGCCTCTAGACATTCTCTTCTGATATACTCTGAGATGATCATATGTTGCTTGTTTGTGCTCATCTAGTAGTTCTAGTTTTTGTAACCTAGATGCTCTGTAGTCATCATCAGTTACGAGACCATGCATTCTAATTCTTAGTGATAGAATTTCAACCTCAATAGGTAGTACCACTTCAAACCCATAAACTAAAGAGAAAGGTGTAGCCCCAGTGGGTGTTCTGATACTTGTTCTGATACTAGTTCTAATACTAGTTCTAATAATTATTCTGATACTTGTTCTGATACTGGTTCTGATACTGGTTCTGATACTTGTTTTGATACTAGTTTTGATACTTATTCTGATACTTGGTATACTTGATAGCATCTTTTTCCATTGCAAACTCCCAAGCAAGATCATATCATGCAGTCTCAATGTCTAGCAAGGTGGATAACAAGAGGGATTCGCAAGCTAGTGGAAGAGATGGAAAACAAGAGAATGAAAGAGAATGAAGGGAAGAAATCCTCAAGGTAAAACTCCTCAAAAATATTAAAACTAGGGAAAAATTGTCATGTAAAGCACATTTGGACAAGAAATGAAAGGCCAGCATAAGATAAGTCACAAAAGCGTAATGCCAAAGAAGGATAGGATGTAGTCCAAAGAAGTAGACATGTCAAGAGGCTTCATAGCACTATGTTTTACTCTTTATTTCTTTTTTTTATTAGATCAAGACCAAAGGGGAAAAGGATAGCGATAGGCAAAAATGAATGGAGCAAGATAGACATGAAGGCTAAATAAGAAGGGGATGAAAGAAAGATCATCATAAGATAGCTCACAAGATAGCCAAATGTTCGTGTATAGATCAACATTGTCAAGATCAAGAGAGAAGATGGAATGGATGAAATATGTAGAAGAACTATGCATGATGCCTGATTGCCAGGTTTTCATCATGGTACTTATCCAAGGTGCCACAAGGGAGTGGTTTTCACCATAGGATGAATTTATTTCTCTTTACTTTTGCTACCAAGGCGCCTGTTTCCAGGTTTCCACCAAGGCACATTTTTAATTTTTTTTATTTTTCATTTCTTTTTGAATTTTTGGAAGAAGGCAAGCTTTTTAGATAGTGCTCCTTGAAAGGATAAACCATGATATACCAAGGATTCAAATGATATGCTCAAAGATTCTGATAGGGAAAGGGAGATGGAAGAGAAAAATGGAGGATAAGGTTTCTTGTAAAGCGAGTGAGGTTGGAAGATAGGAGGAATAGGAAAATGAGGAAAAATGATAGAAGGTAGAAGGATAATGCATGGAAGGATTGTGAAAGGGTAGATGGAAAGGAAGGCAAGCTCAACATCAACACATACCTTGAAGGGTGGTGAGAGGATGGAGGAATCATGAATGAGGGAATACGTGAAGGAATATGGTGAATGGATAGCAGAGGTTGTGGTTTAGGCACATGGAATGGAAGAATATTTTTGGAAGAAGATGAAGTGGAAGTCTTTGGCAGCTTGAATGTCAACTTAACTTTTTGCTCAACACCAGACTCTTTCAAAAGAGACTTTGGAATCCATATAGTCGTAGGCTTTTTATTTCCTTTTGATGATCTAGAGAGAATATCTTCAATGATGGATTTTGGAACCCATACTTGTCTTGTAGTTTTTTTCTTAGATAGCTTTTTTGACTTTATGTTTCCATGTTTATTAGAGGAGACATGGTGATCTTTTTTTGATGGATTCTTGTATTGCTTTTTTTTTCTTGTATTGAACATTCAAGTTACTTCCAAAAGACTTCGGACTTGTGGAAGAAGGAGGATATGACTGGTTTAGATGGGTGGGTGGATGAAAAGGATTCAAGGGTATGCATCTATGTTGATCTTGAGGAAAGATAGGAGATGGAGGTATGTAAGGACCCAAGATGGATGACAAATTAGGAGAGTTAAGAGGGGAAAGTGAAGGGACATAAGGACCCAAGATGGAAGGCAGACATGAAGCCCTTAGTAGTGGTGGAAGAGGTCCAAGGATGGAAGTGGAAGATGCAAAAGGATAATCAATAAGTTCATCAGCATCTATATGACAACCAAGGATATCACCATCTTTAAAGTGAGCATTAGGATTTTCAATAGAATCATGAACATCTTGAATAGGAGCACCTTCTTTGATAGGATTGTTTAAAGCTTGCAAAGACTTAGGAAGAGTAGAAAGTGAAAATGAACATGGAGTGGTAGAATAAGAAGATGGAATACTTTGATCTTGACAAGTTGCTTTGGATAGCATAAGCACATCATTTTTTTCTTGATTTTCAATAGGCTTAACATTGGAAGTAGTAGCTTGATCTTGTTTAGGAGAAGACTTAAGATATGGTGGAATGAATGGGAAAGGGCATGCGGGATCAAAAGAACCATGGACTGGATAAGAGACATCCTGAAAAGGAGTGGATGACATGGAGGCTTCTTGATCTTGATCTTTCTTTATGTTCTTTTCTTTCTCAATTTTAGAGTCCTCTTTACATGGAGTCACTTCTAAGGACAAGGAAGCATGTTGGGATTGTATGGAAGACTTTGGAAGAGATGGTGGAGGACTAGTTGAAATAGGGATTATAGCATATGAAGGCTTAGGCTCTTTAGGTTTATCATTATTGAAAGTATTTGCAGCCAAGTGAAGGTTAGCTTGAGTTTCTTTAAGAGGTAGCCCTAGAGGATAACTATAGGGAACCGCATGAAAAGTATCAGGACTTGTGTCAGATGAAGGTTCTATGAAAGATTTGAAAGACTCAGAAGCCTTAGGAAATGTACGGGTATTGGAGAAAGTAGGGGATGGAAGGGAACCATCACCAGACAAAGGTTCAGCATTAACATGATCTTTCTTGAGAAGATAATCTTTATTTTTAGCATGAAAGTTCTTAGAGGAGAGATCCTTATAGTATTGACATTTCAAGCTAGCATGATGCATTTTATAGTCCTCAGCAGTAGTAGATGGATCACAATCAAGGTATTGTCCACAAAAGTCATCAAAGTCTCTTTCAAAATTAGAATCATATGGATCACCATCACGATCTATCCAATGTGACGGCCCATTTGTAGTAAGTAGGAACACACGAAGAGGACTCTTAGGAATAGAGGTGTCATAGGTATCATTACATTGTCTGTCATCATAGTCATCATAGTCTCCAAAGCTGGACGTGTCACTCTCCATGGAAGAGGTATCATAAGGGTTATCACATTGCTCAAATTTTTTCCAAGGGCATGGTGACATGTACAAGTCTTTATCAAATGGAAAAGAGTATAGAGATTCCATGGAGAACTCTTTAGGTTCGTTTTCTTTCTTAAGATTGTTAAGCTCAACTTGCATAGCTTCCAGCTGCTTCATCATAGTGATGATTAGAGCTTCTTCCTCTTGTGTACTGATTCTCAATAGCTACTGCTCTATTCCTGACACAGTGATTTGTTCGACAAATTCTAGAAATAGGTTGAAAAAGCTAAATATCTAGCAATTCTGACAATTTTCTGACAACTTTTCAAAATTTTCCCAAATGACTTTCTGCAGACTCATAGGATAGTTGGTAGGTAATGAAACGATAGTTAAAAATATCATACGACAATTGCAAGTAGTATTTTGACTTTGAGAATTTGCTGGCATGAAAACTCATATGACACTAGGTACTCAATCATACGACAGATGGGCTGTAATGAAATGAAACTTTGAAAAAACTTGTATGACTTTCTGACCTCCTGAGATGACTTTTGACTCCAGAAAAGGATTTCACTTTAGATTTTGCAAATTTTGAGTTTTCAAATTTGAATTTTTTGCAAATTTCAATGTCTAGATTTGAGAATTGTAATAGATTTGTTCATTTTCAGTAACCAGATAGATAATCAAACACACAAAACAATAAGCAAGTGATTTCAGGAATGTCTGAAAATAATGAACAAGGGCAAAAGCAACCTTGTGCATGAACAATCAAGTGACTTATTCATTCTAATCCTCAGAAGCGCTAATTGTGTATGTTCCAAAAATGTTTTGCAATAATGCACATATACCTTATAAAATGAAAATTTGGCCTCGCTAGGGTTTTAGTAATGGTTTGACTCTGCAACTTTTATGATTCAAAGGGGTGAACTCCAATCCTGACACACTAGGGTTTTGACACAGTCTGAGAACTTAATCTTCAGGAGATGCTAGGGAGATCTGACAACCCAACAATGAACCATACCCGTGGAGATTTCTTCCACAAGGACATTTATATAGCGGCGATCACTACCACGGTGAAAATGACTATTACCGCTTGAGGTTCCGTCAATGTAGTTTTCCCTATGAAGGGATTGTCCGCTACGGTTAACCCTCTCTAAAGATGACTCACAATAGTATACCACAAGGGGACTTGGCTCCAAATCCAAGGTTTTTGACACATTTTCACTTTTAACCCAAACAAAGCAAGCAGATTAATCTGACACGCTAAGACAAAGTTTTTCTTCACCAAGGTCTATGATGCCAACTCCACATGATCTATCAACCTCTCTGGGGAGAGAATGTATCAATCAATAAGAGAAGGCACACTAACCAATTTTGATTCATCAAAGCTCGTGATGTCAACCCCACGTGATCTATCAACCTCTCCTTGGAGAGAATCTATCGATCAATAAGAGAAGACACACTAACCAAGTTGAATGTGAACGCATTAAGTATCCTCCCTACCTACAAGGATTCTGTCATCAAGAAAAATTTTGCTAGAAATCCAATCTCTCAAGAATCATGAATAGTGTTCATAGGGCCTAATTACTATGTGAGCACAAATATATTCCCGAAAGCAAATCTACCAAAAGTACCCAAAAAGAAGAAAGAGGAACACTTAACGCTTAAAGTGAATATGAGATGAGTCCACAAGGTGGAACACTTAACACCTCACACAAGCTAAAAATGAGTCCCCAACTTACAAAACAAGTGAGTTCCTAAAAGCACAAAAGGGTTGCCATGTGGAACACTTAACGCTTTTGTCCTGTTGACCCCTCCCTTTTATGGCACTGAGATTGCAACCACGGGGTAGAAATGAGGGGCCGGTGGATTAGTGAGTCCAATAACCCAAGATAGAAATCAAGATCAATCACAAGTATCAAGACTACTTAATAAATCCTTAAGGGGTCACAACCTAGTATCAATTATGCAAGTGTGTAAAACAAAAGCATGAAAAGAATCACCCAAGCTAGACACACGAGAGATTTATTTTAAGTCCCAAATTAAAATATCATTAGATGAAGGAGAATACCTAAGATCTTTGCAATATGCTTAGTAGATTTTATCTGATTATTAACAATTTTTGTTGAGCTTTACTATGCAAGCAAGCTACGAACTCTCCAACAAGCCAACAAGCAAACAAGATATGCAAGGTATATTCAACTTATCAAAACCCTAGGGTTAGATCTAAAAATCAATTGTTAGGAGCAATAATAACCATAAATTAATCCAAATGACAACTCCTATCATGCATTGAATCATATGAAAAATAAGTGCATATCCATCACAAAATTTTAATTTTTTTGCACTACATTTGACCTAGTCAACAAGAACTGATTTTTTTGATATGATTTTGGCCACAAAAATAGAAATTCAGAATAGACACCCTTGCTAAAAAATAAAGAGCTTTCCAAAAATGCAAAAATTTTAGAAAAATCACTTCATTTGTGCCCTAGAGACCTATTTTATCAAAATAGACCAGTTTTTGTAAATTGACTATTTGAGCTATTATATCATGTCCAAATTTAAAACACAAAGAATGGACCCCCTGTATAATTTAAGAAGATTTCTGAAAATATAAAAATTTCCAAAAAATATGCTGATTTGCGTTAGATATTAATTTTTTCCATAATTTTAAGAAAAAATTATTAAAAATTCAAAACATCTCAAAAAATTCTAAATTTTTTACTGTAGCTTTCTTGATATGTCACCAACCTCCAAAAAAATTTCAGGCCAAAAATCTAAGCTGTTTGGGAGATAAAATTAAATCTTTGAAACTTTGGGGTTTTAGCTCCCAAAAAAAATCAAAACCAACATGCAAAGGTGGGTTGCCCCACGATGGGCGCCATAAATGTGTGTGTGAAAATTGTACATGATCTATAGACACAACACTTTAGTAAAACATTAGAAGTTAGCAAAAATCAAAATCGTGCAAAATTGAAATCTAATTTAACCAAGCAATTTACTGCCTTCTAGTAGGTGCGAGATTAATGTTATCATATTGTTATCGAGATCAGTGACCTAAACGACACCTAAACGAATGATTTGAATGCAATTGATCTAAATATGAATTGAATGCAATTAATCTATATTTTTGAATTTTCTATGCAATAAGAATGATAAAAATTGATATGAATCTATGGTAATATAGAAATTGATATGCTAAAATGATCTAACAATGATATGAAAAAGAATCTAAATGAATGTAAAAAAAAAATGATCTCACAATAGCCTTGATTCGCAATAAGCTTTGATTCTCCAAATTCTAATTCTTCAAAATAGTTGTGCAATTCGTAGATGACTTTGGCAAAGTAAGCTTGCAAAATTATGAGATCATGTGGATTTGAGAGATGAATTATGAAGAGCTAAGCTTTATTTTTATAGAAATCCAAGGCTTTGGAGGTGGATGAAAAAAAGTCATAAATCACTTAAATAACTCAGGTTGATTTTTGAGTTATTTTTAAATAAAGATAATTTAATTCACAAAAATATGCAAAAGCAGAGATTAACTCAAAATAGAGTTTAGCTTTAATTGATAATTGATAGTTGTTTGCTTTTGTGATTGTGCATGTTTTATTTATGAATTAATTTAATAATAAAGTGATTTATTTCAACTTAACTACTTTTAAAAATAAAATAATTGATTTATGGGTTAATCAATTATTTAATCAAACTTTTATTAAAAACTATATTATTAAATAATGACAACTTGCTTTAATTAATTAAATAAGAATTTAATCAATTATTCATATGATATTAGATTTATTGTCAAAATTAAATAATATAATTAATAATAGATAGAATTAAATTTAATTACACAATTAAGTGGCAAATATTAAATCTAATTAATTAAATATGAAAATATTCAATTAATCAAACTTAGGATAAATGTGATTTATTGCCAAATAATCATTAAATTAAAGATAATTAAGATAATTAAGAATATTGCTAGGAATATTCTCTGATGCAGAATTTAAGATAATCAATTAGGATTCGATGATGTTTAGATGTGCCTTAGGTTAGGACTTTGATGTCGATTTTGTTCGAATTGTTGATATAGAAGATTAATAAACTTATAGCCCATTTTTGGGGTATTACAACTTGTTCCTTCTTTCAGTAATCCCATTCTGCTAAGGTGTCTTTGGTGCAGAGACCTGTCTTTTAATACCATGCTCATTACAGAAATTAGTAAATTCATCAGAGATAAATTCACCTCCTCTATCAGATCTTAGGCATTTCAATTCCTTACCAGTCTCTTCTTCTACCTTAGCTTTATACCACTTAAACATCTTAAATGCTTCAAATTTTTCTTTTAGGAACATAACAGTCATCAATCTAGTATAGTCATCAACAAAAAGAATAAAGTATTTATCACCATAATAACTCTGAGTTCTCATAGGACCACATAGGTTAGTATGAACCAACTCAAGTATCTTCTTTGTTGAGTAATCCTTACTTTTGAAATGAGATTTAGTCATTTTCCTTTTCTGAAATTCATGACACATAACATGATCTGGTTTTGACAAGTTAAACAACCTTCTAACTCTTTTCCTTTTACTGATCTTAATCATGTTATCAAAGTTCACATGGCATAACCTTTTATACCACAACCAAGCATCTTCATTTTTCATCATCAAGCAAGAAGACTCATCAGAATCAAGATAAAATAGATTACCTCTTGATTGTGCTCTAGTTCCAACTAGTCTTCCTCCATCATCAAATATTTTCACTTTCTTGCTCTCAAAACAAACTCGGTGACCTGAATTATTCAGCTGTGCCACACTTAACAAGTTATAGTTTAGTCCATCTACCCAATAAGCATTATCACATTTTATCATATCATTTATCTTCAAGGTTCCTTTACCTCTTACCATACAGGGTGTGTCATTACCCATCTTAACTGATCCTCCATTGTATTCTTCTAGTTGATCAAATTTCTCCTCATCACCAGTCATGTGATGTGTACAGCCACTATCTATGATCTATGTATTATTTTTTTTAACTTTAGAGATCAATGTTGTTTCTTCATATTTTTCTTCTTCTTCCTTTGAGTCATCTTTCATAGCAACAAATAAAACTTCTACATCATCATCAGAATCAGATTCAAATTCATTATCTTCAGCTATGAAACATACCTTTTTCCCTTTGTCATTGTTGTCTCAGTTATCTCTTTTGTGTCGATAGCCTCTATTGAATCTTCTCCCATAGCTTCCTTCAGATCCGTCTTTGGTTCTTTCATCATCTTTCTTATGTGGACATCTACCGGCGATGTGACCAACCTCTTTACAGTTATAGCATGCCAAAGGTAGCTTACCTTTATACCTTCCTTTACCTTTGGGTAATCTTTTGGCCATAAGAGCTTCAAGTTCATCAAGCTCATCATCGGTATTATTGTCACTATCATTTTTATTATTCCTGCTAGACTTGCCAATCTTCAGAGACTACATGAAAGCGGATTCCACAAATGGAACAACACTATTATCAAAGCTATTTAACTCAAAGGTTGTAAGTTTACCAATCAGATTGTCAAGTGTAAGTACATTACCAAATGCAGACCTTGTCTCATGGATAGCAGATATTCTGATTGCGTAAACCAACAATAAGGTTTTGAGTATTTTTCTTACAACTATTTCTTCACTAATGACTCCATTAGATGCTCTAATAGCATGTACTACCTCTTTCAGTCTATTTGTGTATTGAATAATATTCTCACCTTCCTTCATCTTCATATCATCAAATCTTCCCCTTAGGCTTTCTACTCTAGCTCTTTTGATATTCGCATCTCCACTATAAACTTGAGAAAGTTTATCCCACATGGCTTTTGCAGTAGTGCAGCTTTTGATATCCTCAAATTCGGCATCGGTATAGGCAGCAGCAATTTCCATCATAATAACATTGTGTTCATGTCTGTCTTTCAGTTGATCAAGTGTCAGGGGACCTAGTGTCAATTCTATATAGCCATTCTCCATCAATTCTAGTGCAGCATTCCCAATTCCAGATATGTGCAACTTTATCCGGCTTTGCCATACTATGAAGTTTTCTTTGTTCAGTCTTGGCATTTCCCTCTTATACATTTTGAGATCTTTGTATTAAAGTCCTTAAAACTCTATCCAAAGCAACCAACGCTCTGATAGCAAGGGAAAACATGGAAAATTTGATCCCATTTGGTTGGGCCCATCATTGAAGAAAATTGGGGAAGAGGTTCGTACATGTTGAAAAATCTGATAAGAGAACTCATGGAGTTGCCAGTTCATGGAAAATTTTTACAGATTTATTTCTCCTAGGATCTCTTAAGTTCTTGAGCATTTTTAGTTTAGGGTTTTGTGTACAGTCATTTGTTTTTTTGATTAAAGTTTTGTTTTGGTATGCTCCTCCAGAAGATTCTATTTTTCTCATTGTATCTGCAAGAGATACACATCCCCAAGTATGAGCCACTGTTAGTACTATAAAAATTTTGGTCCTCATGCTTCAGAAAATTGGTAAAACCCCTATTATTTCACCTAGCAAGGAGCAAAGAGTTGTAAACCCTAATTACCTTAAGCCTTGTTATATTTGAGTGTTACTTTTCTATTCATTAAAATGTGAATAACACATGTGCCAAAATAAACCTTTAAAAGTTGTCTGCTTCATGTGTTTTGCGGTTAGGTTTTAAACAGGTCACTTTTTAATGAAATTTCCATAAATCTTTAGCCTCTCCCATTCTATTTCCTGACCATCAAATTATTTCTCTATCTTGTGGTTGTCGCTTTATCTTAAGGCTCTCGGTTGTTAGACTATCTGACTTACGAAGTAGCCACCGTATGACACCTGTTCAGGCGGGCCCATTTTCTAAGTTTTGATGTCATTAAAAAATGGATTGCATCAACGGCTATCATGATACCGCTGAGCTAAGTTGGTCGCTCATTAATCCATGCACTTTAGTGATAGGCGTCCAATTGAGTTGAATACTAATGATGATAGAGCTCTGCCTTTTTCAGGTTTTGTGGCAATTTTATGGGTTGACATTTGTCCATGATGACGTAATACAGTGGGGTCATATCTTTCCAAAGGTTAAAACTTAGATGAACCTTGTGGCTCTCATTATACCGCTAAAGGAAGTTTCTCAGTACTTAAAGCTTGCGCTTTAGAGATACCCGTTTGATTTTCCATGTAGTTTCAGACTATGAAGTGGGTCTTTGGTTGCCAGGTCATGATGAGGTGTCCATTTTTTATTGGTAAAACTAGGGTATGATGTGGCAGCTATCAGTAGGACTAAAGTTGGAAAGAAAAGAAGGTATGTTTGCTTGCCGAATTTTGTGACATGTGTCTTTTGTGATGTCAACCACTGGTGGGTCCAAAGTTTTCAAACACTTCCACGTGTTCACTTACAAAGTGGGGTCACTGATTTTCAAAGATAATAAAGACTTGTTAGTTTTAAAGAGGATCTACAACGGTCGCATTACCGAAGTTGAAAGGTGCTCAGATTTTATGCTTATGAAATAGCGACATCTTGACACCTATCTGAGCTGATCAAATTTAAAATAAGTTGTGAGTTTCCACACATGGGTAAAATTGAAATGTTCTCATTGGTTGAGAACTAAATTGGGGAAAGTGTTAAATGGTTATGATGTGGTCATTATTAGCCATCTGAGGTGCCATAAGGAATTTTGATCAATGGTTCACATTCAAATTTCAATTTTTGATGTTGTTTCACATCTTGTGAATGTTGAAGCCACCAGTTTCAGTAATGGAAAACTTAATGAGTTTCATGTCGGCTAGCTATGATGGGTTGGCAATGATTACATATTCTGATTTGATCCTTAGAAGCAACACTTCTCCAAGTTTCTCTCCAAGTGAATTGGTTTTCTCTACAAGCGTCAACAGAAAATTTTCTCAAGCGTCTGGTAGGCCAATTTGATCTTGAAAGTGCACAATTTTTTATAAGAAGAAAGGTTTCATTAGTCAAGTCTTCTCAACTTTTGCTATCTTGTGGTATTCGGGTGGTTTTCATTCTGGTATTTATATGCTTTTCAAACCCTAGTTGAAGATGCGGCCCAAAAGAGAACTCTCAGGAAAAATAGAGTATAAGGATAGGGGGGTTTTTGAAGATTTAATGCAGTTACTCCCACACTAAGAAAATGGGGCATCTAGGGTGAAAGAATTAGTTCCAAACAACCCTAGGGATTTTGTCAATGAGGGATTCTATGACAGAGGGTTATGGATGAGGGATACTAAAGTAGGGAAGGATTACAATGGTTTGATCTTGTTTAAAGTTTCATACTCCCAAAGAAATGCATGTGCACCTCTCAGTAATATTTGGCAATTTGGCATAGGGAGACTCATTGTGCCCAGAGTTTTCATGGATGTCGACCTTCTCATATAGATTTCTAGGTGTTATGATCTTGTGACAAGGTGTGTTAAAGATATTAATGGAACGGACTTGGTAAGCATCACAGAGGATGAAATCAGAGATGTTTTTTCATTAAATGACCACTCTGTTGGATTAGAAAAGATTGATTTTGAAGAGTTTAATAAAATCTATGAGGCACAGAGAGACTATCTAAGGTCGGGCCCTTTAAGATATTTCTTTGGCTAGATTGGTGCCATGTGTATGGTTAGTCTAAGCATGCCTAAACCTTTTAGGTTGGACCTTTTTAGTTTGAGAGCATAGGGTGTATATAAGTCCTTAGCTTTGATTTTTTGACAAGATGAAGCTACTCACATGCCTATCCTATACATGTTTATGATGGTACATTCCTTACATCCCCACTTGGCATTGATTTTTTATTATGCCCCTTACCTTGCAAACCTAATTCATGAAGGACTAATAGGGATAAAAAACTATGAAGATAGGCAGGCCTTTTGGATGGTATTCTATGATAATGCATATGTTCTTATACAAAGGTGTGGATTTCTTCAGCAAAACAATGGATATTGTGAGAGAGAAGAATGGAGAGGCATTTCCAGTCCAGTTGTGGACTACAGAGTTGTCATGGGATAGAGTAGATGGTAGTTACTTGGTTTTTTATAGAAATTTTGCTTCAAGGCTCAGGTCCTTGTTATGTTTTGAGAATCCTAGAATTCCCAAGGAGTTGTTAAGATTAATTAGGCCCAAAAGAGTATTGAAAAGACATCACCATAGTACATAATTTTTGTGATATAATCTTATATCCGATCTCCATAGTGTTTAGAGTGTATGGTTGCAAAAAGGCACCTTATGTATTGCTTTACCAGGTCCCTTTGAAGATAGGGTATGCAGAAATTCTAAGGCAGATTGGTGATCTACAGGAAACAACCCTAACTAGAAAAGGAAGGGGAACCTTGTTCCCAGATATTACAACAGCCCACTAGTATATCATTTTCAAAAAGATAAGTGTGTTATTTAAAAGAAAACTATAGATTTTATCAGAAATTTTGATAAAGGATATGACACACTAAAAGCTTTTAATCCATGGGCAAGAAAGGTAGAGGCCCTTATGGAGCACTTTGAAGGAATCATGCAAGAAGCAAATGAAAAGAGGGCCGTAGTAAGTAAGGCAGATCCAGATAGAGCAAGGAGAATTTTGAGCCAACCAGGATATACCAAGATGACCCCTAGGGGAACATATACAATTTAGCAAAGGAGAGGGTATAGGGAAGAGACCTATGAGTAACCCAATGGTAGAAGAGCCCTCTCCAAAGAGGAAAAAATAGGAGTCTCAACCAGAGTAGGATATATACTCTCCTTCCCAATCCCCCTTGTAGTTGGATGAACATGGATTTGCTCAGCAACTTGTGCAGTTAAGTAATGAGGGGAATATTTTTGTTTCAAATGATGAGATTTAGGAGGGAATCCTAGAGGCACCCAAAGGAATAGAAATGAACCCCATGGTGGTAGAGTTTGAGGGTAAAGAGATAGACCCAATTTCGAAACAGGCCAGTGACTCTTTTCTTTCAGATGACAATTTTGTTAGGACTAGGGCATTCCTTCAATTCTTGTGGAGGATGAAAATAAATCAATATAGGGAAATTTGTGAGAAAAAGAAAGAAGAATTCCCTGATAAGAATATAACTAAAATTGAAAATGAGACAAAGGGGGAAATGATGAAGAGATTTGAGAAGATAACCCCAAAAGAAGGAAGAGCCATGGTTCATACTGTAGGAGTGTTGCTTCTCCCTAAATAGGATATTTTTGATGCTATTGTTTTTTATTCAGTCAAGAAGAGTAAACTTACCATTCTATCTACTACAGAATAGGCCAAACAAGCTGCTAGGGGTGTGGCTTTCTCTGATGACCATGCAACTTTGGTCATGTGGTCCCTTAAGAGGGAAGAAAATAAAGGGAAAAGAGAAGTTCTTTCTTCAGAATATACTGGGAACTTGTTGGTGCAAAGGGTTGGTGAGACTTCAATTGTAGAAGCCTCAAATATCATCTTGGAGATGGCTAAATTCAATGTGAGGGTAGCAGAGAAGGATGCACAAGAGAAAGAGGAATTAAGGATTAAGTTTGAAACTATCCTTAAATCTTACAATGAGTTGAAAATAGACCTGATCCAGAAGGAAAAATTGATTGCACAGTTGTCAAGACCCTAGGATCAAAGATCACCTCAGTTGATGATTATTGACAGGCCTATGGTAGTTTCTTCTTCTAACCTAATTATTAAGTTTCCACCATCTCCTTTCCCAGAAAAAAATATAGATGCCAGAATCAGTTGGGAAAAGTAGCAATTACTTGAGGAAACAAATAAAATGAAAGAAAGTAGAGTGGAGCTGAATAAGAAGAGGGATGAGTATATAGAGGCTAAATTCCTTATGGATAAAAAATATGAAGAAAAGGCTATTGAGACTGTGATGCAATTTGTTACTAATATGAATCCTACAATCTTGTTTGATCATGCTAGGAGACTGCAAATATTTCTCACATCTTTGAGTAGACATAAGGAGGAGTTGGGTCCAATTTTGAATAAGTGGGTTGAAAGATCCCCAGATATGAGATTATTTCACTGGCTATCTAAGAGCCAAGTTGATCCTGATCCATTGATCAAACCAGTGCATCAATTTGTAAAAGGGCTTGTTGAATACAAGATAATTTTGGATGATTTTGAAAGGAAATCCAATCTGCTGAAGAGAGAATTGACACTCACTTGATGTGACCTAATTCCAAGAGTTTTCAAGAAAAATGGTGAGCTTAAGGAGTTAATCAAATGGAGAGAAAGAATGGATGATGATTTTTCTGCTAGGATGACTAGCATTTTAACTTTGGAAAATACTTTTTTCTTTATACACACTATTAAAACATTAATATCTACCAAGTCCAAGTTTGACTTTATTCAGTGCGAGATCAGTCAAATGGAGAACAAGTGGGAACAATTGTCCAGCAGAAAGTTTGAAATTGTCAATTTTTTGTTCCCAAGTGAAGAGGTGTTTAAAAGGTGGAGGTACCAGTATATTCCTCATGCTGAAAAGCCAGATGCTCCATCTACTTCTTGAGCCAAACAAGGATTGTGACTCTTTGGTTTTAAAGTGGTTGAGATGTAAAGTGTATTTATTGCAAGGACAACCACAAAGAAATGGTGATCAGATTTGTTTGAAGAGGTCAAAGAAAAGATTGAAGACATAAAGTGAGGTAGCTTGTTTACAAAATATCAGTCCAAGATCTGATCCAGGCATTTATTGTAAACCTAGTACGATTGTTGTAAAGTTTTAGGGTAAAGTTTTGTAAACCCTAAAATGATCGATAGCTTGTTGCATTTCCTTGTATATAAAATGATTTTCCATGATCATATTAGGCATTGAGAGTCTTAGGTATTGAGAAGATAGAAATTTTGAAACCCTAACCCTCAGTCGAGGATTATAATATATTGTATTATTTCTTGTCAAGTAATAGAGAAAAAGCACAAGTTGATACTATTATTTACAGGCTTTCTACTCAACATATATTGTATACAAACGATCAAAGGTTATACTTACTATAAATCGCAGCTCTTTACCTCTCCTTCATGTCAAATCTGTGAATTTCTGATTCTATCAAAGACTTATGTGTATGTATTTTTTCTTTGAGTTCTTATCTAGGATTAGATTAAATATTGCTCAAAGTGGGATACATGTTCATTTGATTTGCATGAGGATTGTTTGCAAGTAGGAAAGAGTTGGAGTATTTGTCTTTATGTTCATGAGCTAAGTTCTTCAAGGATCTTTGTATTTGCTCTATTTTCTAGTGTTATTTTCCCAATGAATAAGGCACTGGCCTGTGTAAATGTATCTTTATTTTATGAGGAATGATTGAAGTCATTATAGTCAGAAATACAATAATCAAAACTAGTCATTTAATTTCATTTACTTTAAAAAATAGTTGTCCTACCTAGTGATGGAGAGTCAATGAATAATAGGTTGTTATTTAGTACTTTCTCACTGATATCTATTGTTAGATCCAGTATCGAGTTAGGAATAGAATTATACCTTTTAGATCAGGTGTACCCACCTTGGTTTTGTAGAGCCAAAAATGAAGAGGGCAGTCTTGTCCCTACAGTTGGTCCAGTTACCTATAGATTTCTCATATTTGAAACTAACCCCTCCTTAAAATCAGTCTTAGGTATATTGGTATCTTGTGCAATGTAAAATATTTTCAAGAACCAACACAATACATGATCGAGGCACTTATAGTGGACACCAATTCAATCTATAGTTTCAAAAGTTGTTAGATTTTCACTCAAAGCAAAAAACAAAGAAAAGATTTTACCCCCAGTCATCACTCTCTAAATCCTATGAAGGACATCATCGAAGAGCTCGAAAGGACACAATATGCAAAAATATCAATGCGAATCAGTAAGCATACAAGGAGATAAAAGTGATGAAGAAAATATTGTTTTTATTTTGTTATTGATGTTTTTGTTTGATTGCAAAATCCTTTCTCATAAGGAGACAGACACACTGACTCAGATGTAGCTCTGGAAGGACCTTGACTGGATATGACTTGTCTGAGATAGTGAGGACCATAGGATATGACATTGGTTGCCCACAAGTTTGAACATTGATAGGATACAGATGCTTTTGCCAATTGGTATACAGACCGACTTTATTGGAAATAGGATGCGGAAACAAATCAAGAGATATGTACAAGATAAAGCAAGACAGAAAGATGGGAAAGACCAAGATTGCACTGATAGATGGAGCATTTTTTAACCAGTGGTGCCCATTTTCTGAGTTTTTACCATCTTGGCAGAGATTTTATTTTTTCTACCAAGGTGCCTATTTCCAAGTTTTCACCAGGGCACTTTTTCTTCTTTTTTTTCCTTTTTTTTGTATTTTTATCTTTTCAATTTTTTTTTTGTACTTTTTATTTTTTTTTAACTTTTTGTGAATCATCAAGGTGCCTATTGCTAGGTTTTCACCAAGATGTTCATTTTTTTAGGACTCTTTCTAATTTTTATGATTTTTTCAAGACATTTTTTAATATTGAATGCGTTAGGCATAGAATTTCTTCAGACGGAGAACATTGATTGGTTCTCAGAGCTATTCTCCTTCATTCATTGAGATTTGATAGGCTCCAAAGCCAAAATTAGCAATGATAACAAAGAGACTCATCCATTTGGGTTCAAACTTCCCCTTGCATTCTCTATGTGATTGATTTTTAGGATTCTCTCTCAAGATTAGATCACCAACCTAAAATTCTATGTGTTTGACTTTCTTGTTGTAGCCTCTAGACATTCTTTTATGATATACTCTGAGATGACCATATGCTTCTTGTCTACGCTCATCAATTAGTTCAAGTTCTTGCAACCTAGACACTCTGTAGTCATCGTCAGTTACTAGACCATGCATTCTGATTCTGAGTGATGGGATTTCAACCTCAATAGGTAGTACTACTTCAGACCCATAAACTAAAGCAAATGGTGTAGCCCCAGTGGGTGTCTTGATACTTGTTTTGTAGGCCCAGAGAGCTGGACTGATCATGAGATTCCAGTCTCTTCTTATTTTATTAACTGTTTGATGCAAGATTTTCAATAGATTCTTGTTTGATATCTCTACTTGTCCATTCCCCTGAGGATAGTATATGGACGACCAATGTTGTGTTATTTTGAATTTTGAGCATAAGGAATCTAGGTCCTTGTTCTTCAATTGGCCACCATTATCTGTGACTATAGAATGTGGGATACCATACTGTCATATGATGTAGTTCAAAATAAACATAGAGATTTGCTTGTCGGTTGCTTGAGTCAAAGGAACTGCTTCTACCCATTTTGTAAAGTAATTTGTAGCTGTAATGATATGGGTATATCCATTAGAATAATTTGGATAAATAACACCTATCAGATCAAATGCCCATTGTTTAAAAGGTCACTGTGTAGTAAAGGGAATCATATCTCTCCCTAGTGCATGAATCAAGTTTCCATGTACCTAGCACTTTTGATAGTTCTTAGCATATTTGATAGCCTCTTTTTCCATTTTAGACCAATAGTACCCAGCCGTAATAAGTTTTTGAGCTAGTGTTAAACCATTGGAATGTGATCCACATATACCATCATTGACTTCCTCTAATGCACATTGACACTCTTCACATTCTAAACACCTAAGTAGTGTACCATCTAGAGTCCATTTGTATAGATAATTACCAATGATGACATACCGGGATGCATTTTGGATAAGGTATCATTTCTTATGGAGGTTGAAGGAATCAGGGATGATTTGGTCTTTAAGGTAGGAGTATAGGTTTTTATATCTGGAAGAATCATGACCAACAACAATGTAGATCATGCAAGTTTCAGGGGAATCATATGCAGGAAACGACAGTGCTTCCACTAGGAACTCATAACATAGCTCATGTTCAGGCTGTTGTAGTAGAGATGATAGTGTTTCCATAGCATCAGCAGCCTTGTTCTCTGTTCTAGGAATCTGCTCAAATGTGATAGATATGAAATATTTCTTTAAGTCATCTACCATGCCTTTATAGGGAACAATTTTCTCATCTTTCATTTGGTACACATCATTAACTTGGTGTATGACTAGTAGTGAGTCTCCATGAATGTGCAACTTTGTCACTCGCCACTCAATTGCTATCTTCGTGCCATTAAGTAGAGCTTCATATTCAGAAATATTGTTTGTGCAAGGAAATTTTATTCTGAAAGCTTTAGGTATTGAATAACCTTGTGGTGTTATGAATAATATGCCTGCTCAAAATCCATTATGTGTGTAAGATCCATCAAAGAAAAGACAGCAAGTCCTAGAAGATATGTGCATGATGGATGAATCAGGAAATTCCATCTGTAACGGTGTATCATTAAACATTGGTGCTTCAACCAATTGATCTCCAATGACTTGGCCTTCAATAGATTTCCTCTCAACATATTCTATGTCAAATTCACTCAATAGAATCACCCATTTAGCTAGTCTACCGATGAGGGAAACTTTGCTTAGTAGGTACTTTAGTGGATCAATCTTAGCTATTAATTGTGTTGTATGAGCTAACATGTAGTGTCTCAGTTTTTGTGATGCAAATATCACAGCTAGACAAGATTTTTCAATCATGGAATAGTTCTTCTCATATGCTACCAATGTTCTATTGATATAATAAATAGCTATTTCCTTCTTGTTTTCATCATGTTGTTCTATTAATGCCCCCCAATGATGTATCTGTGGTGGAGACATATAGAATCAATGGCTTTCCTTGAATAGGAGGCATCAAAATAGGAGGATTTGATAAGTATTGCTTGATGTGATTGAAGTTCTTTTCACATTCCTCGTTCCATGCAAAAGTCACACCTTTATGTAATGTTTTTGTGAAAGGCTATGATATGTCTTCTGGCTGAGATATGAAACATCTGATTGATTGCTCCCTTCCTTGTAAGGTTCTCATTTGAATGATATTTTTAGGAGCTTGCATCTCCATGATAGATTTGACTTTAGCAGGATCTACTTCAATGCCTTTCTTTGAAACAATGTAGCCTAGGAGTTTTCCAGAAGTGACACCAAAAGCACACTTTTTAGGGTTTAGTCTGAGACTAAACTTCTCCATTCTATCTAGTATTTTTCTAAAGTCATTCAAATGTTCTGATCTTATCATAGACTTAGCTAGGATGTCATCAACATAGTCTTCCATAGTTCAATGCATCATATCATGAAAGATAGATGTCATAGCTCATTGATATGTAGCACCGGCATTCTTAAGACCAAATGGCATGATATTCCAACAAAAAGTACCCCATGCACATGTAAAAGTTGTTTTCTCTTGATCTTCTGGAGCAATTTTGATTTGGTTGTATCCAGAGAAACCATCCATTAAATAATACATTTAGAATCCCACAGTCATATCCACTATCATATCGATGTTTGGTAATGGAAAGTCATCCTTAAGGAAAGCTTTGTTTACATCTCTAAAGTCTATGCATACTCTAATAGATTTGTCAAGTTTTGATACTGGAAAAATGTTGGAGATCCACTTTGCATAATCAATAACTTGGATAAATCCAGCTTTTTGTAACTTTTCTAGCTCAGCTTTGACGAGGAGTGCAACATGTGGATGCATATTTCACAACTTTTGTTTAACAAGTTTAACTCCTAGAGCTATAGAAAGATGATGCATTATCAGATTTGGATCTAACCTTGGCATATCTGAATACTTCCATGTGAAGTTGATCTTCTTTTCTATTAAGAAAGTGGTGAATGTTTGTTTCTCTTCCTTTGATGGGGATTGTGCTACATCAATCAGTTGTGGTTCCTCTATTGTACCCAAGTTGATAGATTGAGTTGGCTCTATCAGTACTAGAGATTTGTCATGTAAATGAGTTAGGACATCAAATATCTCATCCTTAGGCACCTTAGAGAGGTTTTCACCTTCGGATATGTCTTTTGTTTTTACTATTTTAGGTTCTGAGACTGCCAAAAAGTGGTTTTCACCCTCAGAACTCTTTTTTTTTTTTCTTTTTTTTTTTTACTGAGATATTTGATATTCAACTCTATCATGCTAATGCTAGGTTCACTGATGGAAGTTGTCATAGGTTCCACTGCATTGAGGTAGCAAGCAAGGTCATATTTAGTCGAGAAGGTATGGATATCTTAGTTTGGATCGGTAGATGTTTGGTCTATAAGCTATGGATGTTGGATAGTCAATGTAGGGGAGGATTGGGAAATGGTGTTCACACATATGGTGTTTTCATCATTGGTCCTAACCTAACTCTTGAATTCAAAGGTGATATTACTACTCAGAATGTTCAATTCATGAATAGTCTCAACATCATTATTGGATTCCACTTCACCCATAAGTGGATCAAATTTGATAAGTTCATCCTTTTTCTCTAGACTCACGTCAAATTTAGGTGAATATTGGTAAATGACATCAATGTTTTTTTCAATGATAAGCTCATCCTCTTCTATAATGAACCCCATTCATAGTCATTTGATTCTTCATCTGGATCTCTTGGAAAATTAAGAACATGTGTGAAGTCAGGATGAATCCCCCAAGAAGGATTGCCTTCAAATTCTGAGCAGAATTCATATTCATGGGAGTCTGTTTCAGAATCACTATTGTATCCCAAGTGTTCAACTATTGTGGTAGTTTTACCTTCTTCTTGTTTAGTAGTAGGTTCTTGTGTATCTACTACATTGATATTCTCCTTAGGTTTTTCTTCATCTTTGTGAAGATCTATTATTTCTTGAGGTAAACATTCATAAGGAATAAGATTAGAGGTGTCTGAATCATTACTATCTGATTGTTTTGTTTCTTCATCTAGCTAAGTAGTTGTTGATGTTTCAATCTACTCTAAGACATGTGGAGAATTTTTACTGAGATGAAAAGGCTTATTTTGATATCCCAGGCCTATAGTATCTTTAGTCATCCTTCCATAGTGTTCAACTAGTTTTAAAATGCCTTTGCCTCTTGTTCCTAGAGGTCCCTTTTCAGTGTATCCCATTTTAGACATGAGTTTATGACCTGGTCCATAAGATTTGACAGGGATTTTAGGCATTTTAGAGTCACATTTCTGAACTGTCTGAGATTGAGACTCATCTTTGTATAACCATGCTATTATAGCTTCTTCCTCATCAGATTCTTGCTTAAACATGTTTTCCATGATAAAAATCCCATTAAATATGACTTGGGATTATTTAGCTATAGGTTTCACCTTGTCTGAAGGTTATCCATAATATTTTGGGGACAACGGGAGAGATGTGAGAGATAGGACTAGTTCCATTGTGTATTCTCCCATACCTGTGTCCTTAATTTTGACTTCTTTTGCAATTTCTTCCATCTTGGATGTAGATGTAATATATATGTGCTTAGTGAAAGATTCTCTATTATGTGGAACAAGTTTGTCAACACTTTCTTTCAAGGCATTGCAAGATGTGGATATATCAGCTGGAATTGTTACCTCTACTCCATCATAAGGAAACTTCATGCATTGATGGTATGTTGATGGAATATCTTGCATTTCATGTATCCAAGGCCTCCCTAGAAGAACGTTGTAAGCCAATGGAAGATCTAGAACTTGACAGATGATGTCTTTGATAACTGGTCTTGTTCTGATAGGTAGGACAATTGTTCCTTTGGAAGATCTTTCTTGCTCATCATATGCTTTTATGGTAATCTTCTTTTTATGATCAATAGCATCTTCTGATAATCCCAGTTGTGTGATCAATTTGTAAGAACAAATATTTAGACCAGTGCCTCCATCTATCAACAAATGTTTGACATGATGGTTTTGGATCAAGACTTCAATGTGCAAGGGCTGGTTATGCGAATGACTCAACAAATTGTCATCTTCCTCTGAAAAGGAGATATACTTGGGTGATCTCAGATGACCACCCATAGTCTGGAATCTTTCTAGATCAAGATTTTCATGAACATTGGAACCGAGCAAGGCTTTGTCCAAAATAGCTCTATGAGCAGGAGATATCCAAAGCAACTCAAACATGGATATTTTTGTATTGGTATGCTGGAGTTGTTGGACAATACTGTATGAAGTAGGCCTCGTCTCTTTAGGAGTTGATTTTGAGGCAGCCCTCTATTTAGAAGAAAATGATAGATTCAAAGGCACCTTAGAGGCATTTGATGAACCTGAGTTTTGTCCTTGAAGATGTACCTAAGCTTGTGATTGAGTTACTGCATTTGCTGATTGATTATCTCTATCCTTTCTCACAATAGTGATGACATTGCAATGATCAGATAGGCATGGTTCAACCATATTTATGAAATCATTATTTCCAAAGTAGGCATAATTGACATTACCACCCATGTTAGCCTTAGAAGATGAATCTCCTTGATTATGCTTCGAAAATGGTTCTGTGAATGATGTATGATCATTGTTGGTTTTGTGATTGTCAATTATAATTTCTCCTTCATCAATTTTGTCTTGAATGATATGTTTCAGATGTATGCAATTATTGGTTTTATGACCTTTGTTTTGATGGAAGTCACAGAAATCGGTCTCTTTCCACCATTTAGGTTTAACTTTAGGATCAAATGGTTTTATCTCAGGCAACGTGATGATTTTGTTTTCCAATAGTATTTTCATGGCAGATTCTAAGGACTCACCCAAAGGAGTGAATTCATGCTTTGGTGTTGTAACCCAAGGTTTATAGTCCTTAGAATTTTTAGAAGACTCTAATGCCTTTTGTTTAAAAGCTTTTATGGCTTGAGTTCCCATGGTGAGATTGAATGCGGGTGCCTTTGATGGAGCACTGATGTGATCAACAACACCATATATTACAACATTCTTGTTCTTGTTCCAGAATTTGACTTTGTCTTTGTTGTTGGAACTAGAACCAAATTCATACTTGCTATCTTTGTTAATCGATATGTCTCCCGTATGAGAAAGCACATTTTCAATTTTTATGGCATTTTCTACCATTTTCTCAAAATAAGTATGATTTTTCATTTGTGAATGGTAGTTGAGTTCTGGAATCAAATTGTTGATGAAGATTTTGAGTTTTTCAGTTTCTGGAATGGATCTAGCATAGAGAAAAAACTTCTTCCTCCATTGTTTGAGTAAAGTCAGGAAGTTTTCTCCTATCTTTTTTTTCAGATTATAGATATTGATCATGGTGATTGGATGTTGGATATTGTAGGAGTATGTTGGTAAAAAAAATTGATCAACTCCTCAAAAAATTTTATTGTTGGAGGCATTTTAGAGAGCCAATGAATGGCTGACCCTCCCGGAGATTGAGGTAAAAGATGCATCAGATAAGTTGGTTCATGCATAAACTCCATAGATTGAGTATAGAATTCTCTAAGTACATAACTCATTTTGGGAATGGTGGCATGTACAAGTTTTTGTCAAATGGAAAGGGGCATACTCCATAGAAAATTATTTGGGTTCTTTCTCTTTTTCCATCTTGTTTAACTTGACTTGCATAGCATGCATCTTTTTCATCATGGCTATGATAGGAGTTTCTTCCTCTTGAGTGATGATATCTTCAACATTAAAGTTTGGAGGAAGTTTGGCTCCTTGTCGAGCTAGGTCCAAGAAGTAGGCTTCTTTCTCTTCTTGCAAGAAATGTTTCATCATTTTTTGAAGTTCATCATCATTTCTATACCACTCAATTTCAGATGGTGTTGGTTCTGGATCTCCACCATGATTAGACTGATGACCTTGAGAACCTTGGTTTCCTCCTCCTTGAGGTATTGTGTTGTTTTGAGTACTACCAGGGATTGATTGATGTGGATTTTTTTGATGACCTCCATGAATTGACACAGGAGGTGTCTTATAACCACCTTTCAATTAGATATTGCCAAGAGCATCCTCTCCAAATAGATTGGTTTCGTAAGGTTGATGGAATGTTTGAGCAATTAGAGAAGATGTTGTTGAAGATAATCTGGGTTGTTATCCTTGTTTTCTTTGTGAGGAAGCTCGAGTTTCCACCATTAGCCTTAGGTGAATCAAAAGAGTGAGATTAAGACAAATGAAGAATGACTCATTTCAAGAAGATCGAATGATGCAACCTTGTCAAGATTGGGTTGATTGGAGATTGATTTGGATGTAAATGAAGGATATTGTGCCCTAGATGTAAGGGTAGATGCCCAAAAGATAGCGGACATGAGCTCACAACACTTAGCCATTTTTTAGGATTGATTATGAAGATGATGTTGACAAGGTTTTGACACAAGATGAACATGATTCAAATCGATAGATCAGAAGACTGGATCAAACTCGAGAGACCACTTTTGGAAAAATGGTTGGATTCATCTAGTTTCTACTTTGTTCCTAACACGGTGAATTTTCTAACAGAATTTGGAAGTTAGTTGTAAAAATTGGGTTTCTAACAAATTTTAGAGATTTCTAGCAACTTTGCAAAATTTTGATACGACTTTCTCCAGGCTCGTACGAGTCTGGGTTAGCTCTGGCATGAAAATTGACAAGACTCATATGACAATCGACACCAGGTTTTGTTTTTGCTTGGTTTTTGTGACAGCATTTGTATGATAGTATACAGTCTCCCGTACAATAATTTGGGGGTTTTGGTAGAACAATTGGTAAAACTCATATGACTTTTGCATTTTTAGGATGAATTTTGACACCATAAAGGATTTTTGCTTTAGATTTTCCAAGTTTTCAATTTTTAGTATTAGGTTGTTTGCAAAATTTTCTATCTAGGTTTGAAGATCTATGTAACAGTTCATCTCGGGTTCATTCATTATAAGTAACCAAGTAAATATCAAGCACATAGAACAGCAAGCAAGGGAACAAGCAATCATCTTCAGACAATGAGCAAGGGACAAAGCAACCTTGCACATGAACAAGAATAGTGACTTATTGTTCTAATCCCTAAGAATGCTACTTGTTTATGTTCTCAAAAGTTTTGCAATCATGTACATAGCCCTAGAAAATAAAAATTTGGCCGCACTAGGGTTTTTAGTAATGGTCTGACTCTACAACTTTTTTAATCTCAAGAGGGAGAAATCCAATCCAGGCACACTAGGGTTTTGACACAATCTGAAAATTTAATCAATTAGGAGATGCTGAGGAGATCTGATAGCCCAACAAGAGACTACACCTGTGGATATTTCTTCCACAAAGACATTTATATAGCGGTCGTTGCTACCATGGCGAAAATGGCTATTACCGCTTGAGGTTCCATCCACATGGTTGACCCAATAAAAGGAATGTCCACTATGGTTAACCCTCTCTAAAGGTGACTCACAAAAAGGACCACAAGGGGACTTAGTTCAAATTCAAGGATCTTAGTTTTTCTTACTACCCAAAAAGGGAGTAGAGCATAATCCTTTAGCTTCTTCACTTCACCAAAACATAGAAAATAGATTCTTTGACACGCTAAGACTGAAACCACCTCACCAAGGTTTATGATGTCAACAAAAATATCTACTAAGCTCTCTAAGTGGGACCAAGAGAAAATGTACCCATCAAAGTTGAGGACTAAACCAAGTAGAACGTGAGATAATAACGGTATCCTCCCTACCTACAAGGGGATCTATCTTTGAGAAGAGCTTCACATGCAAAACAAGCGAATCAAGCCCACTCTCTCAAGAACTCCACAAATAGTGTTCATAGGGCCTAATTACTATGTGTAACAGATATGCAAAAAAAAAAAATATGTTCTTTTTAGAGCCCAAAACTGAAGTGTGATTTATGAAAGCAGAGAAGACACTCAAGCTAGACATGTGAGAGGTTCATTTTATGTCCCAAATCAAAATTTAATTAGATCATAGCAGAATACCTGAGTTCCTATGCAATGTGCTTAGTAGATTTTACCTAATTTTTAATTTTGTTGCGCTTTCCCATGAACCAAAATAGAAAGTATCAATCAGAAACAACAGATATCAATTGTTAGGGTTATCTGTTAGTCCAAATCTAAAAAAAAAATCTAAAAGAGGGCCTATAAATCTAATATGATAATTGAATTTTTGGTACCAAAACTCGTATGACAATGTGTTACCTCCAGTACGACAATCTAGGAATGAAATGATAGTGGGTTTTTGCACACACAACATAGTAACTCCCAAACGACAATCCCAAACAACCAGGATGTGTCTTAAAATTGCCAACTGTCGTATGACAATCAGTAGGTCTAGGTACCATACTCTGTCAAATGTCCTATGCAAATTGTATGGACAGAAAATAAAAATCATTTTTTTGAGAGAAATTGATAGAAAATTGATTAGAAAAGAATGGAAACCCATTTCAGGGCCCCACAGTGGGTGCCAGAAATGTGCATAAGAATTTTGTACCTAGCTAGAAACACAACACTTCAATAAAACATTAGAAGTTAGCAAATCAAGAAATCTGCACTATAGATGAAATACACTAACCAGGTGATTCCTTGACTTCTAGTAGGTGTGTTAGCATACAATTTTTTCCTTTTCTCTAAATTAATCACAAACTCCTTTAAAGAATAAAAAGAAGAGAAAAATCTTAATACTAACAAATGAGTTGCTAAAAGAAAACTCTCTACAAATTACAAGGTGCAACTACCTTCTAGAAAGATTTTCAATATGATCTTATTGAGCATAGAAAAGTAACATCATGTGTGCTTTTCACCAGAAAACACTTAAGGAAAACATTCAGTCCATCAACATGAAAAGAATGTGCAGATTTTAGAGAAAAATATCTACTTCTATCCCAATCTCAAACTTTGAATTTCTTGAATCTAAACTTCAACAACAATTCTCTCTGTCACTTCTAAGCATAGAATCCATCTATATCACAGTTAAGCTTTATTCAACACCACTTATCTCCACAAGAAAATAAATCACATAAGATAAACAGTAGTATTTATCACTTCAAAAGTTTAAACATATACGCAACACCATATGATATTTCATATATTCTATAATATCAATCTTTAGAAAAATTGAAGTTAAGTTCTTAGAAAAAATAGTTTCTCTCAAACTCAGAGAGCCGAACCCTTAAGCAGTTAAAAGTTTTTAATAAATAGTCACACAGGGTTTCAACAACTAACTTGGTAAAATTGTCTTTCTTGAAAGTAAATATCTCTAGATCTAATAACTATCCTAAGCATTAAGAAAAAAAAATTGGACTGGGAGAAAAATGCCTTCAAAAAGTTGCCAAGTGTTCCAGATAGTTAAGGGGTTGAGGTCATTGCAAGTCGCCCTGCCTTCCAATCTTCAAATGCGGTTGTAAATGCAAATATTACTGGTTGGTGTGGCAAACCAATAAAATCGATCCTCTGTTTCCAGACTTCTTTCTCCCTTTTGATCTCATCTATCTTTTCTTTGTGCATAACCAAATGATTTTGCTGAAGGATCATCATTGATTCCATCTGTGCAACCTTTGTGAAATAATCATCTGTAGGTGCCTTCATCCTTTTGAGCTCATCAAACTAGGTATTTACATCCTTGATTACCTTTTCAATCGGTTTATCTGACTCCTCTTGAGCTTCTTGGCACTGCTCATCAATCCATTTTATATCATTGGAGATGATTTCTTTGATCATTCTTAGCCCCTTCATGAGATCCTTTACCTCATAAATTCTCAAGGTCATAGCTTCATTTCTCTAGTCTATACATTCCTTTATAACATAAAGAACTTTGTCATCCAGTCCTGGTACTGACCTCTCCATGAGGAACTTCTACAAACCGAAATCTTCAACTTCTTCAATCCAATGGAGCCCTTTGGTCCAGGTAGTCTTATCTAGCTCCCATTCTTCAATGTTGGCTTCTACTTTCTTTACCAGGTGATCTCCTTCATTGTAGATTTGATCTAGATGACTTAGCTGCTTGACAACCTCTATTTTTATATGCTCTACCCAATCATCAAATGCTTTGCTCACTGCCTTGCTTCTTTGAACTTGGTAAAGAAATTGTTGATTATCAGGGGATTTCATATCAATGGAGGCTGGCATTTTCTTCAGAGGAAAGGGTTCAGGATGTTGGATGGCATTGATATATTTGGCCATACTCTTCATAGGCTCCTTCATTTTTTGTTTATTCTTGGCATCCTTCCAGACTCTACTGGAAATTTTCTTATTTGATACCTCGAAAAATCTCATATCAGCGGCTCTAGTGTCTCTCCCTAAATCCACCTTGGATATTTGAAAATCTTGGACTGAAGCCTCTCCCTCAACTTTGTCCTCTTTAGGCTTTTCAATCTCTACCATCTAGTGACCACTGCTTTCATCAAAACTAATTATGGATTCCATCTTTATTTTCTTAACCTTAGAAGATTTTCCCAAATATCTACTTACTACATCATCATTGGGTACTGATAAAGGAACCACATTTCTTTTCTTGGCTACTGGGGTCTCCAACCATGGTAGGGTAGCAGAGGATTTCTTTTGAGTATCATAGTTACTCAAAAGAGCTAGCGAGTCTTTCAGAGTATTCTCTATTTCCTCCTGCATCTGTTGATCATCTGCCATCTCAGGTACATTATGGTCTTCATCTGAAACTACCTTTGGATCAGGGTCTAATGAGTCTAAATCCATGATGACACTAGGAGTAGCTTTCTACCTCTAAGCCATTTCTTTTACCCTTAGACTTGATCTAGTCACTCAGACTTCAGGTTCAACTTAGTGTTGAACTTGAACTTGAACTTGAACTTGAACTTGTGAAGAAATTGGTTCAAGTTTAGGTTCAACTTTAGGTTTAGCTTTTCCTTCACAGGATTGATCAACACTTAAGTTAGTTAAAATAGAAGTTCTCTTCCTTGAACTCCTCTTTTTGGTTTTTACTTGTTTCTTGGCTGACTGCAAAGGAGCGACAGAAACTCTTTTTTCCAACAACCATGCTTTTGTTCTTTCAATCACCCTTTTCATTCTTTTATGCAAATCATCTTCTTCTAGCTCCATCCAATCTAACTCAGGAATACTAAGGACCTCGACCTTCTCTGAGTATTGAGAGTCTACAACATCAATCTCACTATCTTCCCCTACCCCGTCTATATCTATATTCAGCTTGAAGGTGATGATTTATTTCAAAGATAACCGGGACCACAGTCTTTTCCTTACCTCCAGTTCATCTGAACAGTTGGCCTAAAAATCCTCTAACCCAAGGATGTGCATGAATGTCTCTAGGATATTGAGATTTTCTCTTGCAAAGCCTCTATAGTCGAAATTGACCCTGGGAGTATAAGTCTGTAAATAGAAGGCATCCAACTCTTCTTTTATAGCCATAGAATCTTGGAAGATTTTGCACCTGTAGTACCCTAATTCAATAGGGAAAACAATACTTCAAGACTTCTTTGGGGTCCCAACCTTTTGGTCAACCAGAACGAGCTACCTACATAGCTCCATTAAGACTACATCGTCTAAACAAAATCTAGGGAACCATAAGGGTTCCTAATCAAACGCTCCAACCCTAAGATAAGTAAATCTTGGAAACTATATAAAATGATAGCCATAGACATTGATCACCTACTTAGCTTCCTTAGAAAGCTTGCAATTTTCTTTCCCTCTCAACTCAAAAACTAACTTTCTTGAAAATCTATCATTTACTATTTTGAACATGCTGGAGAACTTCTCCTTCTATAAGCATTTGAAGTAATCATATATCCTCATATCACTTGTCCACAATTTATGAGGTAATCCTTCCCAAGCTTGGCAACATGCTAAGACATAAACAAGGTAGGAAGACATATAAAATGTAGTCAAATTAGTCACGTTTAAGAGTTCTCTATGGAGCTTTTCTACTACTAGGTCAGTCCAGTCAATAAACTTATCTCCTTCTATAATCTTCTAGATGAAACAGTACATCTAATTTTCCCAATGAAATGCATGGGGATTCTCTTTCACCATATTTAGAAGAAGTACCATATCGGCTATGTCCTTACAGAGGTGCTCAATTGTCAGAGGCTTTGGCAACCTAGATCCTCCTTTCTATGGTTTTGCAAGCCATACCTGGGCTATCGAGGAGCTATATTTTTTCTTATCTACCTCATACACATGATCTGCTTTCGCATAAGTCCATGGTTCATACAGTTCTTTATCTGGAATTCGCAGGGCCTCCATTAATGTCTCTCAACTAATTTTGACCAAGATTTCTCTTGACGCATCATTAATGCATCTATTCTTAATGTCATACTTGTTAGCACACTCCAACACCAGTTCAGGGAAAATCAGAGCCAGAGGAAATGCAGCAGCTTCTAAAAGTCCACTTCCTACTAACTTCCTAGAAAAAGAACCCTTGAAAGCATTTCAGACTCTATCACAAAGCTCCCCTAGGTTTACATTCAACAAGAAAGTATCCCCTATGTCTGGAAGAGAAACTAACAGGTGGGTTCTACTCTCCCCTTTCGGAATTTTTGGATGGAACAATGACATCTTACCAATATGAAGAGAAAAGACTTACAACACAGAAAGAGCCTCTAAAAATTGAAAACTACAAAGGGGAAAGATAACTCACCGATGTCCTGCACACCATCTTTCTATAAATTTCTCACCACCAATTTCATCGCTCCTCCTTCTCTAGACAAAATAACTAATAGGAAAATCCTTAATCATTCTTCATTTATTCACAAATGCCTTGTAGGATCCTTAATAAATCCTCAAAGCATGTCTATAATAATGTTTTAATGGAAGAATGATTGATTTGACATCTCCAGCCAATCTTAATTAATCCACCAGCTATTTCGGCATGAATATCTCAATTCCCAAGGAAAATCCTTGATCACCATATCTTTATATTAATGACTCCCTCTACGTCACACCGTCAACTGTCATTTTCAATTTTCAAATGCATGAGCCATCTAGTTGGATGAGACAATCTCTATACGGCAGTTTCCAAAACTTAATAAATACTCAAAGCGCTACAAAACAAAAACTTTCTTTTTGGAAAAGAAGACAATCTCGCCTAATTCTCCATGTGTAAGCTATATTACAAACATGAACTTGAACTTGAACTAACTTAAGGTTCAGGACTAGGTTCAAGTTTGGGTTCATCTTTGAGACCGACAGACCTTTTGAGGGATAGACAAGCATGGGAATTATAAGACTCAAAAATGGTAATGGGTTGAACTTGAACTTGAACCAACTTAACAAAGTTCAACTTCAACTTCAACTTAAAGACTTCTACTAACCAAGACTAAAACCAGGAGCTAAGAAAAATGAAGGTAACAACTAGCTCTGACTAGTGACCAGGACTGCTCAGGACTGAGGAATGAATCTAGAAGCTCAATTGACAACACAATTTAAACTTTATTAAACTGGGCCAACTCATCACAAAAAAAATTTCTACTCATACAGACACAAGCCAAAACTTTATATACAAGCAAGGAAAAGAAAAGACTTACAACTGGTAAAGCTTGAGATCATGCCCATTATAGGATAGGGGTAGTTCATCTCCATCAATATATTTCAGCTTGAATGCATTCAGACCTAGAGCTTGAGAGATGTCAAATGGTCCCTTTCGGAGAGACTCAAACTTGCCATGTGCTCCTCTTGGCTCTCGGCGCTTATCCCAGAGAAGGATCTTATCACCCATCATAAATTTTCTTGGCCTAGCACGGCGATCAAAAATCTCCTTCACCTTAAGCTGATGGCTGGTGATGTGATCAACTAACTCTGCCCTCTCTTCTTCTATTTTTGACAAATACAAAATCCTCTTCTCCAATGAATTTTGAAAGACTTCACTCTCAACGCATCTTTGTAACTTGGCAGAGGCTAGTTCTAATGGAAGTGATAGATGTGCTTCAACTCCGAAGACTAATTCAAATGGTTTCATACCAATAGCCCTCTTTGGAGAGGTTCTATCCACCTACAATGCCTTGTATAACTTCTTGTGCCAGTCTTTTCCTTTCTCATCTACCAGTTTCTTCATGATGTTAATCAGGTTCTTGTTTGTAGATTCTGCCTGGCCATTTCCCTGTGGAAAATAATTTGAAGGCTAAGATAAATTTATACCATGATCATAGCAGAAGAGTTGAATCTCTCGAGAGGGGAAATTCTGAGCATTATGAGCCACTATCTTCAAGGGAACTCCAAATCTAGAGACAATGTTTTCTTTTAAAAATATATAGACTATCTCAGAAGTGGTTACTTTGACTAGTATCACCTCCACCCACTTGGTAAATTAATCAGTCACTGTCAAGATATGTGTGTGGCTACCACTAGAAGTTGGGTTGATTGGACCAATAAAATCTAACCCCCACTACTGGAAGGGCTCTTCGATAATCACAGGTCTTAGCGGTAAAGCATCCAACTGAGGTTTTCCTAAGAAAAGTTTACACTTCTCACAATTCACCACCCACCTTTATGCATCTTTAAACATTCTGGGCCAATAGTAGTAGTTTCTCAAGATCTTAAAGGTTGTCATAGAGGAAGAATAGTGCCCCCCGCATGCTTCATTTTGAAATGATTGCAATAACTTCTATTGTTGTTCCTTGTCAACACATCGCAAAAACATCCCATCCAATCCCCTTTTATACAAAACATTATCTACTATGAAATACTTTGTTGCCTTCAACCTCAGGTTTCTTCTCTCTTTAGCTAACAAGTGTTCTAAAGGCTCTCCGTAGGTCAGAAAGAAAGCTACATCTAAAAACCATGAGTCATTTGTCACTACGAACAGGTAATTGGGTAAACTTTGTTCTTCTTGATTCTCAGCCATCAGCTTACATAGGCCCTATCCTCTCACCGGCTTTTTAGGCTTAATTTTCAAATCAAACTACTACACCTTTGCAACCCAGCTAGCCCTATTATTCACTACAACTTCCTGCTGAGTAAGGATGGTCTTAACAGTAGAATTCGGAACAAAGACCATAGAATGTGAATGAAGTATGTAGTATCAGAATTTTTTAACTACTTTCACTACTACAAATGCCTATTTTTCTATCTATGAATAGTGTAACTCATGTTTCTTGAGTGGTACACTCATGAAGGAGATAGGCACTTCTTCACCATTGTCATTTTTCTGTAATAGCACCCCAGACATTGTGTGTTCTGATGCATAGCAGTAGATGATAAAATCTTTTTTGAAATTTGGGTGTATCAATTTCAGAGCATTGGCTATGGTTTCCTTAATCTTACGAAATGATTTGACAGCTAGTTTATCCCACTTGAAATTCTGCTTCTTACTTAACAAGTCTACCATCAGTTTTGATGTCTCAACAAAATCAAGTACAAACTTCCTTAAGAAGTTAACTTGACCGAAAAAATATTTAATCCCTTTCTAATTAATAGGTAGACATAGCTGCTGGATAGTTTTGACTCTTTCTGGATCAATTTTAATGCCCTCCTTTGAAACTAAATGACCCAGCAACTTACCCTCCATCACACAGAAGATTGACTTCTTCAGATTCAGGGAAACACCATGATCCCTACACCTTTTCAAAACTTCTTTCAAGTCCTTTAGATGCTTCTTACACCTCCTAGAGAAAACTATCATGTCATCCAAGTAAATGTTGATGGTCTTGTTTAACAAATGGCTGAAAGTGGAATTCATGGCCCTCTAAAATGTGGCTCCAGCATTAATTAAGCATAAAGGCATTCTCCTATAGGTGAATGTGCCCCAAGGTGTGGTAAAGGCTATTTTGTGTTGGTCTTCCTCTACAACACTGATTTGGTTATAGCCTGAAAAACCATCGAGAAATGACAACATTTCTGAGCCAGCTACTATTTGAAGAATTTGGTCCATCATAGGTAAGGTGAAATTATCTTTAAGGCTTGATTGATTGAGGTTCCTAAAATCCATGCATATTCTAATTTCTCCATTTTATTTCCAGATAGGAACAATGTTAGCCACCCATGTGGAATGATGTATTGGGAAGATAATTCTTGCTTAAAGTATTTTGTCAATCTCTTTAAAAATGGCATCCGACACCTTCGGATTGTATGTTCTCAATTTCTGACGGAACGGTGACATCCCAGGCTTCAATGGAATATGGTGTGTAAACTGTCCCTACCTAAAGTTCTTTAAATCATCATAGATCCAAGAAAATACATCACCATATTATTTTAACAACTTAGTGAAATGACCTCTTTCATCTTCATCACAACACACCCCTAAATTAACCATCTTGGGATTGAACTCATCACCAATATTAATTTTTTCATATACACCTGAAGGAGTGGTGTCTGGTATGTCAGGTGAATTCAAATTATAATCTCTCCTATCAAACAGCCTCTCTAACTCCACCAATCCTTTGGGTATGGATTTTCCTTTAAGTTGAATCACTTCCTCTGAAGCACTAGATTCCTTCCCTGGACAGAATTCATGGCACTCGGACCCCGACCCTTCATAATAATTAGTTGAAAACTTATCCAAACCCTGCAAAAATTCATTTATTTGAGCATCATCTCTGAACACTTTCCAGGAACAGGAATTATCAGGAACACTAGGCCTATGAATGACTTCAATGGTGTAACGATCTTTTGTAAAGTCTGAGGGTGGTATGAGCAAGGATGCTGACCTAGCAAGAGCATCAGCTCTTGAGTTATATTCCCTAGGAATTGCTTCAATTGAAAAGGCTTCAAACCACTCGAGTTCATCCCACACCCTATTTATGTAATGCTTCAGTCTCTCATTCTTCACTAAAAACATGTTCTTGACCTATTTGACAATAAGTTCTGCATCACCACGTGCCTTTAAAAGTTTAATCCCCTTATTCTTGGCTTTTCTAAACCTAATAGTAGAGCTTCATACTCTACCATATTGTTAGTGTTCTCGAACTCAAGTTTGAATGAAAAAGGAAATTTGAGTCCAGTAGGGGAAATGAGGACTACTCTGGCCCCCGAGCCTATAGAAGAGCAATTGCCATCAAATTCAAGATTCCAAGGAACCTCTTCATCTGCAACCACTGGATTTGGGACATTAACCTCTGATAAGATAACATAATTAGCAAACTCAGATTCTTGATACAAGATCTAGGATTTAGGGTCTTCTAAGGGAAAAACCGTGTATTTGGATTTGGGTTCTAGAAGAAGAGTAACTTTCTTATTTCCTATAGGGACTATGGCCTGAGACCAATCCAATTTTATTTCACCACCTAGATCCCTACAAAAGGTTCTGCTAAGAAGCATACCGTAGCTGGCTAAAATATCAGCTACTAGGATGGTTAATTTCAATCTCTTATTTGGGAAAGTTGCCAAAGAAACTTGGGCATCTTTGATTTGACCTAGAAGCAGGACTTGTTTGGCATCCATAGAATAGCGGCGTCCAAAGGTATCAGCCATAGGGAGATCCAATGCTTTGGCCATAGATGAAGGCATAATATTATCTGACGCCCCTGAATCAATGATACAGTTGTTTAATTTGAAGCCATGAATGAATAGGGACACATAAAAAGGTTTAGGTTTCAAGCCAAAAGGAATAGTAGGAATGGGCTTCTCGGCAAGCTTTTGTTCAACTGTCTCTTCCTTCTTTATAGACTGTCCTTTAAAACATGCATTGTTTTTCTATTGAGCCCTAGGTTCAGCAGGAGAACCTTTGACATAACTAACGAATTTATCTAACTCCCAGGGATTCATTTTTAGATATTCTGCAACAGAAATTTTCACTTTTGAAGTTTTACAAAAATCTACTATACTAAAAGGGGAATCAGATTCAGACTTTTTCATGACTTGTTCCTCCAAACTACTTGCTTTCAAGATCTTTGGATGATCACTAGCTTTCCCTTCACTACCTTTAGTTGCTGCATTTGCCCAATTACTCACTTTTCCTCCACACTGGTTTCTTGTCAAAACTGAGCAAGAGGTATCCTCTAAAGTTACCAATATGTCTCCACCCCTTTCAAATTTTGATTCATATTCAAGGTAAAATTTTCTAGAGTCGCTAAGCACCTCAGAGGATATGTCTTCAACAATCACCTTTGATGTTGCTTCCTTCTCAGCTTCAAGCTGTGCATATCTTATGTTTTCAGGGCATGAAACTCCCTCATGCTCATCAGTAAGATGAAAAACACACATGCTCCTTTTATTCGGTGGAGGTTCAATTTTCAGTCTCTGCTAAGAAGGAGGCAAATTGAATTGTTTTCCTGAGTTTGAGGATCCCTGAATTGGATATTTACGTGGAATATCTTGACAGGGACTGGTAGTTTTAGGCAATTGTCACTTGATGTTTATCAAGTCATTCATCAGTCTTTGAATCATAGGGTCTGATGATGAGGAGGTAGAAGGTTGACAGCTGGATGCTTGAACATCTTTTCTCCATTTTCCACTTGTTATGAGATCATCCTCAAGTTCAATGGTGAGAGTTTGAGTAGCTACTGAGGTGGCTGGCCTAGCTCTTTTTAAATGAAATGCAACATCAAGAGGCATAGCATTTAAGAAAAAACCTTTATGATTTTCATCATTTGGTCTACTTGCAACTGGAATCACTTGAATCCCCTTGTTGAATCTTGCCACAAACTCCCTCATAGGTAATTGAATCTCCTTCTTCATTTGACTTAACTGAATCAAAAGAGTATTTGCATCATCAGCTGATTTAAACCTAGTCTCAAATGTTGTTTTCATAGAATCCTAGTCAGTAATGGAGGCATGTGGTAGACTGTGAAACCACTTAGCTACAGCCTCAGTTAAGGTCAAGACAAAAATCCTGACAGCCACATCTGGAGTGCCCACTACTAAAAATCTGCATGCTATGTTAAAAGAGTTCAAATGATCCTCAGGGATTTTCTTTCTTTCACCACTAAATTTGGGTAGGATGTCACAACCTTTAGGTAGGTTTCCCAAATTTTCTCCTAGGCTTAAAGGTCTTACGGCCACACCCTAGGGTTGATTTTGTGCCATGGGAGGTAAGATAAAATTCAAGAGCTGTAAATTTACAAAAGTGGGAGCTACGGTTCCTGGTGAGACCAAGGAACTAAAAGTGGTTAGAGGAGGAGACTTAGTGGGAGAAGAAGGTCTACTAGTGGTCTTATAATGTCTTTGCCTATAAGGAGTCTAGGGTTTAAAATCAAGCTTCGCCAGATCTTCAAAATCAAAATCTACAAGACCTTTTGCTCTATCTCCCTATGTAAATCTCTTATCAACTAGCTTATTGAGTTGAATTGAAACAAATGAAAGAACCAATTATTCTCAGGGCCTCCAGACTGCCCTGTCAACTATAGCGGCCTCCTGGGCTACAGGCAATCCTTTGAGCCACTCTCCAATCTCTTCCTCTTCCTCTTCCTCAAGGACTAACCTTACTTGATGGTATTCCTAATTGTTCATTCTCAATTTTCAAGCTACTGCATTAAGGTCAACGATTATGTCCTCTTGAGTATCAAAAAAATCAAGGCCTGGTTGCAAAACCAGAGGAAGTTCTTGTCGACCAAGGATAACTTCAGCGGGTAACACCATAGTTGATCACTGAATGCAAAAATACCAATCTTGGTCTATTCTTAGACTCTCCCCAGTAGAGTCGCCAAAAACTGTTAGCATACAATTTTTCCCTTTTCTCTAAATTAATCACAAACTCCTTTAAAGAATAAAAAGAAGAGAAAAATCTTAATAAGAACAAATGAGTTGCTAAATGAAAACTCTCTGCAAATTACAAGGTGCAGCTACCTTCTAGAAAGATTTTCAATATGATCTTATTGAACATAGAAAAGTAACATCATGTGTGCTTTTCACCAGACAACACTCAAGGAAAACATTCAGTCCATCAACATGAAAAGAATGTGCAAATTTTAGAGAGAAATATCTACTTCTATCCCAATCTCAAACTTTGAATTTCTTGAATCTAAACTTCAATAACAATTCTCTCTGTCACTTCTAAACATAGAATCCATCTATATCATAGTTAAGCTTTATTCAACACAACTTATCTCCACAAGAAAATAAATCACATAAGATACACAGTAGTATTTATCACTTTAAAAGCTTAAACATATACACAACACCATAGGATATTTCATATATTCTGTAATATCAGTCTTTAAAAAACTTGAAGTTAAGTTCTTAGAAAAATAGTTTCTCTCAAACTCAGAGAGCCAAACCCTTAAGTAGTTAAAAGTTTTTAATAAATAGCCACGCAGGGATTCAACAACTAACTTGGTAAAATTGTCTTTCTTGAAAGTAAATATCTCTAGATCCAATAACTATCCTAAGCATTAAGCAAAAAAAACAAGACTGGGAGCGAAAATGCCCTCAAAAAGTTGCCAAGTGTTCCAGACGGTTAAGGGGTTGAGGTCGCTCCAAGTCGTGCTACCTTCCAATCTTCAAATGCGGCTGTAAACGTGGATATTATCGGTTGGTGTGGCAAACCAATAAAATTGAACCTCTGTTTCTAGACTTCTTTCTCCCTTTTGATCTCAGCTATCTTTTATTTATGCATAACCAAATGATTTTGCTAAAGGATCATCATTGATTCCATCCGTGCAACCTTTTTGAAATGCTTATCTATAGGTTCCTTCATCCTTTTGAGCTCATCGAACCAGGTATTTACACCCTTGATTACCTTTTCAATCAGTTTATCTGACTCCTCTCGAGCTTCCTGGCACTGCTCATCAATCCATTTTATATCATTGGAGATGATTTCTTTAATCATTCTTAGCCCCTTCATGAGATCCTTTACCTCAGAAACTCCCATGGCCATAGCTTCATTTCTCTAGTCTATACATTCCTTTATAACATAAAGAAATTTTTCATCCAGTCCTGGTACTGACCTCTCCATGAGGAACTTCTGCAAACTGTACTCTTCAACTTCTTCAATCCAATGGAGCTCTTTGGTCCAAGTAGTCTTATCTAGCTCTCATTCTTCAATGTTGGCTTCTACTTTCTTTACCAGATGATCTCCCTCATTGTGGGCTTGATCTAGATGACTTAGCTGCTTGTCAACCTCTATTTTTACATGCTCTACCCAATCATCAAATGCTTTGCTCACTGCCTTGCTTCTTTGAACTTGGTCAAGAAACTGTTGATTATCAAGGGATTTCATATCAATGGAGGCTGGCATTTCCTTTAGAGGAAAGGGTTCAGGATGTTGGATGGCATTGATATATTTGGCCATACTCTTCATAGCCTCCTTCATTTCATGTTTGTCCTTGGCATCCCTCTAGACTCTACTGGCAATTTTCTTATTTGATACCTTGAAAAATCTAATATCGGTGGCTCTGGTGTCTCTCCCTAAATCCACCTTGGATATTTGAAAATCTTATACTAAAGTCTCTCCCTCAGCTTTTTCCTCTTTAGGTTTTTCAATCTCTGTCATCCAGTGACCACTACTTTCATCAAAACCAATTATGGATTCCATCTTTATTTTCTTAACCTTAGAAGATTTTCCCAAATATCTTCTTACTACATCATCAATGGGTACTGATAAAGGAACCACATTTCTTTTCTTGGCTACCAGGGTCTCCAAACATGGTGGGGCAGCAAAGGATTTCTTTTGAGTATCATAGTTACTCAAAAGAGCTAGCAAGTCTTTTGGAGTATTCTTTGTTTCCTCCTACATCTGCTGATCATCTGCCATCACAGATACACCATGGTCTTCAACTGAAACTACCTTTGGATCAGGGTCTAATGAGTCTAAATCCACAACAACACTGGGAGTAGCTTTCTACCTCTAAGCCCTTTCTTTTACCCTTAGAATTGATCTGGTCACTCGGACTTTGAGTTCAACTTGGTGTTGAACTTGAACTTGAACTTGTGAAGAAATTGGTTCAATTTCAGGTTCAACTTCAGGTTTACCTATTCCTACACAAGATTGATCAACACTTAAGCTAGTTAAAATAGAATTTCTCTTTGTTGAACTCCTCTTTTTGGTTTTACTTATTTCTTGGCTGACTGCAAAGGAGCGACATAAACTCTTTTTTCCAACAACCATGCTTTTGTTCTTTCAATCACCCTTTTCATTCTTTTATGCAAATCATCTTCTTCTGATTCCATCCAATCTAACTTAGGAATAGGGAGGACCTCGACCTTCTCCGAGTATTGAGAGTCTACAACATCAATCTCATTCTCTTCCCCTACCTCATCTATATCTATATCAAGCTTAAAGGTGATGATTTGTTTCAAAGTTAACTGGGACCACAGTCTTTTCCTTACCTCCAGTTGATCTTAACAGTTGGCCTAAAAATCCTCTAACCCAGGGTTGTGCATGAATGTCTCTAAGATATTGAGATTTTCTCCTGCAAATCCTTTATAGTCAAAATTGACCCTGGGAGTATAAGTCTGTAAATAGAAGGCATCCAACTCTTCTTTTATAGCCATAGCATCTTGGAAGCTTTTGCACCTATATTACCCTAATTCAATAGGGAAAAGAACACCTGAAGACTTCTTTGGGGTCCCAGCCTTTTGTTCAACCAGAACGTGCTGCCTACATAGCTCCATTAAGACTACATCATCTAAACAAAATCTAGGGAGCCATAAGGGTTCCTCATCAAACGCTCTAACCCTAAGATAAGTAAATCTTGGAAACTGTATAAAATGACAACCATAAAAATTGATCACCTGCTTAGCTTCCTCAAAAAGCCTGCAATTTTCTTTCCCTCGCAACTCAAAAACTAACTTTTCTAAAAATCTGTCAGTTACTATTTTGAACACGCTGGAGAGATTCTCCTTTTGTAAGCATGTGAAGTAATCTTATATCCTCATATCGCTTGTCCATAATTTATGAGGTAATCATTCCCAAGCTTGGCAACATGCTAAGACATAAACAAGGTAGGAAGACATATAAAATGTAGTCAAATTAGTCACATTTAAGAGTTCTCTATGGAGCTTTTCTACTATTAGGTCAACCCAGTCAATAAACTTATCTCCTTGTATAATCTTCTAGATGAAACAGTACATTCAATTTTCCCAATGAGATGCATGGGGATTACCTTTCACCCTATTTAGAAGAAGTACCATATCGGCTATGTCCTTACGGAGGTGCTCAATTGTCAGAGGCTTTGGCAACTTGGATCCTCCTTTCTCTAGTTTTGCAAGCCATACCTGGGCTATCGAGGAGCTATATTTTTTCTTATCTACCTCGTACACATGATCTCCTTCCACATAAGTCCATGGTTCATATAGTTCTTTATCTAAAATTTGTAGGGCTTCCATTAATGTCTCTCAACTAATTTTGACCAAGATTTCTCCTGACGCATCCTCAATGCATCTATTCTTAGTGTCATACATGTTAGCACACTGCAACACCAGTTCAAGGAAAATCAGAGCCGGAGGAAATGCAGCAGCTTCTAAAAGTCCACTTCCTGCTAACTTCCTAGAAAAAGAACCCTTGGAAGCATTTCAAACTCTATCACAAAGCTCCCCTAGGTTTACATTCAACAAGAAAGTATCCCCTATGTCTAGAAGAGAAACTAACAGGTGGGTTCTACTCTCCTCTTTCAGAAGTTTTGGACAGAACAATGACATCTTACCAATATGAATAGAAAAGACTTACAACATAGAAAGAGCCTCTGAAAATTGAAAACTGCAAAGGGGAAAGACAACTCACCGATGTCCTCCACACCAACTTTCTATAAATTTCTCACCACCAATTATGTCGCTCCTTCTCCTTCTCCAGACAAAATAACTAGCAAGAAAAGCCTTAATCATTATGTTAGAAAGTAAAGTCCACCAAGATAACTGAGAGGGGGGGGGGGGCGAATTAGTAATCAAATAATTATAACTTTTATCTTCTTCAACAGCATTAAACCATATAAGCAATATAATTACTGACTATAGAAAGATATTCATACACAATAACACAATGACACAAGATATGTTGACTAGGGAACCTCTTGATCAAAGATTAAACCCCAGTGGGAATGATGCCCACAAAAGATGCACTAATATGAATATTCTTTGTGAAAGGATGGACTCTGTTAAGAGTCTTATGAAATACAATCAGTAAATATGAATCCCTGTTAGGAGATTTTGAATCCCTATTAAAAGATGCTAACCCTGTTAAGAGTTATGGAAGACAAAAGGACCCACTGCCCAAACAGCTTCAGGGTAAGATCATTGAACAGGCTATCCAAATAATCTTTTCATTACTCAATAGAATAATATGTTACCTCTTCTTTGACTCTGCCAAACCGCACTCACTATTACATCAGATCTTTGTACTTCGCATGTCTTCCTTCACATATTCGCTTTCACATTTAGCTCTTTTCTTCACTTCATGCATACAGCATCACACACAACTGCTACTTCCATATCACAACTACTTTACAACATCATTACAAGAAGGAAATACATTCCTTCCTTTAGACCACACTCAAATAATTACAAAGGAGTCGGCATACAATTACAACATAAAAGTTTCCACACACTACATCAAAATTACACAAAACTGTCAGCTTCCAAATATAATAAATCTTCACTCGTGTGACCTTGAAGTCTCAACTATCATCCAAGTCACTATTGATGTGTCTTCAACTTCCCTTTAACTGCACAAAACCAGATTCCATCCTGATTAGGAGATATCATCTGATTTCCACAAACCACTACTTAGGAACACTGCCTGAATACTGCTTCCACCAAAATGATCATAACTTCCATGAATAAATGAATTACTATCTGTGCTCTTAACCATAGACATATGACATATCAAAGATTATATCCTCAACATCACATAGCTCCAACTACAATAACCATGTGTGCAAATCCAAACTATGTCTGCTTCTCTGCAAGTCTTCAGTAAATCATTATCTTGACATCAATGACAATCATAGTCATGAATGCAACAACTACTACTATAGAATGGCTGCAAAACATTTAGCATTCATTCCTAACAATCTCCCCCATTGGCATTGATGGCAACATAGATGAAAAACATCCAATGTTCCAAAAATCCAATACTGCAACACTGCTTCTTCAAATCTTCTTCATCAATCAAATCTTGCTTTGTTATCCTATTCAGTTCTCTCCAACAGATGTTTCAGATGGTTTTCATGTATACTTCCCCCCCATTGACATCAATGAAAAAAATTTCATCACTATGTCAACAACTCAATGTCAAAAGACACTATTTAAAAAATACATTCACTAGAGTCCTCATGACTCAACTCAGATACACATACTCCCCGATAGAGGAAGTACCAAAATCTAGTCCAAAAGAAAGATAGGGCTCATATACCACTAGATGGATGCAACCAACTGCATCACTTCTGAAAAGTAGGTTGGGGCATAACCCCAAGTATACCTCTCAGATACTCAAATGTATCCTTAGGCAAAGGCTTTGTGAATATATCTCCTATCTACTCTTTTGTACTTATGTACTCAAGTCTGACTTCTTTCTCAGCAACTTTCTCTCTTACAACATGATACTTAATCTCTATATGCTTTGTCTTAGAATGTAATACAAGATTCTTAGACATACTAACTATACTGGTGTTGTCACAATGTATGACAACAGGTTCAACAAATTTTATTCTAATATTCTTTAGCATTTGCTTCATCCAAATTATCTGGTTACAATTGTTTGATGCTGCTACATATTCTGCTTCTATTGTGCTCTATGAGATATAATTATACTTCTTGCTTAGCCATGAAACCAATCTTCCTCCGAAGAAAAATGCTCACTAGTGCTTTTCTTATCATCAACACTATCTCCCCAATCAGCATTTGTATATGCACATAGGGTAAAATCATCAGATTCTTCATACCATAATCCATAGTGCATTGTGCCTCTTAAATATCTCAGTATCCTCTTTACTGTTGCATAATGTGATTTTCTAGATTTAGCTTGAAATCTTGATACAATTCCAACTGAATGTGCTATATCAGGTCTTCTATGAGTCAAATACTACAATCCTCCAATCATAGATCTATATTTCTTTTGTTCCACTGCAGTAGTCTCATCTGTGCTATATAACATATGTCCGGTCACCATGGGTGTTCCAACTGGTTTACAATTCTCCATTCCAAATCTTTTCAACAAATCATTCAGGTACTTTGTTTGACTTACAAAGATACCATCATTGTTTTGTGTTATCTGTAATCCCAAAAAGTATTTTATTTCACCAATCATACTCATTTCAAATTCAGTCTTCATTTCATCAGCAAATTTTTCACTACCTTCATCTTCTCCTCCAAAGATAATGTCATCAACAAAAATAACTATAACCAACAAACCATTTTCAATTTCTTTTGTGTACAGATTTCTATCTATTGTTCCTTTTGTAAATCTCAATTTTAACAAATACTTATCCAGTCTTGCATACCAAGTACTAGGTGCTTGTTTAAATCCATACAAAGCTTTCTTTAGTTTACATACCATGTCTTCTTCTTGAGTCAAAGGAAAACCTTCAAGCTGCTCAATGTAGACTTCTTCTTCCAACTCTCTATTCAAAAATGTTGACTTCACATCCATCTGATATACTTTGAATTTCTTGTAAGCTGCATAAGCCAAAAACATTCTTACTGCTTCAATTCTTGCAATAGGTGTAAAGGTTTCTTCATAATCAATTCCTTCTTGTTGTGCATAACCCTTACATACCAATCTTGCTTTGTTTCTTACTACTTCTCCTTGTTCATTCATCTTGTTTCTAAATACCCATTTAGTTCCAATAACATTCTTTTCTTTAGGTCTAGGGACCAATTCCCATGTCTTGTTCTTTTCAATCTGATCTAGTTCTTTCATAGCATTAGTCCAAATTTCATCTTCACAAACTTCACTAGTAGTCTTAGGTTCAATTTGACAAATCAAACATAACTATTCTTGTATCTTGTTCCAAATTAGAACTCCTCTTTTGATGCTCCCAATAATTTGTTCAATAGGATGATTTCTTAATAAACTCTTGCTAGGTGTCACTGTCTCAGATATCACTTCAGGTGTAGGTTCTTTAGTAACTTCACTGTGGCTTTCGTTTAACAAATCACAGTTAGTTTCATAAAATAATTTAGTAGATCTAGTGTTAGGTTTAGGATGAGCTTCTTCATCTGATTCATAATAAGCATTCTTTCCTGGATTTTGAACTTTTCATCAACTTTAACATTTGCGCTTTCAACAATAGTCTTGGTTCTTTTATTGTAACATCTATAAGCTTTTATTTTCAAAGAATATCCAAGAAATATACCTTCATCGCTTCTAGAATCAAACTTTCCAATATCATCATCTCTCTTTATATAGCATTTGCTTCTAAAAATTCTAAAATACTTAACTGAGGGTGCATGTCCAAACCATAATTCATAAAGTGTCTTGTCTGTGTCTGCTATGATTTATACTATGTTCATTGTATACACTGTTGTGTTCGCTGCTTCTCTCCAGAATATCTTTGCCAAATCATTCTCAAACAACATAGCTCTTGCTGCTTCAGTCACTAATTTGTTCCTTCTTTTTGCAATGTCATTTTGTTCAGGTGTTCTAGGGGGTGAACACTGTCTCTTAATGCCATTTTTTTCACAAAAGATGTTAAACTCTCTAGAAGTAAATTATCCACCTCTATCAGATCTCAAACATTTAATCTTCATTCCAAATTCATTCTCAACTTTATTCTTAACAATCTTAAACTTATTAAATGCTTCAGATTTTTCTTTAAGAAATGCAATCCACATTATTTTTTGTAAAATCATCAACAAGAATCATAAAATATTTTCTCCATAGAATCCTCTAGTCCTGGTAGGACCGCTCAAATTTGTATGAACAATCTCTAGCTTCTCTGGAGATGTAAACTTCTTACTGGGAAAAGAACTTCTCTTCTGTTTAGCCATTACACATTCTTTGCAAATCATGTTAGTAGGCTTCATAATCTTAGGCAAATCTCTTACTACAAGTGTAGTACTTACTTTCACAATGTTATCAAAGTTTATATGACAAAACCTTCTATTCCATAATCAACTGTCATCAATCTTAGTAATCAAACATGTCATCTCAGTAGGATTCAACTGAAATACATTACCTCTGGTTCTAGATCCAGTTCCAATCAGATTTCCATCTTTATCCTTTATCACACAAGTTTTCTCACTAAACCAAACTTGATATCCATTATCAACTAACTGTCTAACACTCAAAATATTATGTTTTAATCCATCCACAAAATAAACATCATCAATATTAGTCTTTCCATCAAGAGTAATAGATCCTATACCTTTAATCAAACAAGGTGCATTGTTTCCAACTCTAACAACTCCCCCATCATATTCATTAAATTTTATTAACTTTTTCATGTCTCCAGTCATATGATGTGAACAACCACTATCTATAATCCAATAAGCTTTCTTTTCAACTTGAGAAACTAAGGCTTTTTCTTCCTTAACATCAGTTTTAGAATTCTCTTCTTTAATTGCTACAAATCCTATGTCATCATTATTCTCAGTATCACTTTCACTTAAAGTTGTTTCTATACTAGCTTCAAGATATTCATCATTAGCATAATAACATTCCTTAGATATTCTAGGTTTGAAATTGTTTCTGTACTTTTTAACTCTCTTAAGACACTTAGATGCAAAATGACCATATTCTTGACAAGTCCAACATTTAAATATTTTCTTACCATCTGGTTCTCTTTTCACAATCAAGGCAATGCCTTCTTCAATCTTCTTCTCTTCTTCATTTCTAGATCTGTTGTTGCCAGCATAATCTCTGCTCACACTGATGCTTCTAGACGAGGTAGGGTGAACACTAAGAGCACTGAATGCTATCTCCATTCTAGGTAAGTCTCCTGATAATCTCAAGTTCAATTCTGCTGCTTCCAATCTTCCAAGAAGAGTTTCTCTTATAAATTTTTTAGTACAAGGTATAACTTTTTCAATCATCTATGTTGTCTGCTGAAATACAGGATTCAATATCCTTAGAATTTTCCATATCACTACATTCTCTATCTTTGTTCCTCCACAAGATTTTATACCTATAATAATTTCTGACATTCTACCAATATAGCTTCTAATAGATTCATCTTCCAACATTCTTATATCTTCAAATGCACATATCCAATTATGTAATCTAACTCTTTTTGCATGTTCATCACCTTCAAAAGTAGAGTGTAAAGCTTTCCAAATTTCATGAGATTTTTTCAAACATTTTACCTGACTGTAATCATTCTCTGGAAGGGTTGTCAAAAGTGCTTCACTTGCAAGTATGTTACACATGAATAGATCTCTCTCATCAGCAATACATGTTTCAAGATTGTCCTCTTCAATGATAGTATTATCATTCTTTGTAATCAACCAATAACCTAGTCCTAAACACAATAGATGTGTCTTAATCTTTTCTTTCCAACTGTCAAAATTTACTCCATCAAACTTAGGGTTTTCTTTCCTGAAATTCACCAACGGATCTCCTTAAGCTGTTAAACTTCTTTTTCAAGGACCTGCCACTCTAATACCAATTGTTAGAAAGTAAAGTCCACCAAGATAACTAAGAGGGGGGGGTGAATCAATTATCAGATAATTATAACTTTTATCTTCTTCAAGAGAATTAAACCATATAAGCAATATAATTACCAACCATAGAAAGATATTCATACACAATAACACAATGACACAAGATATGTTGACTATGGAACCTCTTGATCAAAGAGTAAACCCCGATGGGAATGATACCTACAAAAGATGCACTAATATGAATATTCCTTGTGAAAGGATGGACTCTGGTAGAAGTCTTATGAAATACATTCAGTACATATGAATCCCTGTTTGGAGATTTTGAATCCATGTTAAAAGATTCTAACCTTGTTAAGAGTTATGGAAGACAGAAGGACCCATTGCCCAAATAGCTTCAGGGTAAGATCACTGAACACACTATCCAAATAATTTTTGCATTACTCAATAGAATAATATGTTACCTCTTCTCTTACTATGCCAAGCTACACTCACTATTACATCATATCTCAATTTCAGATCTTTGTACTTCGCAGGTCTTCCTTCCCATATTCGCTTTCACATTTAGCTCTTTTCTTCACTTCATGCATATAGCATCACACACAACCGCTACTTCCATATCACAACTACTTTACAACATCATTACAATAAGGAAATACATTCCTTCCTTTATACCACACTCAAATAATTACAAATGAGTTGGCATACAATTACAACATAAAAGTTTCCACACACTATATCAAAATTACACAAAACTGTCAGCTTCCAAATATAATAAATCTTCACTCGTGCGACCTCAAAGTCTATGTTGTCATCAACATCACTATAAATGTGTCTTCAACTTTCCTTTAACTGTGCAAAACTAGATTCCATCCTAATTAGGAGATATCATCCGATTTCCACAAACTGCTACTCAGGAACACTGCCTAAATACTGCTTCCACCAAATTGATCATAACTTTCATGAATAAATGAATTACTATCTGCACTCTTAACCATAGTCATATAACATATCAAAGAGTATATCCTCAAAATTGCATAGCTCCAACTACAATAACCCATGTGCACTAATCCAAACTCTGTCTGCTTCTCTGCAAGTCTTCGGTAAATCACTGTGTTGTCATCAATAACAATCATAGTCATGAATGCAACAAAAACTGCTACAGAATGGCTACCAAATATTTAGCATTCATTCCTAACACATTCTTCATTTATTCACAAATGCCTTGTAGGATCCTTAATAAATCCTCAAAGCATGTCTATACTAAATGTTTTAATGGAAGAATGATTGATTTGACATCTTCGGCCAATCTTAATTAATCCACTAGCTACTGTGGAAAATCCCTGATCACCATATCTATATATTAATGACTCCCTCTACATCACACCATCAACTATCATTTCCAATTTTCACATGCATGAGCCATCTAGTTGGATGAGACAATCTCTGTACGACAGTTTCCAAAACTCAATAAATACTCGGAGCACTACAAAATAGAAACTTTCTTTTTGGAAAAGAAGACAATCCTACTAAATTCTCCATGTGTAAGCTATCATATTACAAATGTGAACTTGAACTTGAACTAACTTAAAGTTCAGGACTAGGTTCAAGTTTGGGTTCATCTTTGAGACAGACAGACTTTTTGAGGGATAGACAAGCATGGGCATTATAAGACTCAAAAATGGTACTAGATTGAACTTGAACTTGAACCAACTTAACAAAGTTCAAGTTCAACTTCGACTTAAAGACTTCTACTAACCAAGACTAAAATCGGTAGCTAAGAAAAATGAAGGTAACAAGGTGCAAGTATGGTATTCTCAGATTCAGACCGAGATCAATGACTATGCAACACCTAAATGAAGGATTTAAATGATTGAAAGAAATGAAGATGAAATGTAGATTAATCTTCTTTTTTTTTTGTATGCAATAAGATAAAAAAAAACTTGATATGAAACTAGTCTAGGATGGATTGAAATGATATGCAAATTGATCTAACAATGATACGCTATGAATTCTCAAAAACAATAACAAAAATCTCACAATTGCCTTGTTCGCAAAAGCTTGATTCTTCATATGCAAATTCGCTAGAGTAAGTATAAGAATTTGAGGGGTCCTTTTGTGAGGAGCTTAGCCTTGATTATATAGAAGTCCAAGGCTTGAGGATGCATTGAGAAAAGCCATAAATCACTCTTGATAAACTCAGGTTGATTTTTGAGTTAACAAGAAATCGGGAATAGATCAACTCATAAAATCATGCAAAAGCAGTTTTTGACTCAAAATAGAGTTTAGTTCACTTTTCCAACTCACAATCACATGTTGAGTTTAGAAAGTTAACAAATTGAAATTGATAATTTATTAAAGTTGACTGCTTTTCTGATTATGCATGATTTAATATGAATTAATTTAAAAATAAAATGATTTATTCGCAACTTAACTGATTTTAAATTTAAAACAATTGATTTATGGGTTAATCAATTATTAAATCAAACTTTTATTCCAAAACTATATCATTAAATATTGACAACTAGATTTAATCAATTAAATAAGAATTCAACTGATTATTCGTAGGATTTTTTATTTATTGTCAAAATTAAATAATATAAATTAAGAATAAATCTAATTAAATAATTAAGTGAAAAAATTAAAATTAATTAATTAAATATTCAAAATATTCAACTAATCAAATTTTAGGATAAATATGATTTATCACCAAATAATATTCAATTAGGATAATTAGATAAATTAAGAATATTCAAGGAATATTCCTCGATGTAGAATTAAGATAAAATCAATTAGGGTTTTGATAAACTGATGTGCAGATGTGCCTTAGGTTAGGACTTTGATGTCGATTTCATTCGATTTGTTGATGTAGAAGGTTAATGAACCTATAGCCCATTTTTTGGGTATTACAATTTATACCTCTCACTTTGGTGATTGAGGCAATTCTTGCATTCTATCTCATTTGGAGATTGGAGTGTTTTGTAGCTCTCAGAGAAATAGATTGTATGTAGCTCTTTTTCACTAAATATAAAACACTAGTCCTTCTTGTCCTTATCCATTTTCTGAGTTTTCTATTGAGATTCATGTCAAGTTTATTGTGATTCTCTTATATCCTTTACTTTGCATGTCCGTTCAAATTGAGTGTTCAAGAAAGTGTTTTGTTATTTGTAGTTCTAATCTGTGTACATTTGGGTTTTAAGATGTGGAAGCTCTTTCCCTTCTTTTTACTCCAAGTACCTCTTTATTTCAAAGTATATCAAGGCAATAGGGTTAGGTTTTGAGTTACAATGTTCTTTCAAGTGTCATTGTGAGTATTTCTTCAAACTATGGATCTTTTAAAATTGGTGAATCACCTAGTTTCCCTTTCAGTTATTTCAACACATGCACTCTCTTCTCTTTTCCTCCAAAGGTTAATTTAAGTTTTAAAGGTGATTCAAGGGGAAGCTGACCCCTAATATGGAGGTCTAATTTCTTATAGGTCACCCACAACCTAAAAGTAGTCGAAACTTCAAAAAATTTAAGTCTAACCCCTACGTTAGTGAGGTCATCCGCAACAACATTAATTTCATGATGGGCATGAGAAATAAAAAAATCCTCTAAGGTTTGAATTATGTTTTTGGAATATTTTATAATATTATTAATTGTTTATGATGCCTTATTTTCACCCTTCATAAATTTAGTAATGTTAGTAGAGTCTCCCTCTATCCACACCTTTCTCCAATTTAAGTGCCTAGAAACATCCAAAATTTAAAATGCACACATGACTTCTAATAAGTGGTTGGACTGAGATCCCAAGGGAAGTGCCACCATAGTAATACACATGCCATTTTCATCTCTACTCACTCACATCCACCCAACTAGCTCGGGATTCCCCTTATCCACCCCATCAAAATTGATCTTCACCCAGTCACTAGGAGGATAAAGCCACACTAAGCCATCTCTGTTATTTTTTATCCTACCCTTAGTCATTAAAATGTCACTATTGAGATTCCAATCTTTTGAGATCATAATATCATTCTCCTTACAAGAAGATTAATGTTCTCAACAACAACTCTGAAGACTTTCTCTCAAACCACTTTAGGGGGTAAGGAAACCTCTCAGTAAATTATAATGTTAAGCTCTTTCCAAATTCACCAAATCATGTCAGGGCCAATCATAGACCAAAATAATTTCAACACTTGATTGGGATATGGAAAACACCATTGGAAAAAGAAGTCTTGAATAGCCTTTGGGAAAACCCAGCTAAGGTTCCACCTCTAGAGAATCCTAGACCATATCTCCCTAGAGTAGTTGCAGTGAAGGAGAATATGGGATGTAGATTCTTCCACCTCCAGACATAAATAACACCTCTTAGTAATATTGAAACCTCTTTTACAAATATTAACAGTAGTGAGAACTTAATTTTGAAGGAAAAACTAGAAAAACATATTAACTTTATGAATGAGATCTTCATTCCAAGATTTTTCCCAAAAAGGAGGAGGAGAAGGGGAAAGATAGAAAAATAATAGCTGAAGCCATTGAGAAGAATCCATTGTATGTACTTGAACAAATAAAAATATCCTTAGAGTCCACATTGATAGACCAGGCATTAAGAGAAAGTTGATGGGAAATAGAGCACCATCAATCTCCATCAAACGCACCCATTTTTTGTCTCGCCTATAATATTTAACAAATACTCCAAAGGAGGCCTTAAAAATTTCCATAAAGGGGGATAGATTAGGATATAAGCATAACGGTTGATCAAAGATCCATCTACCTTCCCAAAATATTATTCTTCTACCATTCCCCATGTTCCATCTCATACCTAAGTCGGAAGTGTTTATCGGCTTCAAAATATTGTTTGACAAAGAGGACCCTTAGGGGGGAGCTAGAGAAATGATAAATTCATTCAGTAATGATAAATTGTAAAAGTACTTACTTCTCCATATCATATACCATTCCCTTCTATCACCAAAATTCTTCTAGATCTGTTTGGACAGAGGAGTCTTATTAAGTGTCTTTATACTTCTGAATCGAAGACCACCCATCTTTTTAGGTTTGCAAACATTCTCCCAGGAAAGAAGAGAAAAATATTTTTTCTCCTCTACCCCCAACCAAAGAAAGTGTTTCTATATTTTTTATATGATATCCACAAGTTTTTATAAAATTTTCATGCAGGAGCATCTTGGGTCCTTGGAAATCCTGTGTCACCAAAAACATTTTGGAGTTTGTCTGTGTTGCTCAATTCCTTCTTTGACCGATTTGGTCGGTAGTTGGTCAGTTCCTTTGGTTACCGAGTATGGTTAGTTATCTCCTGGCTGGTCAGTTGTTTCACTAGCGCTCAGTGATTCTTGTCTATTGCTTGGTCATCCTTGCTTACCGAGTAATTTCTTTTGAGTTCATGTTGAGCCGACTTGTGCATTTATTATGGGTTGAAGATTTAATGTTGGAATCCATCATTGGGAAGTGTGTGGTCTCATATCTGACCATTCCTTCTGTTGATTGTGGATCTGAAGGCCAACTCATCTCGGTAGACTCTTGTATAAATGTAGTTGTTTGGTTGTAGTTTAGGGAGGTTTTAGAGTTAGAAGATAGAAGAGAGGAAGAATAGAGATTGTTGGTAGATCCTCGCATGTTTGAGGACTTCTATAATTCATTGTAATATCTGGCCCTAACCGGGAAGGCCTTACAGCCCAGCATGTATAATTCTATTTGATGAAAATTAATGAAAGATCTTGCACTCTCTCTCTCACTACTGTGTGTTGTTGCTTCCGCATCTTGTTGAGCATGCTGGATCATTAGGGTATGCCATTGTTTGGCCCCTCTTGGCCTTGCCCTTATGTTAGGTAGTATCAGAGCGAGGTGAGATTTTGATCTAGGTCTATGGATCTAGGTTTGCAGGTTCCTCTTGAAGCCCTAGTTGATTGTTGTAGGGTAGCAGATTGTGATCTGACCTGCAATTGCAGAGGGTTGTCAAGATGGTTCGTGGGAAGAGAGATGCAGATCTAGGATTGGCAGATTGCTGCTAGATTAGAAGCTATTGAAACAGTCTAGAGAAGAGGTAGACATCTTGAAGATGTTAGTGATGATGAAATTGAGGAAGAACAGGCGAATGCGAAACTTGCACCTGTTATTGATCAAGGTGAAGAAAGATTTTTTAAGGCTTTGACAAGTCTGAAGTCTACACCACATTTCAATCCTATTGAGTTTGATGGAAAATTGGATTCTAATGAATTGGTGGACTGGATCACTGAGATGGAAAAGTATTTTGAGTATGAAAACATTCCTGAAGACAAGAAAGTGAAGATTGCAAGCACAAAGTTGAAAATTCATACATCCTTATAGTGGGAACATCTGCAGTTGGATAGGAAGAGGAAAGGAAAAGACAAAATCAAGGTATGGAATAAAATGGTGAATAAATTAAAAGGAAAGTTCTTACCTTGTGATTATCAGATTAACCTAGTTCGGTGAATGCAAAGTTTGAGGCAGAAATATAGCTCGGTAAAAGAGTATATCATGACATGATGAAGATGATGTGGAAAGAATTGCTAGATACTTGAATGGTTTGAGAGTTTCCATTCAAGAGGAAATTAGTTTGGTCAAGTTGGAGAACGTTGAAAAGGCTTATCAATTTGCATTGAAGGCCGAGGAGAAATTGAACAAAAGACATGAGCAAAGACAAAGAGGTCAAGGTGGTAGATTACCTAGAGGAAGAGGAAGATCTAATGGTGAAAATGGTAGATCTGAAGCAGAAAAGAAAAATTTGGACAAAGGCAAGACCGAGTGGAAAGGTGAAATTTCATCTAGAGGTAGAGGCAATAACTACCGAGGTGGTTATAGCAGAGGAATTTTTTGAGGAACTTGTTACAATTGTGGAGAAGGACATAGATCTTTTGAATGTACACATGCTAGTAAGAAGGCCGGTAGCAGTAGAAATGTTTTGGTGCAAGAAGAATCACTGAATGAGCTTGAGAAAGAAAATAACTTGATGGTAAGGAGAGCACTGCGGAATGAAAGAAAAAAGGAAGATTTGGTAAGGAAAAGTCTGTTCAAGACTAGATGTAGAGTTTCTAATAAAGTTTGGAAGGTAATCATTGACAGTGGTAGCTCAGAGAATCTGGCATCTAAAGAGATGGTCACAAAGTTGTAGTTGGAGAGGTTGGCACATCCGAAGCCCTATCAGATTTCAGGGATCAAAGATGAGCATACACTCCCGGTAAGTGAACAATGTTATGTGAATTTGAAGATTGGAAAGTACTATGATAAGGTGTTATGTGATATCATGCCTATGAATTGTTGTCATATTTTATTGGGTAGACCTTGGCAATATGATAGACATGCTATATATGATGGAAGATTGCATAAGCATACTATTGTGGCTGATGGAAAGAAAAAAATATTGCTACCATTGATGGAAGAACTTGTTAGTAATGTTTTCACATCTATGAAAGTTTGTTTGATGGAGGGAAGAAAGTTTGTTAACTATTTGAAGAAGAATGATGTATGTTTTGTTGTGATTCCTAACAAATCGAGTAAGAAAATAGAGGATAATGTCCCTAAGGAGATTGATAAGTTACTCACTAAATACAGTGATATCATTTCTGATAATGTACTTGATGGTTTTCCACCAAAGAGAAGTATTGATCATTTCATGGATCTAATCCTTGGAGCTAGTTTACCGAATAAGGCACCTCACCAGTTGACACCTACCGAGAATCAAGAATTGAACCGACATATTCAAGAGTTGCAGGAGAAAGGTTTGATCAAAGAAAGTTTGAGTCCTTGTGCAGTACCTACTATATTGGCACTAAAAAAGAATGGAGAATGTGTACTGATTCCATAGAAATTAATAAAATAACAATGAAGTATAGGTTTCCTATACCAAGAATGGATGACATAATGGACAGTTTGACTGGAGCAAAGTATTTCACCAAAATTAATTTGAAAAGTGGGTATCATCATATCAGAATCAGAGAAGGTGATGAATGGAAGACTACTTTCAAGACAAAAGAAGGTTTGTATGAGTGGTTGGTTATGTCTTTTGGTTTAACTAATGTACCGAGTACTTTTATGAGGCTGATGAATTAAGTTTTGAAGAAATTCTTGGGTAAGTTTGTGATTGTATATCTTGATGACATTCTGATATTCAGTAAGACCAGAGAAGAACAATTGTTGCATGTTAGATAACTTGCAGAGATTGAAAGAGGAAAAGTTGTTGATAAATCTAAAAAAGTTTTCATTCATGAAAGAGGAGATTGTGTATTTGGGATTTGTGATCTTAGCTGATGGTTTGAAGATGGATCTTAAAAAGGTTGAAGCTATTTTGAATTGGCCTACACCTGTGAATGCTAATGAGGTAAGATCATTTCATGGTTTGGCAAGTTTTTACCAAAATTTCATAAGGAATTTCAATTCAATTTGTAATTCTATAACTAAGACTATGAGAGGAGACAAAAGAGAATTCAAGTGGAAACATGGAGCTGATAAAATTTTTGAGACTTTGAAGCAGAAGGTTGCTGAATTACTTATTTTCGCATTACCTGATTTCAGTAAGGTATTTCAAGTAGAATGTGATGCAAGTGGAAGTGCAATTGGAGCTGTGTTGAGTCAAGAAAGTAAACCTGTTGCTTTCTTTAGTGAAAAATTGAATGATGCTAGAAGGAAATATTATGTGTATGATCAAGAATTCTATGCTATTGTTCAAGAATTGAAGAAATGGAGACATTATTTGATACCGAGTGAATTTGTGTTGTATAATGATCATAAGGCTTTACAGTATTTGGGTAGTCAGAATAAGTTGAATCAGAGACATATGAAATGGGTTGACTATTTACAGAGTTACACATTTGTGATAAACCATAAGAGTGGAGTCACTAACCAAGTTGCTGATGCATTGAGTAGAAGAAGATCTTTGGTGACCGAGATGAAAATTGAAGTTCTTGGTTTTGATGAGATGAGAGATTCTTATGAATTTGACCTTGATTTTTCTGAGCCATGGAGAAAGTGCAAAGCGCCTATTCAAGATCAACAAGATACTAAATGGGATGAATATTTTATTTAGGAAGGTATGTTGTTTAAAGGTATTCAGTTGTGTATACCAAGAGGAATAATGAGAACTAATTTGATAAAGGAGAAGCATAGTAGTGTTTTGGCTGGACATTTTGGTATTGATAAAACATGGAATTTGCTTAGGGAGAAGTACTATTGGCCACAGTTGTATAAACATGTTCAAAAATTTGTGAAAAGTTGTGGAATTTATCAAGTTACAAAAGGAGTAATTCAGAATACTGGATTGTATGTACCGATTGTTGTACCTAAGAAACCTTGGATTGACATCTATGGATTTTGTTCTTGGCTTACCGAAGACAATAAGAGGTAATGATTCAATATTTGTTGTTGTGGATAGATTTTCTAAGATGACACATTTTATACCTTGTAGAAAGAAATCAGATGCAGTACATGTAGCAAATCTTTTCTTTAAGGAAATTGTCAGATTGCATGGATTACCGAGGAGTATTATCTCTAACTGAGATAGTAAATTTGTTGGATACTTTTGGAAAACCCTTTGGAATAAATTTGGCACTAAGTTGAAATATAGTTCTACATTTCACCCACAAACCGATGGACAGACTGAAGTTGTGAACAGAAATTTGGGAAATATTTTGAGATGTTTACTTGGAAACACACCAAGTAATTGGGATTCTGCGTTGGCACAAGCAGAGTTTATATACAATAATTTAGTGAATAGGAGTACTAGAAAGACACCATTTTAGATTGTGAATGGCACACTGCCGAGAGGTATATCTGATTTGAGAGACATTGCTAATGAAAGTAAGAGAAGTGTTGAAGAAGTAAAATTTGTTGAGTACATGAAGACATTGCATGAAGATGTGAAGCTGAAGCTAGAAGAGAGTAATCAGAAATACAAAGACAAAGTTGATAGATCAAGGAGACATAAGACTTTTGATGTTGGTGATAAAGTGATGGTTCATTTGAAGAAAGGCTGATTTCCTGTTGGAACATATGGGAAGCTGAAAATGAAGAATTTTGGACCTTGCAAGATTTTGAGGAAATTTGACAGTTGAAATGCATATGAGATTGAGTTACCTGATGACATGGACATATCACCTATTTTCAACATTGCTGATTTTTATGAGTATCATGAACCTGATGAGGAAGTGACAGTACTAACAGAGTATCCTAAGAAGTAGAATGAAGAAGTTGAGAAGATTCTGAAGCAAAGAGTTGGAAAAAGTACAAGAGGAAAACAATATATGGAATATCTGGCAAAATAGAAGAATAGACCAATGGAAGACAGTTCATGGATTTCACAATCTGAGTTGGATGTATCTCGGATCATACCTACCAAATGATTCAGAGAATCATTTCAAATTAACCCCAGGTGTCTGATGCAGGAGCATCTTGGGTCCTTGGCAATCCTGTGTCACCAAAAACATTTTGGAGTTTGTCTATGTTGCTCGGTTTCTTCTTTGACCGATTTGGTCGATAGTTGGTTGGTTTCCTTTGGTTACTGAGTATGGTCAGTTATCTCTTGGATGGTTGGTTGTCTCACTGGCGCTCGGTGATGCTTATCTTTTGCTCAATCATCCTTGCTTACTAAGTAGTTTCTTTTGAGTTCATGGTGAGCTGACTTGAGCATTTATTATGGGTCATGAATTTAATGTTGGAATCCATCCTTGGGAAGCATGTGGTCCTAGATATGATTGTTCATTCCATTGATTGTGGATTTGAAGGCCGACTCAGTTTGGTAGATTCTTATATAAACGTAGTTTTTTGGTTGTAGTTTAGGGGGGTTTTAGAGTTAGAAGATAAAAGAGAGGAAGAATAGAGATTGTTGGTAGATCCTCGCATGTTTGAGGACTTCTATAATTCATTGTAATATTTGGCCCTAACCGGGAAGGCCTTACTGCCCGGCATGTATAATTCTATTTGATGAAAATTAATAAAAGATCATGCATTCTCTCTCTTACTGTTGTGTGTTGTTGCTTCCACATGTTGTTGAGCAAGTTGGATCATTAGGGTGTGCCATTGTTTGGCCCCTCTTGGCCTTGCCCTTGCGTCAAATTTTGAAAAGGCTCATAGCATAGACAGGTAAATTTTGAAGAGAGGCTTTGTGAAGCTAAACTTTTCCTACCTCGATCAACAAGGTTTCTTTCCAACCAGCTAATTTCTTGTTAAATTTGTCAACAAGAGAGTTACAAAAATAATTTGGGGGCTTTGTACAAAGAGGAAGTCCCAAATAGGTTGACCACATAACCTTAATATATTAAAAGTTGTTACATACTAAACTCATTGTCACCTCATAACCACACTAACATATTAATTGATTCAAAAAGAACTAGAAGCATGAAAGATGATGCAATGTAATTTAATATCAAATTGGCATGATCAAATTAAATAATGAAAACCTTAATATGTCATGATACAATAAACTTGATATCAAACTGTCATATTAACCTAGCATTAGTTGATCATAATATTTCCATTCTAGTGTTAGTGTATTTGGCGACAAGGAAACACAACAAAGCTGAGAGAAACAATGACAAATAGCACTTGTCTCTTCATTTGACTTTTCTCTTTCACATGACCAAATATCTTACAAAATCAAATATCCTCTACCTACTACTCCATCTCATCCACTCACTTCTGCATGCCACTTAATATTCTTTATCCTTTATAATTTATCAACTACTCTTCAATCCTAGCCTCTCCTAGCACCTCTTAATCCTAGCCCATGGTTTTCATGAAACTTCTATAAAACATGATTTTCTCCTCACTTTTTCTACTTCATTCTTTTTTTTATCTTTTCTATCTTTCTTAATTATTCTTTTGGATAACTAATTCCCTTGCATGTTTGAGATCTTTGAGATCCCATAACTATCATCTTTTTCATCTTCATATCATAGCCTTCAGTCTATCATTTTCATATATTCACCTTAGTCAACCATATCGATTCTCCCATAGCCTCTTCTTCATGTTCTTGCAAAGCTAAGAGCATCCACATTTCACATACAAAATCTTGGAAGATAGGAGGAAAATTGATTCAAGCATCTCTTGTGTGCATTTGGTAACTTATTTTGTTTATTTCATTTTTTATAGATTTAGGAGGAAGAGCTCTATTAGTTGATGATGGTTTCTTTTTTGTACCAAGGTCTTATAGTTGGTCTTAGTGGGTATGCAAGATAAGTTGTCTAATTTCCATCGTCATCAAATATTATCTTCTATTATTATGATATTCTATCAATTTTCAAAAAAATTAAAAGGAAAAAGAAAATATAGTTTTTTTAAAAAAATAGTTTTTATTCTATGTATGCAAATTAGATGTCTAACTACTCTAAATGATAAATTAACTATTCCAAGATTAATAAATCAAATTAATTAGCAAACAAAAATGAAGAATACACAAAATATGAAGCTAAAACAAGGTTTTACCTTCATCTACCATGTAGCTTGTCTCAATTACCCTCCTAGCCTTGATTTCTTGAGGATGTTGAGCTCTCAGATTTCCAAATGAAGCCTCTTTGCCTAAGATGATACCAAAGTGTGGAGATTGATGATAAATGCAAAATAGCTCAAAGCTTGATTATGCAACTAATGGATGGAATGCAAAATGGAATGATGATAATATGGATGCTTGATTTCTCTTAGAATGATTGAATGCTTGATTTCCAATTACCTATTAGCTCAAAAAGGGAAAATGAGGCTCCTTTTATAGAGTTTTGGATGATCTAAGCCTAGGTGGCACAATCCTACGATGGAGAATGAAAAGTGGAAGATCCTAGGGCTAGGATTGACTTGGTTGAAGGAGTTGAGAGAAAGGGGGATGTAGTTGGAATGTGAGAGGAAGAATAGGGATGATGTTCCTCTCACATTAACATGGAGGAGAACAAAGTGGAAGGGAAAGACACATGTCAAGTGTCTCACAAAGACCAAAGAGAGGAAGAGGGAAGGACTTTTTCCTCATGAGGACTCTTGGTACAAGTGTCCCATGAGTCACCTTTGACCCTTAGAGGTGGTTTGAGAAGCCCCTTAAGAATAGGGCATGTCTCTTGACTTGGTTTAAGAGAGGACATGTGGTCATGAGACCAAATCCTATGAGGCCACATAGCCCTTAAGAATAGGACATGTGTGGGTGAGGATAATTACCAATAAATAATTAATAATTATTATTTATTTTAGCCAAAGTGATGTGTCAGGTGACTAGGTAAGTGAGGTGGACTAGGGGACTTAGTCATATTTAGGTGATTGTATATTTAATTAAATCACTTTAATAAGACTAATTAGAAGACTTACGATAGAGGAATAGACTATAATGAATTTACTAAATAAATTCAATAATCTATTTAATAAATAGAGGAAATAATTATTAATTAAATAATAAATATTTAATTAATTTATCAAGTCAATATCAATTAAATAATAAAGATTTAATTAATTAATGAAGTCATTTTTAAGTGTATACATTTTGCCCCTCTTTGACATAATGTGCGTGTCACATTGTTTCAAAGAAAATTTCAAGCATTTTGCCCCTGCCCCAGACAATGTCTCAGACGACCTATGCATGCCCCCTCGAGAGATTGATTGACAAAAAAGATTATTTGAATTTTATTATAATTTTTTTTTAGTTTTATTTGCTTTTGTCAAGTTGGATAATCAATCTCACAAAAGAAATGGGAGACAAGATGGGTGAAAACGGGGTGAAACGGAAGAAAAATGGGAGATAGGGTCCACACACCAAGCACATCGAGTCCACTGACTATAAATAGGGCTAAGGGGTCCACAATAGGCTCATTGTGTACACTTGTCATTTGGAGATCAGAGCGGGAGAGAGAGAGAAGAGCAGAGCCGTTAGAATGTTGTTCCCATTGTCAGATCACTGCTCCGAGAGGGCCAGACACTTCCAACGACCACCCGATTCAGGAGAGCTGGTAGGTGATTCAATCCTCTTTGTGAATTCATAATTTTGACATGTCAGAGTAGGATTTGTAGCATGTTTAGGTTAGATTGAATGTTAGGAAAATTTTGAAAATTTTCTTGTTCAAGTGCGGAAAACAAATGCGCAGTTGCGGCGCACATATGCGCAGCAATTCACCATGTTTGCGCAACAAACTCATATTTCTGTGCATGTGTTGCAGAATTGTGCATATGTGTATAATTAAGAATTAGGCTACACAAATAGGAATTAAATCTGCGCATACATAGATTCTGCACTTTTGTCAAGAAAAGTTGTGCAAATGTAGAATAAGACTACGTAAATGTTTAAATCTGTGCAAATGTTAGGGGATGTTGTGAATGCATATTTCTACGCTACGCATTTATTTTGGATGGTAGAATTTGATCAAATTAGATAGTCAATTAGGTCAAACTTGATGTCAACAAGCTAATTTGATCTATCGACGGTTGAATTTGATCGATTTGGTCAAGATAGGCAACATCGTAGCATGGTCACTAGTTAATCAGTCTTGATGTTAGATAATTGATAAAATCATGTGTTGAAACACATGATAAAACATGTTTGTAGTTGATATAATAGGATAGATAGATGTTTAGATCAGCTTATCAGAATTCGATAGCTTGAAGTTGTTGACTTTGATAGGAGGATATGACCGATATTCTAATGTCACGGGAGAGATATCCCATCACACAGAACCTGAGACCAGTACTGTCAGAGACTGACAGACTCTTGATCAGAGCATCTGGTTTGTACCATGTGATCTACATGCTTGAGATTTAGGTGAATCTGAGTATGATGATTGCATTAGTAGAGACATGGCACTCGGAGATGAGTACTTTTCATCTCCCGACAGGAGAGATGATAGTTACCCTAGAGGATGTTTATCGCATCCTCTGGCTTCCTATCACAGGTGAGCTGGTACACTATGATCAGCACGGTGGAGTGACGGAGTGTAGAGTAGTGTTTGGTGATGATGATATTGAGGAGGGAGAGATTAGGTGGGAGGATATGGTTGATTTATATGAGCCTCTACCAGTGGTTCTAGCAAGAGTGATTGGGGGATTTGTATGCCCTGATCGTAGGTCACACAAATTTGTATTTGGTTGGGGCCGTACATTGCAGCAGATGATGGATGATGGGACCCGATTTTCTTGGGGTGTCTATCTTTTAACCCATTTCTACCATGATCTTCATCAGGTGGTGTACCATAGGCGTGCATCATTATTAGCAAGTGTTACATTGCTCCATTTATGGGCATGGGAGCATATTGCAGTTACACGGCCAGTAGAAATTAGATTTCACGATGCAAGATAGCTGTATATTCATTTCTACTCATCAGTTTTGTCTCAGGCAAAACTGGGACACTTAGAGTTCTAGCAGTACACTTTTGATACACTAGACACAATCACATGGAGACCTTACCTAGGGTGTGAGCCCTGGGATGATGAGCGACAGCTGGATTTTTTTTTTGAGTCACGATGGTTGATAGGGTGGACACCCTATATCATTGAGAGACAGCTGGTTAGCCGGGTTCTACGACAGTTTGGCAGGATCCAAGGCATGCCATAGGGAGTCATGGAGTTTTTTTAGACACATCAGGCTAGGTGTGACTGGGGGCCCATGGTTTCTTTTGACGTAGCCAGACAAGAGTTTCTTGACATGTCATTTCAGGCATGGATGATGAGGCAGGGGGTCGTAGACCTAGGGATGACTATTGATCTAGAGTAGTACTTGAGAGACTTTCCCATACCACACTTGACAGATCCGACAGCTAGGCCACCAGAGAGGGATCCAGCAAAGAGACGTAGTGGGAGATGCTGAGGGTGAGATAGGAGACAAGGGAGAGTAGGCAGAGGTGACAGTGGAGACATTGATGGAGGAGATGGAGGGAGAGGTGATAGAGTTGGACCTCGGATGAGAGGTGGCGGTGTGAGACATAGGGGTTTGATGCCACCTCTAGCTAGATAGGGATGGAGATAGCCTCCAACACAACTAGTAGTAGGAGCTCCACCATAGGTACTAGTAGTACAGGTACAGATACCAGCTGCCCCAGTACAGGCACCAACTGTATAGGTATAGGTGCCGATATAGGCAAGGTAGGGACAAGATGAGGCGGATGTTTTATTAGCCTAGGTTAGAGTGGTATAAGGTGGATAGATCCATGATGATGTACAGGATGAGCAGGATGTATAGATGCTAGATGTGGATGCTCAGGAGGAGCCAGTAGGGATGGATATCAGGGGACAAGATCCCTATTTATAGAGAGATGTTGCGGAGGATGAGGATCTAGATATTGACTCATTGCTAGTCCGACTAGCAATAACACAAGTGCAGGAAAACCGTGTCCCTGGACTGGAGAGACGAATAGAGAGACTAGAGAGCCAGATGTGAGTGCTGAGACATGAGCATGATGCGGTTATAGAGTGACTCGATGGTGCAGGAGCACACTAGTCATAGGTCATGTTAAAGGTTCTTTCAGGGACACCAATTGTAAGACCTAGCCCTGGGATTGGCATTTATAAGCCCTCGAGTAACTAATGGTCAGCAGGCTGTCCTGAACCTTAGCTAGCCTATTTTCTTAAGATCCTATGTTTTCTTTCAATAAGATCCATGTTGGATCATAAAGATTTGGTTAAGACCAAGTTTGGTCTATTAGTTTTAAGGATTGCAAAATCTTGCAATTGCTAAAAAGTTGTTAAACAACTTTTAACCAACATTGCAAGATTTGCAAAAATAGAATTGTAAAGCTCATTCCCAAACGGTTAGTTGGTTTTCAACTTCATTATAACTATTGGGAATGCCTACTTAGCCCTTATAGGCGGGTAGTAGGATAGGGTGTAATTCTAGCATTCGAATTAATAAAATAACTACCATTTCTTGCAAATATGGTGCAACAGCAATTTGCTACAGACAGGTGTGGGAGTTTTTGGAGCAAAGGTTGATATTAGTGGCTAGCCCCACGAAGCAGCTTCTAGTTGCTCTTTGTCTCATGCCTTAAATCACTCTACAACTTGAGTTATTGGTTTTTCTCTCTTGCCCACTAGTTTTCAAGCCCTAAAATTGAGTTCCCCAATAATCGGGCATAACCATTGTCTCCACCATGGGAATCCATTAACCTTTGGTGGAGAGATTGACTCACAAATGGCCTTCGAGAATATGCAGGGCAATTTGGTTAATGTGCAGGGAGATGGAAATTTGGTGATGCCCTAGGTGTACATAACCAAGTGTGCACCATTAAAGCGATTGTACACAGTCAATAAAATCGGTGATTGGAGATTCAATATGGTCCAAAATACGGCAAGGTAGACTCCTATACATGCCTCTTTGTGTTTCCATTGTTGTTCGGGCTTGTGATAGTGGGAATAGTGATTGTCGTGGAGTTTGTTAGGAAATCAAATCTTTGGAAATTATTATATTGCTACTTTATTTACTATTCTGGTATATACCAAATTGTGATGCTTTTTCAAATTATACTAAATATATATATAATGTTGTGATTGTAGTTGATGAAGATAATGAAAGACTTTTATTGATTGCTTATCACTACGATCACAGCATGTATATATATGTGTGTGTGTGTGTGTGTGTGTGTGTGTGTGTGTGTGTGCGCTTGTGATCAGCCAAGCACTAACCAACATGCCCTTTCCACAACAGTCACGATGCTTGGTAACAGTCGCTAACATTAATATATGCAGCGGCTTTGTTAAGTGTGGTCAGCCCTTTTAATAAGGTGTAGTGCATGGCATAAGCCTTCGACATAATAGTCGATATCATCAATACATAATATTCGATACTGTCATTAATAAGATTATCGAACATAGTTCAAATAATGCCAAGATAAATATATATTAATATGTTATTATTATTATTATTATATCTCATCAATATAATAATAATAATAATAATAAGATAATAATAATGTAATCACAACTCATCTTTTTATAATCATTTGTATATATAATATATAACATATATATATATATATATATAATACGAATGAAGCTATATCTTAACACTCCCTCTTAGCGAGTGAGTATTAATTATCAAAAGTCTATCATGACATCCGCCAACTCGGGACACACAAGTTAATGTAGTCTAGCCATGAAAATAGACTTGAATATCATGATCTCCGCATAGTCGGGACACACAATTAATGTAGTCTATCATGATATGGTTTCATTATTACTCATACAGTAATAACAAGAGTCAAGATCTCCGCTTAGTCGGGACACACAATTAAGTAGTCTATCTTGACACTTTGGTTAACTATTTACAAGATCGTCACCTTGAAATGTTAACCCACACACAAATGATCATTTTACACAATATTGCAATATGCACATTTTTTACATTTATTCATGAATAAAAAACTTATAAATAAGAGGAGCTTAAACCATACATCACACCTTGATCATGCCAAGTTTGTTTCTGAAGTATTCTATCTTCAGCTTTGCCAGTGGCTTAGTGAAAATATCAGCACTCTGTTCTTCAGTACTAATGTACTCTAGCCTTATGACATTTCTCTCTACCATATCTCTTATGTAATGATATGGAATCTCAATATGTTTGGACCTGTTATGAAAAACTGGATTAACAGATAACTTGATACAACTTTGATTGTCACAATTAATCACAATTGGATCTAGAGGTTTTCCAAACAATCCAAATAATAGCTTTCTTAACCATACTACTTCACGTGCTCCCATGGATGTTGCCATATATTCAGCTTCAATGGAGCTTAATGCTACTGCTAACTATTTTTTACTGAACCAAGAGATCATAGCCGAACCAAGACTAAAACAACACCTTGTAGTGCTTTTTCAATCAGTAGAACTTCCAGCCCAATCAGAATTAGAATACCCTTGAAGATTGATTTCTACCTTTTCATACTTTAGCCCAAATCCAATAGACCCTCGTAGATATCTCAAGATATGCTTAGCTGCCATTAAGTGTATTTCCTTGGGCTCACACATAAAGTGACTCACAACATTGGTTGCATAATAGATGTCAGGTCTAGTGTTCACCAAGTGCATAAGAGAGCCAACAATTTCTCTATACAATGTAGGATCAGGGGGTTCAAACTCTTCTGCTTCAACTTTGAGTTTGTACAAATTTGTTTCCATAGGTGTGGATAAAGGCTTACATTCCATCATTCCAAACCTGGTTAGGATATCAATAGTGTATTTTTGTTGATTTAGCAAAATATAGCCTTCCTTTTGAAACACTTCCAACCCTAAGAAATAATGTAAGAGTCCTAAATCTTTCATGTCAAATTCAGCAGTGAGTTCTTGCTTACATTTTGCAATAAGATGATCTTCTCCTGTTATTAAAAGATCATCTACATAAAGAACTAAAATAACCATGTTGCCATTTGTTATCTTAAAGTAAATGTTAGGATCTGCATCATTTTTAGAGTATCCTAATTTTGAAAGATAGTTGTTTATCCTTTCATACCAAGCTATGGGAGTTTGTTTCAACCCATATAGTGCTTTCTTGAGTTTGCAAACATATTTTGATGCATCATGTATAATGAACCCTTCTGGCTGCTCTAAGTATACTTCTTCTTCAATAGTGCCATTTAGGAATGTTGTTTTCACATCCATCTAGTGTATCTTCCACCCTTTAGATGCTGCTATAGCAATAATGGTTCTGACTGACGTATACGGAGCTACAGGAGCAAATGTTTCTTCATAATCAATACCTACTTTCTGTGAGAATCCTCTAGCAACAAACCGAGCTTTATGTTTCTCAATACTTACATCAGGAGCATATTTAGTTTTGAATAGCCATCTAGAAGAGACAATGGTTTTGTTTTTAGGTCTAGGTACTATGTCCCAAACATCATTCTTTATTATAGATTGATATTCTTCAATCATTGCCTCTCTCCATGCTTGAGTAGATAATGCCTCCTTAGGGTTTGATGGTTCTGATTTATTGATTTCTGTTATAAGAGCTGCATAACATTTTTGAGTTCTTGTCCTTTTACTCTCATGAGATATTTCATTTGGTTCTACATTATTTTCTTTAATTATTTGCCTTGCCCATAATGGGCTTTTCTTACCATTGATTACATTAGTATTCTCATTTTCAATGATAGGAGGTTCAGGTTCTTCTATATCCTCCCTCTCAATTTCAGCAGTGAGATCTTCTTCTATCTCCAGGATGTTATCTTCTTCAAAGTTTTTAAATGTGTTATTTTCATCAAATTTTACATCTCTACTCATCTCAATAGATTTTTGTCCTGGAATATAGATTCGATACCCTTTTGTGTTTTCACTATAACCAACAAGTATGCCTCTCTTACCTGATGGTTCTAGTTTCTTCCTCTTCTTTTTAGGTACATGAATGTATACGGGACATCCAAATATCCTAAGATGACTCAGATCTGGTTTGATCCCTGTAAATGCTTCTTCTAGTGTTATGTTTTCTAATATGGAGTGTGGACACCGATTTTGAATATATACTGTTGTATTTGAAGCTTCTGCCCAAAAAGAAGTATGAAGGTTTTGATCGAGCATCATGGCTTTTGCTACTTCGATTATGGATATATTCTTCCTTTTTGCTACTCCATTCTATTGAGGATTATACGACACAGTATACTCCCTCTTAATCCCAACAGAATTACAAAATTCTTTAAATATGTCAAATTTGTATTCACCTCCATTATCTGATCTTAATACTTTTATTCTTTTATCTGTTTGATTTTCTACTAATGCTTTAAATTCTTTGAATTTAGATAGTACCTCACTTGATTCTTTAACCTTAAGAAAATATATCCAAGTTTTCCGAGAATAGTCATCAACAAAAATAATATGGTATAGTGATCCTTAGATGTCCCAACCTCTTATGCCATAATTCATTGTGATTTGTGATTTCATGAGTTAGTGCAGATTTTTTATCGTTACATATTTTATAAAGACTACCATCTCTTGTCCCTATGATTGTAGCATTCTTCATATTTGAATTCTTAGGCCATAATAGAACTTTGTCTTCATTAAAGGTGACACGAAATCCTTGGTCTGCTAGTCCTGATAT